>CM029131.1:10670598-11038098 GCA_016859345.1 Istiophorus platypterus | reverse complement strand
ATCACGTCTTCCCATCAAACGTTGCTCCATAGAAACATCGTGACTGAATATCGGACGTGGGAATGTGCTTAGACTGAGGCGGTTCAATCAACGCTGCCTCTCTCTCTTTTCTCTGTTCGTTTTTAAATCGGGATGAAGAGCTGGTGTCAGCTAAACACAGCGGTTTCTCTATGAGTCCAAGAAGCACAGAGGGCGTCCAGAAATAAAGAAAATAGTTAAAAAATTGGAAACCCGGCAGGACCCCCTACTCCTTCAGTGCCTCCCCCTCTCTATCTTCTTCCAGACCCTCTTGCCCCCCCCGCTCCTAACTAATAACCCAAGCGGGGCTCCCGTCCAGCTCTCTCCGTTTTCACCTCTCCCCTCTCCTCCCACGGAGCGGAGGAAAAGTAAGCAAGGAAATTCTCCGGGCTCGGCGGCGGCGGGGGAGGACAACTGTCCCCCTATCCTTGGGGCCGGAGTGGGCCAAATAAAATAGGGAGCGCTGCAGCAGGAAATGGCCAAACACGCAGGGCCATGAATCTAAGGTTGGCAGGGAGCGAGGATTCCTCCATGCAGTCCCCGGCCGGTCCCGCACGGCTACAGAGGCCTTTTTGTATCGCGGGGACATCTCCCAAATGGGTTTAACAGGAATCAGAATCCGGGATCATCGCCGGATCCTTATCCCGTCAGTCAGGCCGTTCTAGATGTTACTGCAAATAGAGCCACTGCTAATATTTACACTGAAGCTGCCGCTGCTGTAATTCATCGTAGCCGAGTGTACAGAACATGGCGCTGGTGCTGCCATGGTTACATTTCTGGGTCTTCCACAACTCCTGATGTATTAAAATCGGTAGTGTAACAGGTTGTAATATGGTACATAAAATTTTGAATAGTTTAAAGAACGAGTTAGGAAGAGGTTTCTGAATAACTCAAGGTTTTTTTGTTTTTTTTTTGGAGAACGCAGAAGAAAAATGAGAAGCTACTTGTGCCTTAAGATGAGTTTTGTATGAGACTTTATTTTACTTGAGGGGAAATGAAATGATAAGTTAATATTAGGGTAGTGAGGAATCCCTAATAACAAAACACCTTTAATGCACAACTTTATTTAAAGGAACGAGAATAGTGACAAAAATCTGGGTATTCAGGAATCAGTGGAGGGGTTCATGTTCAGAAACTAGGGACAGGTGACGATTTTAAAAGGTAAAAAATCAACCTAAAGAGTCGCAGTGAGGTGTTGGGACGCCACAAGCTGCCAGAGCATCATGTCTGAGCGTCTCTGTAACTCCGTCAGAGGGATGGACACGATTCTCGCGAAGGAACTTCCCTCGTTCGGCGTCTTTGGGCGATGGCGGGAAGCGCCGGGCCAACACACTGCTCCAAAATCTGCCGTAGGTGCTCGGTCGGGCTGAGATCCGGCGGCTGCCGAGGTCAGAGCCTGTGATTCACAGCACTTTCACGCTCATTCAACTCTTCAGCGCCCCCGACCCCCCGACCCCCCCGACCCCCATGGATGGGTGCGCAGTCGTCCCGGAAGAGCCCCCCCAACTCATCAGGATAGAAATGTGTCGCTGCAGGATGAAAGGTGATCACTCAGAGCGGCTCCAACCAAAACATGCTCGAGAAATGCCCCCCCCCCCCATCCCCTCGCCATAGGGGTCAAACACTCAGGCCCGTAGCGTCTTCATTGCTTACGTCACCCGTGACCCCGCCCACATGCCGGGAATACGGCCAAGGGCTCATCCGACCGCGCCGCTTGTTTTCCCACATCCCTGTAGGTTTCTATGGTTTCCGCACCACTTAACTCTCTAATGTGCCTCCATCTTTGTAGCGAGGGCTTCACGGACCCCAGACCGACTCTGGTAAATATCCCTCTCGCTGTTGCTGCTGACAGTCTGACCACGTCCTGCGTCGACCGCGGGTCACCTGAGGAAGGGCTGCCCCTCCGTTCGCCCCGCGCGTCGCACCAACCCGACCTCGACCATCAAGCCTGGACCCGATGTTACCGTGTGTTCTACACGGACGCCACTTCGGTCACCGCTCCCACTGACGCAGCGGCAGGCCGAGCGGTCGCCAGGTCTCTTCCTGCTGCCACCTGCTGGTGGATGATCGTAATCAGCTGGAGCCACTGCTCGGCGGTTTTTATCTAAAAGACACGGTTGTTAAGATACAACACCAAAACCATCAGCGTTTTCTCTGCCCTTGTATAAAGTTCTACTTTTGTGTCTTCATAATGACTTAACGACAACACCGGCGAGTGTTGCGTTTCCTCAAAAACTCCGAACCATGAAAGTTACTCCAAAAGCGTGACGCGTTCACTGCCCAAGTAAAAGAGAGCGTCAGAACCTGGTTTCCCTTGGCGCCACCCATGTGGAAGAGACATGCGCTACAGATAACAGTCACACTATTAATTTTAGCTGACCGGGCTAACGCGAGCAGGAAGTACACAGCGCATTTTTCACGTGTCCGGACCAGCTTCGTCTCGCCCAGTCTTCTCTCACCTGCCCTCACCTCGGTAAACGAGAGAGAGAGGGGGAGGGAGAGGGTGAGAGGGAGTCTCTGTCCAAGGCTGCGCTGTTTGCACAGCCGACCGCAGAGGAGGGAAGCCAAAGATTACTGAAGCCACCGTGGAAATGCTAGAAGTGGGTGGCAATCGCTGGGGAGCGGAGGTTAGGGAGGACAGAGCCTAGGTACTGTGCGCGTGTGCAGGGCTATAAACGAATCACTGTGCCGGTTCTGGTACTGAATGCTCCCATTGGGTTTGGTACGCCGCTGCCGCTCCAACAAACCGTGCAGGCGCAGATACATTTCCCTCGACTGTGCATTGGGGAGCTGTGCCGTATCGCAGGATTATTACTATTATTATTATTATTATTATTGTTATGTCCAAAGTGATCTGATGCAACAAGAAAAAAAAAACTCGCTCGGGGAATTAATTGCGCTGATTTGGTTGCAGGGTTGAACTTGGGGAACAAACAAATAAAACCTTATTAGGACGACTTGCAGATTAAGATTTTTGCAGTTCACCATGCTGAAGGCGTTTTTCTTGTCCGACTAGAACATTTAATCAAGGAAAACAAAACGAAAATCATCTTTATTGATGCTGAACTGGACCATTTTTGCATATTTTAACCTGCTACGACAGACTTTTTCTTTTTTGAACGTAGCATCGTTGTTTTGCTAATCTTTTTTTTTTTTTGGAGGTAGGGGGTAGCTTGTGTTCTCCTCTGCCTTTTTTTTTTTTTTGCTACATATTTAAAATTTTTTGCAAATAAACTAAAACACTGCCCTGTAGCCAGACCATGAACGTATTGATTTTGATGCTCTGGGAGGCGCCAGGTCGTGAGAGGTGCTCATCTGTGCAGCCGAGCAGTTGGGAAGTGTCGGGAGTGACTGGCGCATTAGTTAGTGGAATTATGTGGATCACGACTGCAACAGCTAGAGGTGCAAATGCTCACCGGCAGGATTAGATAATGCTATTATCAGTATGATAGTAGCATTAGAAAGAAGCATTAGCATGGATAATTCCACGGATTCAGCAGCAGAGAATTGCCATAAAATCATTGCATTATAGCCAAAGAGATGATATCCAGATATAGAAAGGCACTCGGGCTGCGGAGAATCAAAACTGTCGGTAAATCTTCGAATTATAAGTCATCACGTTTTTTGTGTCTTGTCGGGTAAACAGGTATTTAACAGAAAGGATGATCCAACACGTCTCTTCGAGACGCTGGAAGAAAAAACAAAAAAAAAACATGACAACACCTTCCGCAATCTATGCATGTGTTTCCCATTAAACCACCATATTTTCTTTGTCGTTTCAATCCTCTAGGAACAGATGGAATACAAAAGACGTCTTAAGACGGGTTTTTGTTTCTTGGGTCTTTTTTATAGTTAGTGTTTTTGATGCATTGGTCACACAACTCAGCTGGATTATGAGTTTCTAGCCCACGGTTATCGTGTCAGATTCGGTACCTGACTTCCTTCTCCGTTTCTACTATTCAATAATCAATCATGTAAAACCTTAAACTTAAAAAAAAAGAGGAAAACTCAGTTCTGTTATTGACTCGGATGTAACTGATGCTTATTTTTGCCATGACGGCTCGTAACCGAGGAGAAATCGCTAGGTAACGCAGGAAGTGATGGCAGCAGCAGCAACGGTGGTTCAACTGTGGAACAGAGAAGAGGAGAACTGGTTCTGTAACGCGAGCGGTGACGCGGTACATCGGAGACCGTCGCCCTGGAAAAGAAATAAAAACAAGACAACAAAAAACAAAAACACGACCTCGTGCAAGCTGTAGGAGCGGCTCGTTGGGACCTATGGTCACGTTTGCGTTGTTGGTTGAACGACGACTGATGCCCGGCGCCGTCCAGGTGACGTCCAGGTCGCGTCCAGGTATGGACGAACCATACGGGCGTTTAGGTTTGGGGGATGTGTTGGTGTGTGCATGTGTGGGGAGGATTACAACACTGCTGCCACGACAAGAGAATGAAAAGGAAAAGATAAGTTCTCATTGGCCATTAAGGTAAAACTCTTCTTCTGACCTTTTTCTTCCTCCTAAACCGAATCAGCTCTTCACAGCTGAGGTGATAAAAACAGATGAGAGTAAATAAAAAAAGGGAAAAAAAACAAAACACCGAGTAAAAAGCCTTCGACCAAATTCACCCAGACATTAATTTTCATATGAAGAACAGGTGGTCACAATATTCCACGCACTGTGCCCCCCCCACACACACACACCACCCACCACCACCACACGCTCACGCCTGCAAACTTGTGTGAAAGTGGAATGGTAACCATGTTGGTGTGGGAGGTCTGTTCAGCATGTAACAGTAGCAGGAGGTTACACACACACACACACACACACACACACACACACACACACACACACACACTCACACACACACACACACACACACACACACACACACACACACACACACACACAGCTGCTGCCATAGCACACATGGCAGGAGATGCACCCAGTTATAAATAGTATGCCACTATTTTGTCTTTACATATTTAGCTGCTGGATATTTTAATGCAAATTAATGTGGTGGGATTGGAGAGGGGTGTTTTTGTTGACTGGAATTAGTGTTGTGAGCGAGCTTTCTTCTCCATTCTTTCCCCTTTCTTTCCGCGCTCTCCAAATTACAGCTATTAAGACAAGGCTGGTGCGAGCCAAACGCGGCGCTCCACTTAATGTGATTTCCCCCCGCGCCGAGAAAAGGAATAAGAGGCGATGATTCATGGGAGCCCACAAAAAAAAAAAAAAAAGAAAGCTGGAGAGAGACGGGAAGATGTCCACCTCCGACATGCGCCGAACACAAACCCGGGGCCTGTTTAAGTGTGTAATTGTGTAATTGTGTGTGTGTGTGTGTGTGTGTGTGTGTGTGAGCGATTATTGCATCCCTTTGTGCGCGTGCAAGTATTTGTGTGCAAATGAGTTTAAAATGAACATTATGATTTATGACATCCTGTGTTTAAGTCTAGCTAGTCCGCACATTAGCAAAACACTAATCTAATGAATAGACTGCCTCATATAGAAACATGCAAATGCCCGCTGCCGATTTCCCAGAAATCAGGCCCGAGAGCCAGCAACCGCGGTCCCTCGTCGCGATGTGGCTTCTGCAGAAACCGTCTCGCTCGCAGCCTGCGCCCGATCGCACGCAGCCGAGGAGCAGTGCAGCGGTGGCACGCCGGTTTTTCTTCAACGCGCGCCGCTGCCACGGATTAGGTTTGACAGCTCCAGTCGAGGCCCCGCGATCGGCCCGGGCTCTGGGGAACGTCGTGCCAGAGGAGACGGAGACGCTCGTCATCAAAGGGTCGAGGAGCAGGAAAAACAGATCGGGCACTGCTGAGAAACTCGAGCAGGGGTGCGGTCAAAACCAGGCTCGGCCCCACATTTCGTTCTAACACATACGGGTTGTTGAGAAACCCTGTGATAAAGTAAAAAAAAAAGAAGAAGAAGAAAGGGGGGGGTTGTTTGAGAGCGAGGAGGCCGTCTGAGGGAGTCCGGCGCTGAAAAGTGAACGTGCAACCAGCACCGACGACAACACGGATCCTCCGGAAAGACCCTGAACACAGGAGATCGGAGATACTGTAAAGCAGCAGGCGGAGAAAGGCCTTCGCTCGACAGCTCCGGCCGATTCAAGAGATACTGTTGTGCTGAGGGCGAAACGTACCTCGCGGCTCTTATGAAAAATGACCGTGATTAGGGAAAAAATGTGGTGAGTGTGTGTGTGTATATGTATTTATATATTTATATATATATATATATCCAAACTGATACCGCATGAAGAATTTAACACTGAAACCTGAGCCCGACTCTGGGCAGTGTTTGAGGAGACAAAGCCCCCGAATCCCAGGGCCGAGCAGGCTGGCCCGCCCCATAGATCAAGGCCTAAAGTAGCCCGCGGCGCTGGCGGGGCGGCCGAGACAAATGACAGTTCGCCGAGGTGGCGTCCCCAGGCTGATCTCGGCCTGGCCTCCGGCGCCGTCCTGGGGCTGCGCTTGGTAGCCGGAGACGGCAGGATGGGGGGGGGGGCGATACAGAGAGAGAGACAGGGAGAGCGAGCAAGCACAGGGCTGATGGTGGTGGCGGGGGGTGGGGGGGGTGGGGGGGCTCACCCGCCTCGCTAATGGGTCCCCAGACAACCAGGCTTGACCTCACTGGTCCGGTGCATTCATTACCAGCTGGTTAGCAGCTAGTGCTAGCGTGGCTAGCGTCGGCTGGCTACCTGCGGTCGGTGGGTCGAGTCTCGTTTAACGGGGCCAATTAACGACCCTCGTTAGCCGCACTCGGGCGTCTGCTGTTGAGCTTCGCCGTGGTTGCAAGTCGAACCGACGAGGCGTCGGTCGCAGACGCTGCAGCGTAATATGAGGTCGTGAAGGGGGAGGATAACTGGTTAGAGTATGTAAATGGGGAAACTCTTATTTTAATTAGCAGTTTAAACCATATTTTATCACAGACATTTTGACGAGTGCATCATCACCGATATGAAAACAAACATTCTTTGGTCCAGGAAAGCCGCCTCATGAACGAGGGACCAGCCATATCTATGGCCACGGTCTAAACTTGGCCTCGACGTGATGTATGTTGCTTGAGTTTTATATTATATATATATAAAAACCAAAGCACCACCCCCAGGCCGGCGTTCCTGACCACTCCTGTCTCGTTACGCCTCCTCTCATCCGAGCGAGGCAAACGTGCGGTCACGCCGCTGCAGATCACAGGAGTCCTCCGTTCCCCGTTTCCGGCGGGAGGGCGCTCGGCTCGGCCGAAATGACCTCCTGGAAGTCTCCTCATCTCTATGCAGCTATCATTTCGCTCCAAAAGATGTCCGCCCGCCCTGCAGCAGCAACCCACAGCGCCTGTGAACTCTGCATACATTATCTCTCTTCCCACCGTAGGGCGCTGTGCTTTATGCGGGGAAACTGGCCCCATTTATCAGCTTCCCCCCCGACGCCTGGCAGGGCACCTGCTGCTAGTCTAACTACAGCCCGGCCGCGGCCTTATCGCCTCTGAAGATCACAAGGCGCAGGCATGTAGATTGGCTAAATCTTCAGCTAAAAAAAAAAAAAAAAAAATACAAACAAACAAACAAACAAGAGAGCCAGTCCTTATTTTCTTCCCTGCTTCCCTCCCATCAGATTTGCCCACATCTGAAGGTAAATAGAAGAAAGCAAGTTTAAGGAACGGATTACGGGCGGCTTTTGAAAAACAGCGCTAACTGGGGCACGGGTGTCTGCCCCCCCCCCCCCAGTGCTGGGCCTAATGATTTCTAATGCCGCTAAACATTATGGCGCTGTGAAAGCACCCCCCCCCCCCCACCCGCGCTTTTCGCTGGGGACGCGGCCGCAAATCTCCCATCGCATGTTCCCTTTGTTGATTTTTGTGAGACAACAACACGGCATCGCTTATCTCCATTACAGACCGGCACCACGGGGAGCTTTCCCAAAGCCTTTCACCCAGCGCCTTATTAGCAGCTATTCCCTTCTGTCTCCCTGAATCCTCCAACTGGGAGCAGATAGAAGGGAAAGAGACGGCATTATCCCAGCGCCTCTTCGTCCCGATTCACCACGAACCCCCCTCGCCATGTCTATTCACACGCCACTGGGCCTGGATGGCTCCACTTCCCCGTCTACTCTCCTGTTTCCGTCTTTCACATTCTTAGCCCCGAATCACACTGGGAAGAAGAAGAGGGGAAAAAAAAAAACAAAACAAAAAAACCAGGAAGTGTTTCCAGTCATTCATAAGCCCGGACCAGAGAGCTGGATGTTCATTTCAGAGCCTGTAAGAAGATGAGCGTCTTTTTGTTTATGCCCGTTTGAATTATGGGAAACAAACAAACAAATAAATAAATAAATAAGGGCTAACTCCGTCAACGGCAATGGCTTCATATTAGCAACTCAGCGATGTGCCGCTGTCGTGAAGTAGCGTGTGATGGTCGAGTTCGCTGCTCCAGCTTGAGAGCTAACTGGTGCTAAGTCGGCGAAGGGAAGAACCACACATTTATTATTGGGGGGGGGACTCAAAAATGGATCCTAATGCAAGGAGGTTCCTTTAAGGGGTCGATCTCTCGGTCCTCTCCCTCCATCCCCCGGCTCCTTTCTGCTCCATCATACCTCCCTTACTCATGCATTTTGTGTGTGTGTATATGTGACTCATAATCTTGGTTGCAGCAATGGCGATAAGAATCTACCCCCCCCCCCATCTTTTTGGGTTCCTCCCCAGAAGTACCCACGCCTGCAGCCCTCAGCTGGTCCCCCCTGTTTGTTTAGTGTGTGTTTATTTGTTTCTCTGTAGTCCTGGGATTAATTATCATAACCATATGCCTCGCTAATACATCTCTCTCCAAGCCAATAGTGTGGCAGCCTGCTACTTCTCCATTTTAATTACAGCTAACGTCGTTAGCCCGATTTTGTTTTGGAGTTTCCAGCTTATTTCCGAATTCGTAATTCATAAATACCGTCAGAAGATGTGGGGCTGGAATAATGAACTCCTCGGAAAAAAAACGAAGCAGATAACTTGTGGAGCGGATGGTTCAAAAAAAAAAAAAAAGATCCGATCCTGACACCACACTCTTACGACATGATATTTTGTTTGGCTTGTTATTTGCGAACTTTCACACTAGATGGAAATATACAGCTTTCCTCAGGTGTGAATTTGCTGAGCGTGTGCACGAGCGAGCCGGGGCGACGGCGGCGGAGACGCGTCCAGGAGGAAGTGGTGTCGCGGGTTCAGCGTTGGCTCATATTCTAACAGCTTGGCTTCGGGCCAGACAAGTTTTGTCTGGGTGTGGCGGAGGGGGTCGGTTGGGGAGAGGGGGTTAATGACTGGTGAGTCAATCAGCGCAAGCCAAGACGGTGTTAGGTCAAAGTCACAGTGTGGGGAGAACATAAAAAGAGGAGGGGGAGGCAGCCGCCACGCTCGGCTCGGTCTGTCACGCTGACGTAACGACACGACGCCGCTATGCGCGGCGTTGCTCGTCGTGACAACGAAAAAACAGGCGCAGGATCAGGGTGAATTTTTGCGTCGCCGGGACGACTCCACCGAGCAGCTGAGGCCGAGGCCGCCGCCGCCGCCAGCCGACCACGCGGGGCTCTGCTGTGGCCTGGCTCTCGGTGTTTAGGATTAAGCATTCTGCTCTGTTTCCCAGGTAATGACATGCTCGATGCCTCCGTTTTCACCAGGCCTTTATTTCAATAAGAAATCATCCATTATTTAGCTCCCAACCTCTCTGCCCTGCAACCCCCCCATACACACACACACCCCGACACACACCCCCGTCCCCCCGCCAGCCTCCCCTCGGATCGGAGCACCCTGCTGATTCTCACTTCAAGGACGAACGTGGCGGAGAGGAGAGGAGTCGACCCAGTCACCAGACAAGCTCTCAGAAGAAAGGGAGGGAGACAAAGTGAGGAGAGGGAAAGAGCATTCGAGCACGGGGGTGCATGCACACACACACACACCACACACACACACACACACACCACACCACACCACACCACACACACACAGAAAGCTCTCAGAAGAAATGTGAAAAATGTGTGACCCAAATATACATTGCTTTGTACTCTGGTTCAAAGTTTCCTGTCCTCTCCACCAAACATTCAAGGAGAAGGGGAAAAAAAAAAAAAAAACACAACAATGAATAAATCATACAGCAAATGAAACCTACTGTAGTACTATTCCTGAAGAGAGAGAGAGAGAGAGAGAGACAAAGACGCACAGCGAGCAGCGGAGAGAGCGAGAGACTAAAAGACGGTTGAAAGTGAAACGGAAAGAGCAAACACCTCTTTGGTCTTTTGATGCCACTCTCTTATGGAACATGGTATTTCTTGATTCACTCTTAAATCCGTCATCAGTCAGGCTAATAATTCGACGTAAGTGCCGCTGTGAAGCAACGGATCACATGCGCCGGGCGCCGTCCCCTGTGAACACTCAAATTACGGGAGCCAAACCGTTGGAGAGCCTATTAACCGACTCCACACTTTGATTCAAAGTGCCATTTTTTTTTTTATTGCGAGAACGTCTCAAATTAGCAGATCACTTTTGATATCGTGGGGCTGCTGGAGACTCGGGTTTTGCTTGAAACGCTGCGAAAAGAGAAGCTTGCTGACGGCGAGACTTTGTGGATGCCGGTATAAACGTATAAACCTTTCAGTATCGGGATGACACAGACCTATTCTCTAACACGCAGAAGTTGAACAAGCGGTTTTGAGGCTCTTTCTTTTGCAACCAACAGACTGGAATCGTCATGGGCTCCCAATTTCAAAGTAAAGGCCCAGAGTATATTCTATCACTTTATCCATTAACTGTGAATCTATTTACCGAGTGTTGAAACAAACCGCACTGACCAAACAGGGCTGTAGCTGTGATTTTAGAAATAATGGGGGTCCAAGCCCCCCCCCCCCACCACCACCTCACTGAAAACTGACGAGACAATGAATGTAAAGTACATTATTCATATTTTATAATCAAACATATTCAGACCAAGCCACCTCCATGGTGCCAGGGATCAAACTGTGGCGGGGGATCAACAGACGTCGTCATACGTCGTCGGCATTAAACCCGATCGTCTGGCTACTTGCGGGAACTGCAACAAGTTATCAATACAACATACTGGTGAATGTGTTGGCAAACAGCCTCCCATGCACATAACATATTACAGCAACTGTTTTTCACTCTGAGAAACAAAGTTTTGTGCAACCTACGTTAGCCACAGTTAGCCTTGCATTCTGCACCTTGAAAATATGCAGCCAGGTAGTTATGTTTCTCAATGCACTGCTCTGCTCTCCTATGCACATAATGCATAAGAATACATATTCAAGAGGTTAGAACCCATGAGGTTTTTGCAGAAGAAATACCTCGATGTCATTTTTGGCTGGTGCCGTTCGGTGTTTGGCTGGAAATGTTTGGCAGGGAACGGCTGCCGACGATGGCTGGAAACAGGGTGGGTGACGGAGATGAGAAAATGATCGGCCATTAAATTAAAGCAAGAAGCTGAAAGATGCTAAACTACCTCTCAGAGCTGCGGCGAGCTGCAGATTCAGGTTTACAGTTGTCAGGTCTTAAAAAGACAGAGTCTAAAACAATGATGGAATCAAGCTTGTGAAACACTAGTATGTCTTTTGTAGCTACACACGCTGCTAAACTGTGTGAGGTTCCATAGAAAAAGGTCATAACCTAAATGTCTTTAATAGCAGGTGAGCATACATTTATAGCTATAAATGTATGCTCACCTGCTGCTACACGCACACTTTAACTTGTCTGTGTTTGCACCTGTCACGGTGTGTGTGACAATATTAGCCAGGTGCCGCGGCGCCCGGCGCTCCCTTGCCGCACGACACGCATCAGATCCGGCGTGACGGCGGCGGCAGCGGCGGGGGGGGGGCCCACCAGAGGAGCCGTCGGGAGGCGGGCCGGATCCCACTTAGCCGATCCCGTCCCCAAAGCAGCCGACTCCAAAATGAGGGCTATCATTCGGAGCCGGCAGCGGGCTGCGACACCGGGAGCCATCGCTCCGTCTATCACAAGAGAAAGCTGCTAATGATGATGTTTTCCTTCAAGTGCACAAACATCAAGTCCGGTGAGATTTGCGTGTGTGTGCGTCTGCGTGTGCACTTGACAGAAATGTCTTCCTGCATTACACTTTTGCGGTGGGAAGATGTAATAATTTCCCTTGAAAACTGGGGCTAGACACGCGCTTCCTAATGATGGAATCTTTTGATGTTTAAATTAGGATATCACACGCGAGGAGCTATCCTCCCAGGGCCGCACCTTCTTATGACAAGATTAGCAGCAAAGCAAAGCCATTACTGTGGTTTATTTCTGCCCCAGCCAACTCCCAGACACAGGCACAGAGGTAGGCAGCCATCCAGAGAGAAAGAGAGGGAGACGGAGACAGAGTGAGAGAGAGAGAGAGAGAGATGCTGGAGGGAGGGATGCTGGAGGGAGGTGTAGTCAAAAAAGAGGGGAAGAGAAGAAGTAATACAAGAAACAGCAAAGCAGAGCCCAGAAAAGAAGAAAAAGAGGGAAAAAACTAATGGGGTGCACATACTTTATAAATCCCATCCAAACCACTTATTTATAGATCATCTGTGAAACACATACAAACCTCCGATTCATATTTCTGTCAGCCTGTCACGATGTCAGCCGTGTCAACGTTTAGATATTTTGCCGTCTCTGCTGTCAACGCAGCGTACAGTGAGGAGAATTAACAATGCTATGTCGCTGACAAGCGCCGAGACGGACCGGTTGTGGCGACAATCACCGGCTCCGGCTGACTGTCCCACGAGAGCCCGGACGGCCTGTGGTTTTTTGTGGTTTTTTTTATTACT
The DNA here is from genome assembly GCA_016859345.1 of Istiophorus platypterus. Taxonomy (NCBI): domain Eukaryota; kingdom Metazoa; phylum Chordata; class Actinopteri; order Istiophoriformes; family Istiophoridae; genus Istiophorus; species Istiophorus platypterus. The sequence goes on along the minus strand of CM029131.1, from coordinate 11,025,275 downwards.
AGAAAGGCACGAAGCGGAAGACTGAGACCGACTGATGATCGAATTTTTAAAAAATTACAAAAAAAGATATAAACACCCCCCACGTGGAGCATTTGCATGAGGCACAGCATTATTTTCCCAGTCCAGCTGTTGGGGTTTGATAGCTGCCACCCACCTTGATATACACGACCAGTGCAACAGTGTTCGAGGTCCCTGAAGTCTTTGCTTTATGGGACTTGCTGCACTACTCTCTAAACTGCTTTCTTGACTGGAGACTAACTTTAATTGGTTATAATAAACAGGCATGTACAGTCACAGAGTAGCCTAAAAGTGGCTTTTACAAAAACCCGGTCAAAGCACTTTCTCCCGGTGCCGATACCTTAATTCCCTGAGTCCCAGTTCTTGTTGGCTACCACTCTAAGCTGGACTCCAACTGGCCCTGCAGACCCACACAGGTTAGGGACATATAATAGTCCACAACAGCAGGACACAACTGGTCTGTACCTACTCATCCGGTTAGATTAGAGGGAAAGCGAACAGCAACCTACGAACCAATTCTGGCCCTTGGCCGAAAATTATTTTGGCTCCTCCAGTATTAACTATGGTGGCGGTGGACTATGGTGTCCATACTGTGGACAGCTCCTGGTGCTGAAATGTAGATTAAGAATTAAGCTACATCAAACACAAATTTAATTCCTCAGAGTTATTTCGCCCCAAACCTGGTACTGTACTGGTAGATAAGACCAAGATAAACACATACAGAGTTTAGTATTAACCACTCTTCATTAAAAGTCCCATTTTCACTACTCACTCTTCTTGTGGACCATTACAGGAAAGACAAGATGTGTTTATTGCACAATAAAAAGGCCATATTTACAAACTGGGGGCAGGATGGGGGGGGGGGGGGTCGCCTGACATTACCAATGTTGTTTCCTGAGGCTTGACAAACCTCCTCCAGAGCCACAGACGACATTATCTAAGGGCTATCATAGGCCGAACTTTGTAAAACTGGTCAAGTTCCCCCAACTTCTATTAATTTTCAAAGCAAAGTGATTTAAAAAGCAATATCCAAAGGAACATAACTCCGAAAATACAGCGCACCGAGTCTTGGCCTCCAGCAAACCGGCACTGAACTTCCATGTGAAACTGCACCTAACTTCCAAACCTTTGTGCTGCAAGTTTCCCGTCCAGATAAAGTAGCTGCTGAGGTAACAAGGCGTAATGGAGGCAACCATCGGCAGCAGCGTCTCCATCAAACTCAAAAACCTGCAGCTTTATAGCCTTTTTGGTTCAGTTCTATATGGAAACAAATGCAGTTTGTGGCCCCATCAGAGGAAACAAGGATCTAGACACACGACGGTGACCAGTGGCTGCCGCAGTCAATAATTTCACCGCAACAATGGCAGAGCTATAACTGGTCCCAGACACACACACACACACACACACACACACACACACACACACACACACACAGACGCAGGAGCCGAGGCTGGCGTGTTCTCTGAAATGTTATCGCGCCGAGCGGAGGACATTACCTGGGCTTTCATGGTGGAGAGCGGCTGCTGGGTAGGTAGAGCACTGAGAGCTCTCCACCGCTCCACTCCTTTCTCCCTCCCCTCGCTTCGCCGCGGCTCAGGCAGCCGTTAGGACAATAAAAGAGAGGGCCGGCGATGGCGGGTCCCCTCTGAGGCCCTTTTCACGCTCTCAGGTTGAGTCACAAGGGCCCACTTCATCGCCGTTACCCGGGGATGGGAAATACATAGCTTCTCTTTAAAACTCTGACCCGGCCTTTTAGTCCGGTGCGCCGGGGGCCGATTATCCTCACTCACCCTTTTAGAAAAGAGAAAAGAAAAAAAAAAAAAAAAGTCATATGAACACACATGCACACACACAAATGCTCTCACTCACAAAGAGATATAAGCGCATTAGAGAAGGAGAGAGAGGCGCACACACACATGCATACAGTAGATATGTCCGCCCAAGTGGCTCGTATTCACAGAGGCTAAAGCCCCGGCTCAGGGACAGATCTATATTTAAGAGGGAAATACAGAGAGCGTTTAACCTCGGAGTCGGGGGTGACTTTGAGTGAGTCACAAAGGTGTGGGAGTCGCTCTTGTGGGTGTCTGGCGAGCTCTCGCCGCTATATTTTCCTCATATTCTCGGCGAGTGAGTCAGCCAGCCGCTCAGCCAGTCAGCCAGTCAGCCGGCCGGCCTGTCCGTCTGTGTCTGTCTGTCTGTCTGTCCGCGAGCCGAGAACTGAGGCTCGCTTTGCAGAGTCTCCCTTTTGAAGATGACCTTGGGCTGGAGGTAAAAACGCGGCGAATGTTTTTAACAAAAGTTTCACGCCTGCGTACGTGTGGCGCGCGGCGCGCGGCCCCGGCTCGTATCTCATCCCGGCCGGAGACTAACCCGCTGCTAGAGCCGGTCCTCCCAAGGTCTGAACGCGCCTGTGACAGGTGAATCAGACCGTTAGAATTACAATTTTTTAAATTTTTTTTCCGAGCGGGATAAACAAACAAGCCACTCATCAAAGTTGGGTTTCTGTCTGTGCGCTTCCCAGTCGCCCCGAGCTATGTTTACTCATTAGCCCGCCGCGTCCAGTACCTTGCTAGATGAAAGATGAAGCCAAGGACTGATAATGAAAGACAATGCAGTTAACGGCAACAAACAGTGCACAAAAACCCCCAGTGGGAGACCGCTTCTCTGGTCCACATCGCGGGAATGGGTGGGGTGTGCTCTCTGCTTGTTATTAAAACACAATTAATCAGACTTTCAAATGGGATTTGGTGGATGAGTGGGGGGAGACAAACTGTTTTCCAAAGGTTTTGTATCAATTCAGGCGATTTATCTGTCCAAGTTGGAAATGACTCATTTGAGCAGAAACATTTGTAATATGGCAAAAAATTAGGACTATACATTCATCGGCGTTGCTGATGTAAACAGATCAAACTGAATCCAGAAAATCCTCAAATAGTTTATTTAGCTCCACTGCGGAAACAACCAGGGCTGTATTTGAAAAAGGCTTATGTCAAAAACAGGCCTTTACTTTAATTCCCGCTGTTTAATAGGTGTGTTTTATCATGTTTTTCTGAGCTGTTTTCTCATCTAATCCCGTTTTAATCTGCCGCTGGTGCTGTTTAATTTGCTGGTGTTTACCGTTGTGTCAATAAATTCTGCATGATATGCATTCCCACGGCACTGAATCCATAAGTGCAGTGATACGGTCATGTCAGGCATCACCCACCTTTGTTGCAGATCTTTTCTCTTTGTTTTTAACAGAAATCCTCTCTGTCACTTACATGATACTTGCTAGCTTTCCTACTTTGCTCAGCACTAACACACAATCAAGGGAAACTCGAGACTTCCTGCACAGATGCTTCACATTAAAAGCCTAAAGGGAATAAATCCTGTCTATTCTGGCAGGTCTATAGTGTGAAATGTCAAGAGTTTTATCAAAAAATGCCCAACAAAAGAAAGGCAAAGTAGAATATATTGGGATTATTTAATGGGAAGAACAGTATTTCTCTTATGATGAACCCAGTGGATAATATAGTGAATATGACATTAGCCTGCAAATGTATATTATGCTGAATTTCCACTTTAGGCCATTATAGTTAATAGAGTTAATTTCACTTCTTAATGTTCTTTACCTGGCTGCTATTAGGGACCAGCTTTTTTCTGTTCATCATCTGTGAATGCCATCGCTTTAAAACTGCCTTTCCTCCGAGAACTTTACAGTATAAATGTATGCGTGAGCAAGACAAGTTAGCATCTGCTGTGCCGAGAAATACTGTAGCTACTTTGTTTACATGCATATTTTATTTGCAGGGTGACGGAACAGTGCTGAGCACGACTCCTCCTGGGTAGCTCTGTGCTGCTGGCTCGCTTCAGCCGCTGTTATTAAGTCCACGGCGATGCCAAGCGTTTGTATACAATCCTCTGTTGTTTGGGTATGTGCGGTGCTAGGTAGCGTTAGCATCACCCCAGCAGCCAAGCTGAGGATAAAGCGTGTGTTTCAAGTGGAGGAATGCCAGTCAGCCAGATTCCCTCTTTTCCCTGCAGCATCTCCGGCATCTAATCCATGACCACAGACATCCCCCTCATTACCACCAAATTACATGCAAATTTCCCCCAAATAAATGAGTTTTAAGTACTTGACAACCTGTCAGCCTTCGAATATTGAAACGTCCTGACGGCTAGATAAACAATCAACAATAATCACTCTATGCAAATTTGATATTTCCTGCACAATTAGGAGAGGAAAAAACACCCACTATAAATAACTGGACACACAAAGGCATCTGGCATTTGTTCAGGTTTTGAACAGATACGGATGCAAATGAAAGATTCTTTAGGATGTAATTGATTCAAACATCGCTGCGCCTCCTCTGCCTCTTTTTATTGTTTCTTCTTTTTTCCCCCCTCCCCAGCACTTGTTTTCCTCTCCCTCTCTCTTTATCTCGCCGCGTTCAATATACACACAGATAATGGCCGATGTAAATGAGTGAACGAGAGGAACGGGAGAAAGGGGGGGGGCGAAAGAAGGGATGTGAATCACCCTTTCGTCCACCCCTTGTTTTGTCTTTTCTACGCGTGCACGCCGCCGCTTCCGAGGAGGGACGTGCGTAAAAGAGGACGTGTTCGTATGAAGTGGACTGGAGATGGCTGAGGAATTGAATACAGGCTGGGAAGCGGCGAGCTCTGTCCGTTTGCTTGTGAAGAAGATTACTGTGCGCCTCAACCCCCCCCCGTCCCCCTCCTCCACAACACCCAGAGATTAAGACTGACAAGAACATATCAAGTCATTTCAGGACAGGCAGATCTCTCACTCTCACACACTCCCCTCGCCTTTCAGCAGAAAACACTTCTTCCCTCGCAGCCTCTCGCCACTGAGCCCAGCTCTTTTCTCTCTGCTCTTTTTGTCCGTACGCGTCTCCAGCTCCCTCTTCCTTCATCTCGCCCCCTCCTCTTCATTTGTCTTTCTTCTGTCCGCACTGACAGTCCTGGGAGGTTTGTCTTGGAGGTGTAATGTGTGCCGAAGCTGACCCCGGTGACCACCAACCTCCAGGATCAGGACATCCATTAGCGGGGGCTAACGGCTTCATCCGTGCCCGGGACTGACACCTCCCCGCTGGGCCTCTCTATCTCTGACTCCCTCTTTCCCGACTCGCTATTCTCTGGGCTTCGGGTTCATGTTTTTATCGCTGCAAAACACTCACGGTGTCAGGCAGAGAAGCAGCTGGCTGCAGGAGACACTGTTGCAGCTGACATCCCGAATCAAGGGGTTGGGCTCTAGTTATACACTGGAGTGTTTCTTGTCATTTCAGTGTGACTTATCATCCGATCGCACCGGTTTTTATAAAGTGAAAGGGCCTTTAAGGCCAAGGAGTAGATTTTGTCGCCCCCAGACACCATGCAGGCCTGCACGAGTGTACTATTTACTATACTAATAGTGCGGTGATATTAAACTATCCTCTTATGTCCAAGTTAATTTGTTCTTACATTCAATTAAGTCAAAGGCTATATAAATGAGGTGCATTCAGCAAGAATTAATATGTTATTAACTGCCACTGTCCAGTAATTTCAGTCCGGCGTTCCCAAGCATCATAACACAGGCTGCCCTTCTCAGATTGACTAATGACCTTTTAATGCCTGCTGATGATGGGATGTTCTCAGTCCTCGCTCTCCTGGACAGCCGCGCTGTCTTTGACACAGTTGATCACAACTCTCCGTTAATCAGGCCGAGGCGATGGGTAGGAATATCTACGGCTTTGAAATGGTTCTCTTCATGGCTGTTAAAACTGGAGCTTCTGCGTCTCCATTAATAACCTTCGTGTCAGTTTTGCTGCTGTCAAGAATGGCGTCCCTCAGGGGTCAGTTTTGGAACCACTTTTATTTTCTCTGTACACGCTTCCCCCCCTGGGACATATAATCCATTAACATGGCTTTTCCTTTCATTGTTATGCTGATGACACGCAGATGTACCTGCCCGTTGGAGCCATTGATTCTGGCAGGCTGAGTTCACTACATCACTGCCTACGCGATGTCGGAAAAACCCGATGTCACAAAATTTCCCCGCAGCTCAACTCGAGCAGAACGGACGTCGTCGTAATTTGTTCACAGCACATAGAAAAATAAATCCTGCCATCTGCTGGTTCCCCGATGGAAGACATCGGGGCCTGTTGCAAAGAATCTTGGCGTTTGGTTTGATAGTAACTTAAGCTTTGAGCAGCACATGGAAAAACTGTGCTGTCATTTATTTATTTTTTAAAGTCTTAGAAATATTTCCAAAACACAATATTTTATCTTTCAAAGACACAGACCTTTTCACATGCCTTCAACTCCGCACGCCTCGACTACTGCAACAGAGATGTGACCACATCACACCTGTTTTAGCCTCCTTGCACTGGTTCCCAGTATGTTTTAGAACTGAGCCAGTATGTTAGCCTGAGATCCACGGGCACAGGGCTTTTATCAGTCACTTGAGGTGAAAGAGCATTCACATTCATAGCCCCGGAGCTATGGATCGCATCGCCTGAGGAAATCAGGTCAGCAGAGTCAGTGACTTCTTTTAAATCAATCCTTAAAAACACACTTATCGGGGAGCTTTTCTCGTCTTTTATTTGACTTTTATCGATTGCCATTTTTTTTTGCTGACGACACCGTTATTCAGTGTGTCAGGTATTTTAAGACATGAAACAGTGAGATCTGATATAATCTAGCCTTTCAAATCAATAGTCCAGAATCCCATCAAAACGGATTGTGAATGTAGGCTCAGTAATTCAAACTGGGTACTTTTGAAGAGGCTGTCAAACTCTAAATTGTGTGTTTTTTAAATCCTTAATTTATCATGTAAGAATAAGGGCTGAAATCTGCGTCTCTGTAAAAGAAGCTAAGAGGAGTGGCTGAGTTTACCCTGATTACCTAAAGGAACCAAAGCTCTTGGGTCATTTTTTACATTGTCCTGCTGGCAAACAGAAGAGGAGGATCTCCTGGCCGAGGCGGCTCGGAGCACAGGAGCGTTCAGATGAGGGAGATCCGAGGTAAAACGCCGGGACTGATGGGATCCTTGAAAGTGTGGTGGACACCTGGGCCTGTGGAAGGAGGAGGAGGAGGAGGAGGAGGAGGAGGGGAGGACGAGGAGGACGAGGGACAGGCGGATGGTCGTGACGGTGGCGTTGACGGGCGGTGCCGTTATCAATCACAGGCTGCTCTATTAATTTCATCAAGGCCTCGGTGCCGGCTGACATTAAATGACACACCGGTTGGTCCTGTGCCGTCCCTGAGGTGGCAACATGGCCGGCCGCCACTTTTGAAATGCAAATCAGGCTTTAACCTTAAACAGAACCACTGAAATTATCTTTCTGCCTTCAAGTCAGGTGCTCCCCTCCCTCCCTCCTTTTATATTTCCTCCCTTCCCCCCTTACTTCCCACCTCTTCCTCCATTCCTCCCTCTTTCCCTCCCACTCGCTCTTCCACCAGCTTGACCCCCGGGGTACCGGAGATGGAGAGAGCATCTTAAGAAGAGGCGACAGATAAAGGCAAAGGTGGAGCAGGGCAGGGAAGGAAGAGGGGGAGGAGGAAGGCAGTGCTGACACCAGCATTCTGTCCTGATGAAGGGGCAGAGGAGCGCCACCGCCAAGCCCAGGGATGGAGACATCTCAAGGACATAGAAACATGGGAAGGAGGACGGAGCGTGGAGAAGGGGGAAGGTCGGAAGTGCATCCACTCCCCGGGATGACCACACACAACCCGCCTCCTCCTGTCTGTCTGATTACCCCACACTGAGGAAGGTGATGGCGCTACTACCTCAGAGCTGAGGAAAGAACTTGAGGAAAAAAAAAGGGAAAACATGTCAGGTGATCCCTCCACAATAAAAGCCCCTTCAAATTGGTATCCAATCCACTATTCATGCCATGTTTCATTTTGGGCCCCTAGTTTAAAAAAAAAAGGAAACCTTCAGAGGAGCAGTGCTATTAGAGCTGTCAATATTGTGAAGCATTAGCGTGGGCCCAGACAAGGAAGGATTGGTTACCAATATGCAAGAGGCTGCCATTGTTCCTGGAAAGGCTTTTTCTTCCTCTTTCTTCTTTATCTGAGCAGACTGAACACATTAATTTTAATTGAGACATCAGACGAGAGTGAAACAGAGAGCGCTGCCTGGACAGGCGGCAGATACATGATGGAAAGGGAAAAAAAAATAAATTCAGACGGTGACTTAAAAAAATAAATAAAGGAAAGGGGAGAGGGAGAGGAAATGGGGGGGGGGTGCGAAGAAAAGAGGTCCCCGCGGCAACACAAACAAACATATCATAAACACACGAGCGCTATCTCTCTCTTTATCTTTCTGCCTCTCCTTTCCTTCCCCATCTCTCTCTCATTTTCATTCCCTCCGTCTCCTTTCTCCTCTCTCGTGCCTCCTGCCTTTAAAGAACAAAGCAGCGCTAAGCAAACTCTTTCAGCACAGATTCTCCACACACGCTGCCTAAATCTCAATAACGATATGTTAACTGTAAACAACATTTTGTACAGTCAATGCAAATCAAGATCCATATGACTCAGCAAGTGTTACGGTGGCTGGGGGATTTGATTTTTCCATTTCAATGTGCTGTAATTACAGAAGCTACGTGCAGCCAAACTTGTGTGTTTTTCAAAGACACCCTCAAGATCCCTACGCAGTAAATATATCCTTGTCACGTCATTTCTTTTGCTGTAATTGAGCCCTTTGAGTCTTTATTCTTGAAACAAGTGAAAAACCTGCCACTGAAGTAAGAATATTTCATCCTGTTTTCTTAGGCGAATCTTGAAATCTTAAAGTATGTTCTAAAATTATCTTATTTTTCAAGATACAGGGACTAATTTTAAGTGCATTTTTGAAAAGTTTATTTTCATTTCTAAAAGTTGTATGCATAGAAATAATCCTGTAGCAGTAGCAGATTTTTTTTTTATCACTTGCTTTATACAAAATAAAGTTTTAAAAATAACTTGGTATTAAATTACTGAGATAACTTCATAAAAGACAGTTTTGCTACATGCGCAGTATGATGTGGGTAAATGCAATTTAAAGATTTGAATATGCTAATGTCTTGGGTATATGTGTGTGTGTTTTAGAAAGGGCTGAGTGTGCAAAAGATTGATGTTTGCATAGAGATATCTGTACTAAATGTTTGCTTCCGTGCACATACCTGTGCATGTGCATACAGTGGGTAGCTATGGGTGCACGCCGCCGCGTAAGTGTGTGCGTGTCTGTGTGTTCGGGAGCCAGGGGAGGAGGGGGGGGGGGGGGGGGGGCGGCAAAGGAGCCAAAGAAACAAGGAGCTAAGCCCGGGATGTTAAGCACGGGGAGACACCTGGCACAGAAACTTAAGTGCTTCCACCAAGTATCATCAACCCAAGATTAAAAGCGTCGAGGGGGAATAGTGGGAGGAGAGGGATGCAGAGTGAAGGAGGAGAGAGGGGGAGGGAGTGATCACACATATGACAAGACGGGGGAAGGAAAAAAAAAATCAAGAGGATGAAGAGAAGGGGGGGGGGCGCTGGTTGAGATGGCAGAAGTATCTGAAGGCAACGGCGAAACAGGAAAATGCAGTTATACAGTCTGTGCTGTGGAGTTATTAGCGCGCGCACACACACACGTTTGTATAGACATATGTACAGATGCACATAGTGGATGCAAAAACGCACACCGACATGCAGTATATAGCATATGCACAGGTATAAACCGACACTCTTTGCTGCCTGACAGATAATAACAGGATGTTATTTTCCTTCAGCAGACAACATGATGATTGGTGACATATGGACTGAACAGAGAAGAGAAGGGGAAAAAAAACCCACTAGTGTATATACAACCCTCCTGTCAGGTAACTGCATATTACTGTTGCCATGTAAAAACCTAAAAATATAAAATATTTGCTTCACCTTGCAGCAGAAACAACGACCAAAATATCTGAAATTACTGAGTCCGGCTCCTCCAAGTCCACCTTAAACCGCAGAGCCTGATTACCAGACAATCCCTCCTCAGATGTCTCTGTCTAGAGACCGGTCTGTCAAGGGCCTACTGATTACTGTACACAAATACCAGGCTAATATCCTCTGTCGATGGCAAACAACAGGATGTGTGCACCGCAATCCGTGGCCTGCCCTGCGAGTGTGTGTGAGTGTGTGTGTGTGGGAGTGCTTCCTCCTCCAGCTCATCTTCAGAAATCTCTGTTTTGATTGCAGAAAGTAACTGCGCGCACGCCTCTTTAAGACGACGTCCATGCTCTCTCCTCCCCGTCCGCCGCCACTCCTGCGAATGGTTATTATTATCGCCATCAGCGGAGAGCGCCGAAAATCAGTGCCCCGACAAGCAACCTCTTCTCTGACTCAGTCTCCCCCTCCACTGCAAGAAGTATCCATTGTCACTTGGGTAATTTGAAGCGGTATTTGGTATCAGAGCCATTTTTTTTTTCTTTAAAACAGAAATGTGCCCATAGGGTGAGAAAAAGTGACTTTTTCTCTTGCCTGTTTTGTAAATTTTCATTAAAGCACAAATACTTTTTTCAATGCTGGTGTCACAATATGCCTTTTTGAAGATATTACTGTGCCTGTAATCTTGTCGAAACTTCTTTATTTCTGCAAAACAATCCTGAACAAAATTGCCTCCGCAGTGGTAACAAGTGATGCCATTGGCTCAATTTCTCGCTTGATTAAAAAAATGATTTCGAGACTGGATGTGTGACTAAAAAGCTTGTCAGGACAGGCATTTTTTGCAGAGTATCTCCCTCACCCTTCCTCTCCATTCAGTCAGCGCACTTGTGTGCATCCTACAGTCGTATTGACGAGAGGAGGCTTACAACCGGCACACAAGTCCCACTACAGGCTTAATAGTGTTTCAAGTGTTTTCTCCCGGTCTCGTGTCGAATCTCCCAGCTGAATAACTGGCTGGCATGGACGCAGGAGGGGGCTGAAGCAGTGGAGGAGGAGGCTGGTTTGACTGCATCCCTCCCCCAGAAAACAGCACAGAAAATCAGTAGATCTGGCGAAAAATTAGTACGCCCCCCCCCACAAATGCTTGTATGACGAAGGTCATCATTGCTTTTAGATAGCGATGACGACGACGGCGGTGCCGCTGATGATGATCGGGAGAAATTGATACAGTATTCCTCTATTCAAGGAGGAAATTAAATGGCAAATTAAATGACCCCGAGGTCCACAACAACTCCCATTCAGAGGCCAGAGAGTGGTGATTGCAGATTTCCCTGTCTCGCGGGAGCCAGGTAGATAGCCGGCCTGACTCGAGGACATGGGAGAAGGGCTGCAGTTGAGCTCTTTCCGTGACTTAGCGCCGATAATCCAACCACAATTCTCCTCTCATTCTGAACCCAGAGAGAGGATGAAAGATTTAGACTTTCACCCTTGGTCTCTCTAGCCTTGCTCTGTCTTTTTTTTTTATTCCTCTCCTGTTTGTATCCGTCCACGCTCTCCCCTCCATCTCTGTTTGTCTCTAGTTATCCTTCACCTCATGACTCTGAACAGGAAAAGATCTTGTGATGATTATTTCACAAGCGAGCTGATATCATCTTTGTGGGTTTTCTCACCCCTCTCTCTCTCTCTCTCATCTAGGAGGAGGTTTACAAAGCACTGAACAGAGAGCTGCCTCGTCCCTCCGACACATCCTTATCTTGAAGAACTATTAGTGGCCCTTCAACAGACGCGCCATTCTGCACAGATGGAACAAAACGGCACAGCATTGTTGGCATAGAATTAAAATAATGGCCAAATACCTTGTATTTTCTTGACCACTAGCTTTTGCGAGTGAAGATGTTTTGAAAGAGGTCGGCCAGTCCGGGTTCGGGAGGACGCGGGTCGTGTAGCAATGTGGCCACAGATATGCCATCAGCTCACTACGACTCACCGTTGGTGGGAGAAAAGGGGGGAGAGACAACATACATAGAGCGAGTTCGGGGCGGACAGATGCATCGACGGAAGGCCGAACTGTGACCCAGAAACCAATGTGATTTTCCGGTTTCCAACCCATAGCGTTTCTTTTACCCATGGCCATTCCACAGCCTTTACCTCTTCTCTTCATTACTGTAACCGTGACAACAAAGGTCGGACATGCCCGCCACCGGTACGCCGGTATGGGTCGTATCCAAGGGCAGCGATAAACGACCCATGTGGTCATGTAGGCGTGAGGACTCATCGGGAACATGTCCTAACTTTACACCAAAACCAGTCACCGCCAAAGTCACCACCACGAGTCACTGCATCCAGGAGGCCATTGAAATTCAGAGACCGTCCCTGAACCAGGACAGGGAATACCGTCCTCCTGGATATACGACCGACAAGGATTGTGGGAATCAAGGACAATTATAAGGTCACGTGACGACAACCGAGGAAAACTCCGGCCACTGATGAAGACTGTGTTTCGAGATGCGTTTCAAGAATTAATCGTCTCGCTCATGTCTTAGCTGATTAGCCGGTTATCTGGAATCTGATATATTACCCACAAGCAGAACTACTAAATGGAGCTGACAGACAATTTTATGAGTCTGCTGAATTAGTTCCTACTACTACTTTTCCGAGGCGTCAATTTTATATCAGGCCTTTTTTCTACTGTACAATAAAAACAGGCTTTCATTAAGACTGCTCACACTCCCTTAAATATTCCATTGACAATAATCACGACTCCAGGACAAGCTAATTACAGTGCAAGCGCCGACACCGACTTGACTGGAATTAGGCTTTCAGTTACACGGCAAAAAAATAAATAAATAAAAATGCAGAGGCGGTAAAAACTGACAAAGGTTTGAAGAAAATCTGAGAAATTAAATATATAAAACTCATGTAGTCAGTTCTAGCACTTCCTCCCACTAGCTAATATCCCTGATCCCTCTGTATTCCTGACTCATTTGGCTGCTCGTGTTGCCCCTCGACTGGCATCTAAAGGCTTTGATGCAGCCGGGGGACGCCAGGCCAGCACCGTGGTAACCTGTGTTTGAGAAGTCTGCAGGCCGCCCCCTCCACATCCCCTCTCTCCTCTCCCTATCCCTTTGTGTCCGTCCGTCTCTCTCTGCCAGCTAATGAGCCGTGCAGGACCGCCATCATTCTGTGTAGTCATGTAGAGAGTCGGAGAGGGGAGAGAAAAGAGGGGGAAAAAGGAAAAAAAGGAAAAGAAAAAAATAGGAACCAAGGAGAGAGAGGGAGAGAAAACGGGTAAGACGGGGAGAGAAGAGAGTGGGGACACGATGTTTTCCCTCACCTCCTCCCTAATCAGGACCGTCTTCCATTCCAAACACCACACGGCAATTAGACCTGACAGTACTCCGAATCCCACAATCCCACCAGGACTACACGTTCAAACACTCAAATAAACACAAGGGGTGGATGGGTGTGTGTGTGTGGGGGGGTGCCTGAAAACCAGTGCAACTTCAAGAAAACTGAGCTCGTGATGGCAGAAAAGCAAAGGCTGAGGTAAAAAAAAAAAAAAAAATCGCAAAACTATGAAGACGGAGAATGGGGAAAAAAAAAGACAAACCAGAACAATAAAAATCTCGGTGCTCCGTCGTGCATGGCCAGATGTTTTGCAGGGAAAGTGGTCTTGACTCTGCCGGGTTGCGCGGGAGCAGGAGCCGTCCCCAGAGGACGCCTCTGGAACGGTAGGATGATAACAAATACAACGGGCGCTCGCCTGCGTGAACAGTGAGGTAATTGGGATAATTAGTTCGTTACCTCGCTCGTTATTGCATTTTAATGTGGACTCCAAATGATCAGGAGGGGAGGGGCGGCCGCGCCGTATGTATGTTTTTCCTGTTTGCGCGCGTTTGCGGCGTCTATCCACGCCGGCTGCACGCTTTCAGGCGTTTGTATTTTTAGGCAATTAGCTGACACCGGTGTTCACAGCCGCTCGCGCTGAGCGAGCAGGTAAGTGTTACAGGAGCTTATTTAGGCCATATGCAGTGTAGCAACAAGGGAAAAAAAAAAGAAAAAACCGTCTTCGAACCGAAATGCCCACACTTTTAAATATCATCAGTCTGTGGGTGTGTTGAATGCATTCAAGTTTAATTGTTTGGCAGCAAGTGTTTTTTCTGTGCAAAATTTTTTTTGTTCCTGATAATACAGCTTCGTGTCGGGTTAATTATTTTCATTTCTTTAATTTCTTCAGTTTTTGCCTTTCAACGACTTCCAGAGAAGGGACATAAACTTGTTGCGTTCCAGCTGCGGGGTTGAAAACGGGCAGGCGGGGAGAGCGATTGCGACAGTATGAGGATGAAAAAAAAAAAAAGTGTGCGTGCGCTGGCGCAATTTATGGACAGCTGACGAAAAGGTAAACTTGTTGCGTTCCAGCTGCGGGGTTGAAAACGGGCAGGCGGGGAGAGCGATTGCGACAGTATGAGGGGAAAAAAAAGTGACGTGCAGGCGAGAATTATATGGACAGGACAGGCTGGTAACCGTGTCTCCCCCTATGATGGATTAAACGCCTTCAGGATTGTTAAACATCAGTTAAACATCAGTGGAAAAATATGTCCTTGCCCTTTAATTCCAAGCGAAAGGAGATCTGAACCTGATTTTTTTTTTTTCCCCTTTTAAGCCACTGATGTTTTAATAGTTGAAAAATTCTCCCTTGTAGATGTCCGGGAAATATTTCAATGTGACATTGCCTGAATGATACGATGTCACATTGTCTACGTTTGGATAGTTGAGTACGGAAATGAGAAAAGTGCATCAGTAAACAACGCAATCTACCCCAAGATACCGGTATTTGCCATTCCGTGCTATACATTGCCTTATCAGCCATATGTCTGCATGTGCGGTGCATGTATGAAACAGATGAGGGCCTGAATGAAATGAAGAGCAAAGAGACGGTCCTGTGTCCAGGCGATGATAGCGGAGCAGAGTGAGTGTGTGTGTGTGTGTGTGTCATCACTGAAGCTCTCTCCCTCCACCCCCCCCCCCCAACCCCTCTCTTGAAGAAGCCATTTCAACCGCGCACATCAATAGCCAACTCTCTGGAGCAAAGCGCAGCAATAATTCCAGATAAATCATTCCCTCACGGAGCCACTTGCTGCGTTCAAACGCACCCGTGACCTTCAGCTCTGCCTCTTTCTACATCATATAGCCTGGGAATATAAAAGCTTATTAGCTCAGAACATTGTTGATACGTTTGTTCGAAGGCAATGCACTAATGAGGCGTTGCAGGATGCGGGCAGCTGCCGACTATCCTTTTGGAGATTTTTTTTTTTTTTTTCCCTTTTCCCCCCCACCAGAGGAGCATAATACACCGCTAATGGCGTCTCCTTCACAAATGGGCAAATAAAAAGAGAGATGAAGTGCATTATTGCTTTACCATATCAAAGGAAGTGGCATCCACAGATTGTCCGGCTGTCTGTTGGCATGTTGACGGCTGAGCGGGAGGGCGGGCTCCTATAGACGCGTGACGGACGTGGGGAGACGGGAAGGTGCCAGGGAGAAAGAGGGACAGACAGAACCGGATGGCGAAAGCAGACAGAGACACAAATTAGGGGAAAGGAACATTTAAAGCACGAGCCGGACCGACAGAAAAAGTAAGCAAACGTAAGCATGTCCGTTCGGGGGGGTCGGAGAAGACTGGTCAATGCATGAACAGATCTCAGATCAGATAACACAATGTGCCTTACAACTCCACAGCCTACGAGCCGCACGGCGTCTTAGCGACAAGGCCGCCGGAGAGGAGACTGACTAACAACACTCGGCTCAGAATTTCAAAACCTTCCATGGTCTTTATGCCTGTTTAAGGGGACACTTCTGCCATTGCTGGATATAATATACTCAGGTTGGATGTACAGTGAGATAAATATACAATATCAGTATCAGCATTTAAAGGCCACATGTGCATCCTGAGTGAAAAGATGACGTTCGGCCTCCTAAACAATCTCATTTCCCTTTTGTTTTGTCAAACAATTGTGCAGTGACCATGTACGGTACAGTATGATGTCATATGACACCGACTTCATTCATCATGAGTTTCCTGGTTGTCTTGATCGGTCTTACACGAAAGTTGGTCCGTGATAACACACCGTGCGCTTTAATGAGCCATTAAAATTTTCCCCCGTGTTCAATTTCTCCATTTCACCTTGTAACGGCTCAACCCCAAACCAGAAGTGTCACCATAGCAACCGCACTACCTGCTGCTGTTGATTAGCTGAACCGAATTAAACACCAAACCCGTCGCCTCATCGGCCCAAACTGCCAAGTAAAAAGCGGCACAGCAGCAAAGTGTAATGGAGCAATTACTCAATTACTCTTTTGGACCTCTGTTAAATATAAAGTTGGTTTGTTCGCCATGTGTTGGCTGAGAAAGCAACGATGAGTTTAAAAGCAAGAAAAGAACAGGGAAAAAAAAAGGCCGTCTGTTAAAATGTAACATGGCCGGTCGGGGTAAATGGCAACTCTTCCTGCTCTTGGATGGATTCACGCCGTTATGGTAGTTAAACCTCAGTGGAAAATGGTGGGGTTTGAAGGATGCCCTTGCTCTCCGCTTGAAAGGGAAATGAGATCTAAACCTGCATAAAGAAAAAACATTCATTTCCCCAGTGCCTGACCTGTAAGGTCCTTTACAGTTAAAAAAAAAACAAAAAAACAAACTCCTGCAGCACTTGGAGTCATCCCCTCAAGGTTGAAACTTCTGCCTCAGTCAGTCTGGGCACTGAACAGGTAACACTGGCCCCACATAATCTCTATGTACAGACGGCTGCACAACGGTCCGGCTCATATCCTGCCATGTAAATACATTAGAGTTCATCCCCACCAAGTAATTCCTTGATTGCTAAAAAGGGAAAAGGGTTATTTTTTTCCCAATCAAATTCACATCAGGATGAAGCAAAGGTCCAGCGAACGCAGCAAAAGGCCGAACTCGTGCGGCGTTTTCTTCCATTTGCAGGCGGCGACGCAAGATATCCCAGGTTGCAGGTTTCCTGCGATTGGAACCGTCTTTATAAAGCTGAGCGAGCTATGCTAATCGACATTTTACCTACTTATCAGGAAACGAGGGGCTGCAGCACCAGGGGGAATTCACTGCCAGTGTTACAGCCTCCTCTGATTACTGGTTTCCATTTCTGATTCGACACCCTCCCATCATGCCCGGCAAGACATATGAAGTGGTGTGGCATCCCTGGCGATCAATAGAGAAACGGCAGAAACTGTCAGTCTACGTTTTTTCTCCCTCTTTCTGTCTGAGACACCCGCTCGTACGACTTATTTTTGCTGAAAGCCCCCGGAGGACCGGAGTCTTCGCCGAGACGTCAGGAGACACTCACTCAAGGGCCTCCTCTGATGGGGAAACAATTTCTACTTTGTTCTGGCGGCGGGCTCTCTGCGGGGAAAAGTGCCCAGGCCCACATAATTAGAGGAGAGAGTGGGAGATGAAGACCAACCTTGGTTTTGGATGTGAACTCAAAATAGTAAAAACGACGCCGGCGTCCAAGCCCGCGTCGTTTTTTCCCCAATGCCACCCATCGATGGCAGCACCCAGGAAACACGCTACGCTATTCTGTTCCTTTGGAGTGCAACGGGGACACGGGTGGAAAGTAGTCTTGAATAAAAAGGAAAATAAACATTTCCTAATTGTTTCCCAAATGGTTTGCAATGGAGCTGCACTCTCCCACAGTTTTGTCTAGTCTTGCAAAAATTGCAAGGAATGGATTATTGGAGTAAAAGATGAAAACAGAGGCACAAGCTCATTACTTATTTCTGTATTTATCTAAAATATATCCACTAACCATTGCTAAATATCAATTGAAATGTACCACATACCTGCATAGATCTTTGACAAACGGGGGGGGGGGGGGTCCGCTGTTGTATTCAGAGGTGAGGGACAAAGGGGAATTCGACCTACAACAAGAAAATCATTTGGAAAAATCATATTTTTAACGTTAACCGTGGGTTAAACTGTTAAAGGTCATGGAGACACTAGTGGTGACAAACCCACAGAGAATTTAACCCAACTCCGCAGCTCCCATCAGATCTATGGAGTCAATTAGCATCTTTTAGCTAATGTCTCTCCTCCTTGTTGTTTTAAGCCATTTTCAGACAAAAACTCCTGTGCGCTGCCTCCCCACCACCACAATGGAGGACCCACAAAGTTAGCATCTAGCCCTCACACTTTCACCTCCTTAGTTTCTTACCTGCGCAGGTTCATTTGCAGTCGACTGCACCACCACACCCAAACAACTGACAAGGCTGCATTTGTTTGATTTAGGATTTACTCACCTTTAACCTTACATCGTTTTACACAGAGTTTTAACCCCCTAGGACAACAGGCAGCATGTTTCTCGGATATTAATCATTTCTTTCCTCACCTTTGAGTTACCGTGGTTGTCGGGGGAGGTCACTTCCTGGTTTAGCAAACCAGTGTGTGAGGGCTGGGGACTGTTATATACCGTACCTGGCTCGTTGGGCCGAACCATTTGCAGCTGTGGTACGGGGGGGGGGTTGGTTAGTCTTGCTTTGTATTTAGATGTAGCTTGTGTGTCATTGTGGTTTGTGGCTTGTGGTTTGGCCAAACCACTGTACATGTTCCTTTGTGCGTCATTGTCCAAAGTCAGTTTTTGTTCAGTTAAAGTCATGTCTCTTTGTTGTTGTATTAAGTACATTTTATTTATCGACCTCTTCCACAGACGTAGTTATAAGTTTCTTGGTTTGTATAGTTTTGCGTTTTTAGGGTGAATAAAACCCCGTCTTCATCATTCATCACCTCGCTGCTTGGTCCCTGTGTTTACAGCTTGCTGTGCCGCCAAAAGTGGTAAATAAATAAGTAAATGTACTCTTACTGCTTTTAAAGGAAGTTTTTGCTGAATGATATCCAAATACACTCCTCTACTATGACGTGCAAGCTAAAGGGCTAATAAAGATCAAGTCTGGTGTTAAACGACAGGCGATGTTAGCTGAACGCCCAAAAGCACATTTAATTGAATACATTTGTGCATAAATGCAGAACGAGGCATCAAAAGTAAAGGCTTTCTTTTCAAAAATCTTCATTTATTTGAGTTTATCATCACATTATTTGCAAATAACAGCAGTAATGCACATGCAAACACACTCCCCCTGTTTCATGGACCGACTTCAGAGAGAAAAACCCTGCTGTTTAGCACCAACTGCGATGCCAGGCGTACATTCCCTCAGTGACACCCTTCTCCATCCCACCTCCAACCCTCAGCTGAACAACATATCCCCCTCACAGATATACAAACACACACACACACACACACACACACGCTCACAAGCACACACCTTGTATTGTCTTCAGCTATGCTCAATTATTAATGGATAAACAAAGAGCCGTGAACTGTGATGGGTTGTCGGCAGATATTTTCCCCTGTCATATCTCGGAGGCCCAGGAAACGTACACAAGAGCTGGCACTGTAAAGGGGGAGGAGAAGCTTAAGGTCAAACTCACTCATACCCCGGGATTTGCTGGCATGCACACACAAACACACACAACACACACACACACACACACACACACACACACACACACACACACATACACACAGACGAGTCTGCACGCACAACCAGATGTGCATGCATGTATTCACGGAACAGATACAAACAAACAGAAGATCTGCAAGGAGTACAGAGAGTCTAAAAATGTCAGGGGGAACTGTGTGTGTACGTGTGCGCAGAGGAAAGTGTGTGTGTGTGTGTGTGTGTGTGTATGTGTGTGTGTGTGTCTCAGAAAGAAGTGGAGCAGATAGCTCATTTCCTCTACTGAGACGGTTAGCTGCCTTCTCTCTCAGGAGGTTGGCTAGCCATGTGAAGAGTGTGTGAATGTGTGTGTGTGTGTGTGGGTGTGTTTGTGTGCGCGCACGTGTGCGTGTGTGTGTGCGTGTTCGTGCGTGCATCTAACAGACAACAGACTCTCCCTGGGTAAGTGAGGATGATGTAAGGGCAGTTCATCGACTTCACTTCATGCAGCAGCAGCACAGAACAATTTCTTAAAAAGGGTTCGGCAGCTTCCTGCAGACTCACAGGTAAAAAAACCAGAACCTGAGACCATTAGCCTGAATTAGTCAATCTCACGTTTAAATTAGATAAATAACAAATACTAAGTAGGCACCAGGAAAGATAAACTCCTGCAGTTCTCTATCCATCCTGGTTTTTTTCCATTCATCGTTGCGGTTGTTGTATCACTGCACCAACAGGCCTGTGACTCAACTGAGCCATGAGTATGGTCCCTGGTTCCACCGTGTGTCTCTCAGTGCGTCTCTCTCTCTCTCTCCGTCTGTCCTTCTGTTTCCTTTGTCTAGCGTCCGAACCGCGAGGGAGAGTGTCCCCGTTTTCATTGACCGGATCCGACGGCTTTATCGTGCTCTGCTGTGATCGTGGCGCTGCCCTCGTAACAGTGCAGGTGTTCTCATGCTGACTCGGGGCCTTTTATCCTTTTACCCTGTTATTTGAATAAAAAGCAGGTATGTCCTCTTTCTGTATTCTCTCCTTGCCTGTGGTTTTAGCCACATATGGTTTAAATCTTACCTGAAAACATTTTTGCGCGACCTTACGCTCAATCTACGTCACTGAGAAAGGAACATTTTCGCAGGAAGGATTCTCGGGGTTAACTCACGAACATTTCCGCCACTTAGCAGATCAAGACCCCAGTTGCCATTATTCCTAATATTGAGCCCAATTAGCAGAAAACAGTTTTATGTTTGATGGTTTTACGACGGGCAGAGTTAGTCATGTGGGGATCAGGTGGACTTGAATCAGATTAAACGTGACTTGGTGTAATCTATGCAACATGACTGCAGCGTTTTCCCCACAGCGGGGGGTTGAGAATTTCATCCGCTTGTGGGATACGCAAAAGTCCAGCCCAGTTCTGCTCCAGTCTGACAACCGGTGATGCATTTCACGCACATGTTAGAAATCTTAAAAGGTTCTAGAGGAATGAAGAATATTGGGTCAAAGTATAGTAGTGCTGTTCTAAATTCAAGTTGGCCACGATGGGGTTAACGTGTTTTTTTCTTAAAATACATCCTTTATGATTCCCTATAAAACAATACGATTTCATCATCATTATTTCATTATTATTCTCTTTTTTTTAATTAATCATAAGCTTCAGTGTGCTGTCTTCAAAATGTTCCCACCACAGTTCAAAACCCAATGGATTCTCAGTTTACAAAGAT
This sequence comes from Istiophorus platypterus, assembly GCA_016859345.1. Lineage (NCBI taxonomy): Eukaryota > Metazoa > Chordata > Actinopteri > Istiophoriformes > Istiophoridae > Istiophorus > Istiophorus platypterus. The sequence continues at coordinate 11,004,156 of CM029131.1, read as the reverse complement.
AAGAAAGAACAGAGAAAACTGAGAAAAGTAGGAAATCCTCACATTTTAGAAAAGTGGAGCCACAGAATGTTTGGCGCCGTTGCTCAGCGAAGGAACTAAACAACTGAAAAATTATCAAGATCGTTGCTTTTTTAAAAAACTCGATTAACTGTTTCATCATTGATAGAAAAAAAAAAACCCAACTCGTGCACAAAATGTATTTCTGCTGCCAGCATGGATGCACAACCTGTGTGAGGCTGGCTAACCGACACAAGCTGAAGCTGATCAGCCGAATGCACAAACACACACTCACACACACGGTATGTGTATCACATGCACATACCATGCACAGGGAAAGAAAAACACTCCAGTAAGTTCCCCTCAGCTGTACACACACAAATCCATCAAACTGTGGCGTACATCTCCGACTTGTTAAGGTACCATTTGTCAGCTTCTCCTGGAGTGGCTCTGTGACTCCGCCACTAATTGCCACTGGTGCTAAATTTAGTCGGGGAGATATGAGTCCTTTTGATCATAAGCGCTGAATCTAAGAAAAAGAAAAAAAAAAAAAAAAAATTTGCTCAGCCTCGCAGGCAAGTTTACCCGCCTCTCCCTGCGCTCTCCCCCATCTTCCTGTCGCTGGGGAATAGGTGAACTATTCCATATGTCAGCCTTGTCAATCAGCGGCAGAAATATGGGAAATGCTCCCTCTCCCCCTCCTCTCTCCCCCTCTCCCACCAAAGATCCTAGGTAGATGTCGCTCGTCTCTCTCTCTCTCTCCCTCTCTCTGAGAATTCTGCCGGTGCTCCGGTGTTTATTTATTTTCCGTATCATCATGGGTGGTTTGGAACCTCAAGACAAGAAGGGAATATTAATCAAAACAATCTCAGCCAGGAATTCCAATTGTATCGTTAATCAATCATCGTAAATGAGACGAGGGCGCTTGCCGACGCGCCGAGTAAACTTGCTAAGTTTTGGGAGACGCCGCTCGTTTGTTATACAGTAAAGTGTGTGTTGGGTTGGACTTACCGTAAGTTGCTAATCAGAAGGGAGGGAAAGATGGAAGCTGGGGGAAGATGATTGTTGCACTTTTTAGAGATTTTCAGCATAAATTCCAAGACGGGCGACTTTTATTCTCTTTTATCCAGAAGCCTCTGTTGGGTGTAGTCACGTATGAAATACACAATCAGTACGATAGACACAAAGAAACGCCGCGTCGAGCCGCACTCGCCGCTTGGCCGGGCGCCGGGACGTTGCCCCGACGCGATACATCACCATCTCATCAGCCGACTTGTTTTGCTAGCTATCCGGCCAGTGACAAAAAGCACAGCCGTCCGCCAGCTGACTGATAGTCCAGGCCGCTATCAAGACCTCCATCATAAGTTTGTGTTTTCTTTTTTTTGGCAGTCAAGGTTACGGCGGATCGACTTCATCTTTGGCAAAAAAAAAAAAAAAAAAGCTCCCTTCTGCGCTGAGTCACCAATAAATATCCGAGTTTGATCCGTTTCAGTGACGCGACACCGTCCAGAAGGCTCTTATTTTAATTAATACATTTTTCATAATCCGGGCCAATGGCTAAATAAAGGGCTTTGCGGGGAGATTGATCTCCTCGAGAGGAGAATCCATAAAGGACACAAATCACACTAAAAGCACTGTCTAAACAAGACGCAGAAAGGTCAAGATTGCACAGTGAATACACAGCTTTTAAAACTGCCCACTGCAGGGCTGTTTATCTTATTCGATGTTATTTCTCCCTCTTTTTTTTCTTTTTTTATTGCTGTAGTTTTGCACGAATTGGTGAATATCTTTTAACCAACCCTTGTTCAAATGCCACTTAGTCTGAGCAAAAGTTAAAGCCCTGAAGTCAATTTTCCTTTTGCAATCACAGATGCTGTCTTCAAGCTTCCCTTCGCAGGTGTGACACTGTGTTTTCTATTGGCTTACGTGTCTCTGTTCCGAGGTAAAGTGTTTCCCTCTTTCATTCTTTGTCGGCGTGGAGCAGGTAACATGTGGGTGGGGGGGTGGAAAACATCGGCACGTGACAACATGTTTGTAGCAAACAGGTTAAAAATAATTGCGGTATAGCACAACAAACTAAAGATGCAAAGGTGTTTGATAAGAATCTACAGCTGCACAAGAAGCCATACAAGTAGAACATGCAAAAAAATTATTTCCACAGCAATATACATAAGGATGATGCCGACTGTGCTCCGGGTATCATCATTAAGTGTAAAAACCGACATCCTGTTCCCGACATAATTTTTTAGGTGACCAGTGTTGTTACAGAGAGCTGCTAGCTGTCAGCAGCTCCCGTCTCCCCAAGGTGATTCCTGTTCGCAGCCTGTCGGATTCATTAGGACGAACGCGGGCCAAGACCGTCGGAGACACATGCAGCGCGCCGCTTGTCAACAAGTGCCGCGAGCCCCGGAAAATCATGTGTTCACAATTATCCGTTCTCACAGATTTTTGGGGGGTGTTTTTTTTCTTTTTCTTCTTTTTTAAATGAAAAACCTAACAAGAAACAGGGTGGAAGGGGCTGAAGTCTACATCTGAAACACATCTACCGTTAACTTACCATAAATTGTGATTTTCGGTGTAATCCAAGAGCTTTTTTGCATGTGATGCACTGATACTGGGTTCTTTTTTTCGATGTTGCCCACTTTCTGTGATTTGCTTTCGCAGTGAGACTCCTCGCCGACAGAGGTCGTGTTTAGCTTGGGGGGGAAACGATGGTCACGGTACCAGAGCCGAGCTCAGATCGAGACGGAAAAGAGAAGTTTTCCCGTCAAATTAAAAAACAAAAACAAAAAAAACATCACGGATTCAACAGTTTATTCGCCTCGTACACAAATAAAATACTAACAAATAGTTTGACCAACTGGCATTTCTGGTGCAGACTAGCAAAGGTGCACTAATCGCTACTCACTGTCAGGATGGTTTGCAGTTGATCAAATGAATTAATTCAAGGCCTCCATATGTTAAAGGCCACAAATTTGTGCTGTTCACCAAAAAAGTTAACTCTACATATTTATGTCCCCCCACGAGCAAACCTATTGATTGCAGTGATTCTCTTGGAGAAGCTTGATTTCAGCGGAAAATGCTGGTGTTGTAAAGGCTTGTGTGACAATTTGCAAATCACAAAGCGATGTCGCGTTGCCCACACGTCATCTGTCCCGAAAAAACCACGGGAATAAAAGGAAAACCAACAATCAACTAACCGAATCCAGAAATGAGTATTGGCACATCACCAACAGCTGTGTTTAGTGTTTTCTCTCAAAGCCCACCGTCTCTCAGACACACAACACACAACACAACACACACACACACACACACAAACACGCACACACACACACACACACACACACACAAAACGGAGCCCGAGCGAGGGCGGAGAGAAGAGAGGCTGCAGGATGAGACGCCGAGAGAGCGTCGATATCACAAATCACAGGGACAATCAAGACTGTGTCATCTCCGACGCCGCCGCACGGACTCAACAATGAACAGGCTGTTAGCGACAACAAGGCGGGATGATGGAAATCATTTCCTGAAGGATCTCCTGTTGTATGCCATTAGACAGCCCCGCCGCGCGCCGGAAACATCCATCCCGTCCCCGACTTGGTGCGCGCTGATGACACGTTACATTAAGTGCATAATATCTGTCAAGATTAAACGTTTAACGTCCTTTTTCTGTTTGTTTGTTTATTTGTTTTTTTTTAGTCAGCTTTCCTAGATTGGTATGATGATGCAAAAGCAGGATATGGACAATGAAATCAAGACATTACACATTGATTAACTGGTTTAGCATGAAAGTGCGGCCTTTTCGATCTATGTGATGAAATGTCGGCGTAAGTAAAAGAGGTTCCACAAAACCGAAACCGATGGTCCAGCATAATAAAGTCTAGAATGTGGCCTTCACCTCAGCTTTGGACCTATGGTTTGCTTGTGTGTGTGTGTGTGTGAGTGTCCTTACATCTATCTCTTTGATACAGAAAGATAAAGAGAAAACAGGGCGGCGGGGTGTGGAAGGATCTCTGCATTAACCTTGCTGCTGGCTACGACCCCCCCCCCAAAACCCACCCAACCTCACACACCCAAACACACACATATTCACCCATACACCAGTTCATCCGGGGCACCGGGCTGCCGCCGCCGCCGCCCTCCTCTTCTCCAGCGCTGCCTCCCTGTAGAAGCTGCACTTAACCTCGTCCCAGCCGCCGCCGCCACCTCCGCCGCCTCCGCCGCCTCCTACCCCGGGACCCACTGACAGCTCACAGGCAGGCCGCCTTCAAAGGTGCAGCGCTTCAAACAGACACACACACACACAGCCATAAACACACACATTACAGTACTTCTTCTTTCTAACCTTTATTTATCTAGAGAAAGTCAAACTGAACTTTTCTTTTTTTTTTCCCAGCAAGGCTCCTGCTTTGAGTCCACACCTGGAAGCTCGCCGCTCCGACCGCAATCCCCTCTGCTTACAGTCGGACATGCCTTTGCTCAGGGACATCTCAGCGGGTTTGAACCAACAACCTGCCCGTCACAAGCCCCCCACCACCCTGCTTTATATCCCCCCAAAGCACCCACATGCAACGCGGGGCATTGGCTGCACCACAGCACCGGTGACTCATACAACAACATGAGGAAGGAAAACCAATGAGCTATGAAACATGCACAGCCAGGCACACTTGCTGAAATGTATACAAACACGAGTCTGATTATCCTCTGCGGACGGACGATTTCGTTCCTCCCTGGGAGAGTAGAAGGGCAGAGGAGAGTAAATAAACTTGGCCAGAAAGAACATGCAGAGGTCGGGTTTTTGCAGGGAAGTGAGGCTAAATGCCGCCAGTGTCAGGAAACGTTACTGCAGAAAGTTTCTCTGGAAAGTAATTACGCTAAAAATATCTAGTGCATTTCTTTCTTGTACATTGATTTACTTTCCTTTTTTCGTGCACAGAAAAGTCCTGAAAGGCGTTTTTAGAAGTTAGAGGACCCACTTGAAATTTTGACCCCCCCAAAAAAAAATTAAACTCAAAAATGACTGACATGACAGATACCTAGGTACAGAACAATTGGTGTTTTCAGAAAAAAAAAAGCTTGTACTGTACACTAACAGTCCAGCAACAATTGTTCTTCTGCCACCAAACAGAAAACATCTATTTGGCTTGTGTGCTGACCAAAATAAAATATACTTAAAAAAACAACGACAGTAACGATATACCTTTCATTTATCTCTTTACTTATACAGAGAAAGATGAAATAATAGAGGATGGCTGCTGATTAACCAGGCATCCTAACGGCACAAGCTGCAGGTTAAAACAATACAAAACCAGTACATTTAATGGGTATAACATTTTTATTTTCAGGACTCATACTTCCCACAGGCACTCAGGTTTGTTACTGTATATATCGCTGCAGTGTGAGTGATGTAACACTTTGAGGGACCCAGAAATCCTTCACTGATGAAACCGTCTGAGAAGCCCAGAAATCCTCGGTTGACTTCCATCGCGCCTCTGGATCCACCTGGCTGTCTGTTCCCATCAGCGGCATCCGCCGGGGCCGCCGCTGCAGCGGGGGTTCAGCGCCAACACATGTCGGCTTAACTCCTCCCGTCGCCGCGGAAATGACTGACACCGGCCCGGGCCGGGGCCCGGCTGCTGGGGGCAAGGTGGAGAGGAAAAAAAAAATATCTCCCCGGCCTGTCAAAGAAAATGTTGGACTGTGAGTGAAGGAAACACTGTTTGCCATGGATATGTGTAAGGGAGTGTGTGTGTATGAGTGAGTGTGTGTGTGTGTTATCTACGCATCTCGCACGACTACCGGTGGAGGCCTCCATGGGCTCGTATGGCAGGGGGGGGGGGCGGGTGTGTTACTGCAACCCGGGGCCCTGCAGCACCGGACTGGAATCGTATGGGGAGCAAGTGTACAGAGCCCCCCCCCCCCCCCCCCATCCTCATCAACACAACATGCCTCCACCAGACAGAACAAATTACACTGCCAGCGACCCCCCACTCATCACCACCACCCCCACCTAAAAACAAGCTTGCATTACCTCTCAACCAGACTGTAGAGTCTGCACACGCTCCCAGTGCAATGGCACTTCTGTTGTGGAGACGTTATAAGGGGGAAACGAGGGGCCTGATTACTCGTTTGGCCTTATTTGTTTTCCTCTGCCCGCCGTACTTTATCATACAATCTAAGGCCTGGCTCCCGCCACCTCCCACCCCTAAAACCCTTTAACAGAATCAGACCGATTCATCTGCCTTCCACTGATGGATGGATGCCCGCCGTTTATACTCCGCCTCTGGTTTCAGAGGAGGAAATGGCCGAAACAGAGTCGGCTTTGAGCGCCGGCGCGCACTGTCGTGGCTCTGGACAAGGTTTTCACGGTTTACTGGGAAAGTAAAAAGCTCACCAGCCGCTGTAAGTCAATCCATACCCAGGCGTATTGCTCGACCTCAGCGGGGCGATGGAGGGAAAGTCGGGCGGGTTGCCAGATTTTGGGCCGTCGTAGGGGCCTTTCATTCGATTGGTCAAAAAAAAAAAAAAAATGACCTTTTGGTGATGCTAACATAAAAAGTCAGGGCTGTAAAAAAGTTACTAGGGTTCATCCTCAAGGGAAACTAATATCCATATAAAATGCTATGGCCGTTATTAATACACGTCACCGAAAAGCCAAAATGTCAGTGTTATACTGGCACTAACGAAGTAAGGGGGGGTCACCCGAGTTATTAGGATTCATCCTTTGGGGACCCTCAATGTCTCTACCAAATTTTATGGCGATCCATCCGTCGCCTGTGTGATATTTCACTCTGGAGCAAATTGGTGGATTGACCTCTCGTTGATGGACCAACCGACACCGGTTTCCCAAGATCCCGCATATGTAATACAAAAAAAACAAAATAGAATAGAATTACAGATAATTTTAAATTAAAACAGAATATTATTTAGCCTTAATTGCAAAACTGAGTCATAAAGTAGGACAACCGAGGTCTGTTTTGTTGTTGACATGTTTTTCTGTTGCTTCAATCAGATGCTGATATCAGTTAAAAATATGTGTATTGAAAGGGAAATGTTTTGTCTTTTTAAAGATGAACTGAATAAATAGTTTTTTAAATGGATAATCAACAGAAAAGATTGCTATTTATTTATTTATTTATTATTATTATTTTTTTAAAGGCAGATAACAAAGTAGGAATTTCAAAGTGCTGCTTTGGTTTGCATTTTGAAGTATCAGACGCCCAGTTCATTTGCAGTTAATTACATTTCCGCCCAATGAATCTGATACAGTAACTGTTTTTATTACATCCACTCCTCTTACATCTCTGGGCTTTTTGATGGTGCGATGGTGTTTAAAAATACATCTTCCGCTGATAAAATAGCACCTTTGAGAATCTTTGGTCCAACCGGTTGGCGGCGGCGGCGGCGGCGGCGAAAAACAACGTACATCCGCACGGGCAGAAACAGTGTTCACTGAAAGTGACAAACGCCTCGATTTGTCCGGAATTAACCTGGAGGAACGTGTGTTTGCAGTGACATGCAGGGGATGTGGATGGTGAAGGGGGACAATGGTTTGGTCACCCATACGTCCGCCGCCGCCAGGCGTGCAGCGACCTGTACGATGTGGAGGTGGGGCCTCGCGCCTCCCGTCGTCAACCCCCTTCCTCCCCCAACCGGCGCACGGCGAGTCAGCTCCTGATGAGACGGTGGTCTCCTAATTTCGCGACCAGCGAAATGGAGACCGCCTTCATCACGGAGAACGGCGTGAGGTTGTTTCTAGCCGTTAGGCGTCGAGCGTCCTGTGCAGGCCGGCAGGTAGAAATAATGGATTCGATGCACCGTGGACGTTTCAATCTAATAGATTTGAACCGAGTCCGGCGCGCTTTCCAAAGTGCGCTCTAGATCCAATTTGTATTACACACGAGTAACATATTCATTCATCTTTTAATTACATATCATTACTAAGTCATTCTGATACCAATGGATTACCAACTGCGGAGTGTAACTAATTGCCAGACGCACTCGGTACAAGTTAATCAAGAGTTTCTCCCTCTAAGGAATCGCTGTTCTGTAATCTAATATACAGGAATGTTCTATTCTGGAGTCGGCCACTTCCTCTCGCCTCCTCTCCCCTGCATGTAATATTCATGACGATGAGTTCTTCCCTAAAACCGCTCTCCTCTTCTCACCAGGTGGGAAAGCGAGCATGCGTCTCCCGCCGGAAAAAAAAATAAAAAACACCCCCCCCCCAAAAAAAAAAGCCCCTCAGCCACTCTCCCTGCTTTCGGCGCTTTTTATAGACTCTCCCTCTCACTCCCTCCGAGCGGTTAAGCTGTCCCTGGGTTCCTCTTAGCTATTGTAATCCATACACAATGCCCACACGTTTAATGGGAGAGACGCCTGCAATAAAGAGGAGAGTGCATTTCGCGGAGAGCAATTTAGCCTTCAAACAATATGCCAAGGTTTCGCTTCCTTGGGACAATACCGCTGTCGGTATTTTTTCTTTTTTCCTCCCCCCCTTTTCCTCGTTACAATGCAGAATCCGTGATATAGTCATTTGCAGTTTGGGGCTCGATGATGGCGAAATGAAATGTCCTAGGAAACTTTTGCGTTGTGGGTGTGGGATCGACGCGCCGGGTCGCAGGGCGGCGGCGGCGGCGGCGGTTGTGGAGGCACGTCCACGGCGGCGGCGTACTTCTGGAGGGCGCCATAACACGGGGGCCACTGTCTCTCATCCTGGCTGGGTTTCAGGCTAAATGCAGAAAAAAAAAAACCCACCCAGGCTAAAGGAGAGGCCCCTGCCGCTACACACTTTGCCCCCCCCCCCCCGACGTCCCCTCACCGCCCCCTCACCGCCATCGCTCCCTCTCCACCACGGGGACACACAATAACTTCCTCACACCAACCTGTGGGGACAATGGACAATAAAAAGCAATCATTCTCACTTCACCAGCACAATTACTGTACGACTTAGCCCCCCCCCAGCCCCCCGACCCCCACACACCACCAGAAAGTGAGAGTACAAGAGCAAAAAAAAACAAAAAAACAACAAAAAAACAAAAGCGACTTCTTCCATTTGATGCGAACATTGCTCCGACTCCTGCGCTGTTTGTTCCTCTTCCCTCCATTTCCCCCGGTGATAAGACACCCAAGACTGAGCGCGCTAGCACAGTGCATGCTGGGATAATGTGGCGGCGTGCTGCTAAGCACTTCCTGTCCACGTCGACTGCAGGGGGGTTATAGTCGCCGTGGTTTTCTTGTTTTTTTTTTTTCTTTTTTTACAACGCGGGGGATGGGTTTCTCCTCGCTCCTCTCGGATGAACTTCGTCTGGATTAGAAAGTGGCCGGAGCTCGGCGGCATTTAAAAAAAAAAACAGAAAAACAAAGCGCCTCCCTCGGCTCAACACGCCAGCGCGGCGTCCCGCGTCCCACGAGATGCCGGCGCGGCGCCGGCCGCACTTCATTAAGATCGGGCGGATATCAGTATCCCGGCCTGTCATTAATAATGACAAGGCCCACCGCTAAATACATGTCCACTGTTAATTATCAGGGGTCACGTCTGCTAAATATCAGATTCCTCCCTCTAAATAGTGGCCGGCTCTGCCTCGCAGTCTCATCTGTCACTGTAAATGTCATCACTTTATTCTGCCGTTGGCGACCGTGACAGGCCCCACTTTGAGCCCCCGCTTTATCTCCTTTGCCTCCCATTCTCCCCTCCCATTCTCCCTCCTTTCCCCTTTCTCCTCTCTCCTTCTCCTTTTTCCTTTTTTCTCCTCATTTTTTTTTTTTTTTTCCAACCACTCACTGCTGTATCCGCTTTCTACACGTGGCAAATGATTGCCCGGGTAAAGGTATTTTCTGTTTCAATCTTACATTTTCCCAAGGGAGAACAAAAAAAAAAAAAAAAAAAAAGTGGCGGGGGGTGGGGGGTAGCTGGAGCTGGGGGGGGGGGGGCTTTCTGCAGCTGGTTTCACTGAGAAAATTGTTCAGAATTGCCTCATTCCAGGGCAGATTAGCGAATGCATACAATCCCGGGCTAAGTGCTATTGTGCACCACAATTTGGCCATTATACTTTGTCTTTTCCATTTAGAGAACCCCTACCCAATTAAAGTAATACAGCCCTTCCAATACCTGCTCCCAATTAAATCTGGGCGGTATTACCTGCCTTGATGGAGCTGGCCACGGCTCCTCAGCGCTCACTTGCATTCATTAGGCCTATTCAACGTGACGGAGCTGATGACAACGATTCAAGTTGCTCTCCCTCCCCCCTCCGCCCCCCCGCCCCCATCCCCCTTTTTGCCACTCTCTTGTTCTCCCCCTCTTTCGGATGGGCTCTCACTTTCTTTCTCTCTCTCTTTTCTTTTTTTTGTCCCTGCCTTTCTCTCTGTCACTCCTCTCAAGACTAGAAATGCCTGCCGCTCACTCCGAGGACTCAGAATTGGCTGGGGAATAGAGGGGAGGGAGGGTCAGTCTCTGACACTTTTCTTTTTTTCTTTCCTCCCTCTCCCCCCTTTTCTCTTTCTTCGACATTTTCTCGCCTGCCCCTGGTTTTGTTTCCCAGGTAGCTAGGATTTTTTTTTTTTTTCCTTTTTCTTTTTCTTTTCCAGCTCATTGTGCCTTTTTCAAATCCTTGGTCCATGCTGCTTGGTTGGCACCATTTTAAAGCCCCAGCGTCACAAAGAAAGAGCTTGTCCAGGCCACTGACTCGATTGACAATTTCAGAGTGTTGAAAAAATCCACAAAAGCTGGAGCTTAGGGTGCTGCTGAAGTGGGGTGGGGGAGGTGGTGGGGGAGGTAGTGGGGGAGTGTGTGTGAGGGGGGGGGGCGTCAATATGACATGTCTGCTGTCCAAACCCATAACCTCCAGGTGTTTGTAGCCTTTCAGGAAAGATCCGTCATATCCCACTGTTCCAATTGAACTCACGGCTCATGCAGAAAAAAAAAAGAAAAAATACTTTTTTTCCCATCTATTCACAGTGTCACATTTCATAAAGCTGCAGCTATAATGAGCCAAGCCAACAGAGGAAATATGCTGACAGTAGTTGTACTTAAAGCTGGGGCAGAGCCCCCTTCAAATGTGCACATATCCTGCATTTAACATGCTAAATAGTCCGGGGGAAAAAAAAAATTGCTGGATTCCCCCAGAAGGATGCGATACGAAAGTAGCAAGAACCGGGACGCGATTTATGTTCGTGAACGTCGGCATAAAAGTAAGTGAAGATGCGCGGGCACTCGCCGATCCACTGCGCACGCACCGAGCTGGTGTCCCGGCGGCATCGACGGACGTTCGCCGGACGTTCGCCGGACGACTCTCGTGACGACTCTCGAGACGACTCTCGAGACCTTACGTAGCTTTTCTGGCTCCCAACAGTCTCGAGGAAAAAGACCAGAGCCGACACCGTGTCGGCCCCATCTCGCGATGAGCCCGAGCACGGATGCGGATCCATCAAAAGCGGAAACGTATAAACTTCTTCGAGCCGGGATAATAACTGAAACTGTGGGTTTTCTTTGCCAGTGTTTGCTTAACCTTGAGTAAACAGTACATTTGCACCATTTCTTCCAATTTTTTCCTGACTTGACCTGATTCGTCGGGACCTGGTTCCTGCGGCGCGTTCGGTCCACCGGTCGTCTACGGCAACAACACAGTGTTTCTGGGATTTGACCAAAAAATAAACTACAGATCCCATATCGACCGCGGTGAAGCTAACAGGTCACTCAGTGCGATGATCTGGCTTTTTAATGTTCTTTTAATATTCTTTTTTTCTGTACAAATTATGACTGATGGCAAAGAGGAAGAAACTATAGCAGGTTTGAACTAAACAAACATTACTCTATTACTATTACGCTTATTAACTATAAGAATAATACACATCATCACCAGACTTCTCTCTATGAAGGCTGAAAAGAGTCAGTATTTCATGATATATGTTCTATATGTCTCTATAATGTTATAATGGATAATAGACTTCCAGTATCTGTGATCTAGAATAGATGTGACAAACTCCTGAATCGTACATGGAGCTAAAATCGCTTCCACTGGTTTACATGCCTCCATTAAGCACCTCGCACCCAAAAGAGCATAATACCTCCTTGATAAATTCTCCCTGTGCTATTGGTTTTACTCTGGGTGACATTTGGAGATAATGTAGGTGAGTATAATGGCAGAGGGGGAGACGGAGGAGGAGGAGGAGGAGGGGGAGCAGACGGGGGATGGGGGGGAGGTGGGGTCCCCTGTGTGGGAGAGTGAGAGTGACATTCTCAGGACCCCCCCCCCCACACCCACCCGCCTCCCTCCCATGAGGAGAGACCTCTGGGCCCTGCTCTAGCCGACAGTTGGGAACGATATCAACTTTCCCTTTTCCAGAATCCGCCGGAGGAATCGGCGGGATCGCGTCCGGACGGGGCCGAGGGGCTCTGGAGGGCCAGTCGGCCGAAGGTAACGTGGTCCTTACGGGGGGGGGGGGGTTCATTTCAGCATGGGAGACCCCCGGAAAACAACTGTTTTGCATGTAATATTTGTCCTTTAGCGAACCCGGATATGTTTGCAGGATTTGGCGTATTAGTAAAACTGCGGTACTTTGTTTTCACAAGTTTCTATCTCGTCGTAAAGGAGCATTTTGGCAACAAGAACCAAAACAAAGTTCTTCCAACCCCGACATCTTTTCCATGGCTGACGGCAAAGTGTGCGGCCATTTCATGGATGTTGTTGTGCTTCTCATTTTCACGATGTTGTGCAAGTCCTTGACGGAAACTCAATTTACAGCAATGTGATAAACAAATAAAAGGCAGTTAAGAGACTGCATAGTATTTCATCATAATTTACAGTAAAAAAAATAAAATAAATAAAAACACCTTGGAAGCACATTTACGCACTTTGAATGTTTGTTTAGTGGGAAATACATTTGCTACCTAAACTCTAATGGAGCCCCTTGTTTTTGTTTTTGTGGGTTTTTTTTCTTCTTTCCACTTAGGCAAATGCGCGGCGGCACCGAGCAGCCAGCCAATCAGATCCAGGCGAAGTAGGTCTGTGTGTTCCCGACCTTGGGAGCCACGGCAACCCGGGGATCGCGCTCCCCCTTTGATACGCCAAATCAAAGATCCCGCCTCGGCAACCGAAGGCTGTTGTTGTTTGCTCTGGCGCTCGTTGTTTTCCCGTGTCCACGTTAAAAAAAAAAGGGGGGGGGGGGATTGGGCCGTGACTTTTGCTCGCATGAAAAAAAGGAAGTGAAGAAAAAAGAGGAAACGGGAAAAAAAAAGAACAAAAAAATGTTCCACCTTTCTCGTCTGGGGAAGGTTTTTAAAGGGGAAAGCTACAAGGATGCTACTGTAGCCTAGCTGAAGAAAATAATGAGGCGCCTGGAAAAGTATTGAAGTAATATAAATGTCCGAGATGCAACCCCCCCCCCCCCCCGAACACCGACCCCCCAGCCCCCCGCCCTTTGCAGCAAGACTGCCGCTGTGCTCGCTGGACTCCGAAGACACGTGCACGCATGCAACCACTTAGCGGCGGCTGAGAGTGAGGAGAGGAAGCCGGATGGGAGAGGGAGATAAAGGATTTGCTAAAATTCGGACCACATGGCCCCGTGGCCGCCGCGCGGGGGGAGTCACCAGGGGCCACTTCTAGTCACGGTAGCTCTGGGGAAGTGGGGGGGGGGGCGAGGGGAAGGGAGGGGCTGGGGGGGGGGCGAGGACGGGGACGGGGACCCTGCTTGCTTCACGGCACCGTTACGGGCAGTTCGATTATCATTACGTGGGGAGTCGTCGGTTTCGCCGGGAGAGCTCGGCGGGGGGCGGCTTCCTAAGGGACGGCTGATTGTTTTGGGTTTGTTTTTTTTTTTTTTTGCTTTTTGATATAAATATAATAAACTGAGAAGCTTTTCTTCTTATTTCCTGAATAAATTGTGGCTTTGACCATATTTTCTTTCCCCTTCTCCAATGTTACTCCAGCAAACATGAAAATTGGGCATCGTTAATTAGGAGGCGCCTACACTCCGTCCCTCTCCACGTTCAGCGGATCCACCGTCAACGCCTGAAGGTCTCTCTTTTCACCTTGCGCCCACACCGACACCCCCCCCCATCACCGCCTCCGTTCTCCCCGCCTCCCCCGGCAGACGTTTTGCCGATGAGCTGGAGTCGGCGCCGTCGCCCGCCCGGGCCCCCGGCTTTTGATTCATCTCACGCAGACAGAAAAAAAAAACAGAAAAAGGGCGAGGCACACCCAACCAATCAGCCTGAACCCTGCGACATCGCTCCCGGACCTGCCGGGCCGGGCCGGAGCAGGGGGAGCCCAGGTAGCCTGCCACGGATACGCAGCGCCAATTTATCACTATAAGCAAATGCTAACCTAGGAGCGTTGCCCCCGGCAGAATTAATTGGCCCTCTCCCTGTCTGTGAAGTGTCTGGCCTTGTTTAAAAAGACAGGCTGCCCCAGAGACCCCCGCTCTCGACGAGCCGCTCCGAGGAGCTGCGCCGCCATTGGCCGACGGATAGCCATGGTAACCCTTCCGCTCCGTGCAGCCAGGAAGTGCGCTCGTTCCGCGGCGGCGATTGGACGCTCAGACCTGAGGCGGGACGCTGCTCCGGAGGAGTCGCTGGGAGCAGGACTCTCAAACCTTCCGGTCTTTCCAGATGAGACTTCGCCTAGAGAACAAAGTGAAATCTTCTGTCCGGACGCGGCACTGACAGATATCCTTTGTCTCTTGGCCGACCGCACACGCCACGTCCTCGTGGCCGGAACAATCGGCGCCCGGTGCGATGCGAGGCGAGGCGAGTGCCGCGTTTAATGGCGTTCCTGGTCGCCGCGTCGTTTCTCCTGCCCAAAAAAACACAAAAAAACCAACATAGTCACAAAAAAAACGCCATCTGCACGACACGCTCCAGGGCGCTTCGCTTATTCTTATTTATTTATGTTTTTTTTATCAGAAGGGACGAGGGGTCTTTCAACCATCCTACACGCTGCCGCTTGGGCTGATAGATGGAGGGAGGGGGCTAGAAGAAACCCCCAAAAAACAAGAGGAATATGAAACCCAACAACAAATAAACAAAAAAAGAAAAAGAAAGACCCTAGTGATTAACTACGCCACCAGCTTCTTCCGACCTGCTCTGCTGTGACTAAGAAAGTGTGGGTACTTTGTAAGGGCAACTTTCTAGTACATTAGCCACCGGAGATTGAAGGCTCCTACTGTAGGGCTGGGAGAAAAAAAAAAGAAAAAGGGGGAGACAACAGAGCCCCCCCCCCCGTCTTCCTCTCCTTCACCCCGCCGCCCCACTCCTCCTTTATCAGGCCTCTCTCGTTCGGTGGAGAGAGTGCAGCCCTATCTCGCCGGCCCATCCGCGGTGTCTCCTTTCCCCGGCTCCTGTACTTGGGGGAATAATTAATCGGGCTAACAGGTAAGAGATACCGAGACGTGGCATGAGAGCGGCTTTCAGAGCTTTGTGTGTGTGAGTGTGTGTGCGAGTGTGTGTGAGTGTGTGTGAGCGTGTGTGTGTGTGGGGTTTCCACGCTGAAATGGATCCGCTCGCCACTCAGGGCCCTTTTCAAACCGGAGGAGCTGTTGAGGAAGAGGAGGGGGGGGGGCAGCTGTGAGCGGATCTGGCTGGACAGCTATAGCAATGCCTCCCTCACTCCCTCCCCCTCCACCTCTCCCTTGCCCTCTCCAACCTCACCTCTCCTTCCTTCGACCCCCCCCCCCAAACCTCCCAGCGTTTATTTATTATTATTTTTCCTCCTCCTCCTCCTCCTCCTCCTCATCTCCGAGAAATGAGGCTCACGCACGCACGTGGGCGGCTCAGGGCGCCGGAGCGAACTCGAGGGCCCTTGGACGTTCTCCCCGACCGGTCCGCCGCCGCCACCGCCAACACCGCCAACACCGCCAACACCGCCAACACCGCCAACACCGCCAACACCGCCAACACCTTTCACTCAAGCGACCAGGCATGACTCACCTATACACACGTATTCGCTGAAAACCTTCAGGGCTCATTTACTCCCCTTTTTGAAATGAGTTATTTGTTTTTTATTTTCTTTTTTCTGCACGATCTAGTTTGAAATCTAGCCTTGAAAGTAGCTGCCGTCCAGGCTAACAAAGACTTTCCGAATAAAAAAGGGCCCCGAATGTGACAGTGGAGTTTGTAAAGCAGCATGTTTCCGGGGGATTATTTCCTGGAGGACGCTTCAGTTCCTCCTGTGGGTGTCAGGTGATTGACAGCGAGCAGAATGGGGAGTAATACTCGCGCCGATGCGGAAAAACAAAACACAACAAAACAAAAAACAAAAAACAAAAAACGAAAAACAAAACATAAAAAACAGGAACTCTCACCGAGCCAAACCGGAGGATTTATGTTTTGCAGCGGCGCACGACGCCGCTAAATACCGACTAACGGCAAGTGTCTCGTCTTAACATAGACGGAAGACGTCCAGAAGACGGCACGGAAGACTTGGCAAAAAAAGGAGCTTCCTGGGAAGAAAGAACCGAGAGGGGGAATTCTCAGGGATAGGAACGGGCGGGAACTTTCCGAACACAACAGCCGAATGAAAACGAGACGCGTCCCGTGTCCGACGCGGGCGTTTGTTTGGTACCTGGAGAGGTAGAAAATAAATGAATAAGTTATAATAACAAATACAGTTTCGTCCTTTGCACACATCATATGCAAACGGACGGGCCCCAGCTGCCGGGGTAGGACGACAAGGTGGGATTATACCCGCACCGGCTGGAACACTTCACAGCCCCCCCCCCGTGTCGCACCCCCCAAAAATAGACTGTGAACTTAAAGTCTCAGGCACCAGGTGATATATATATTATTCATAACAGCCCACGCGCTGCTGGGACGCGAACGCCGCCCGCCGCCGAGCCTCGTCCCCAATGGTCCCATATCCGCTCAGAAAGGAATCCAGGTGAAGTCCAGGTAAATTTCTTCTTTTTTCTTGAACATTTACGCATCACTGGACCCCCCCCCCCCCCCCGCAGCAACAACAGTGTTGGGGGGACTTTAGTTCAACAGTGTCCAATGAGGAAAAAAGAAACAACCCCAGGGGGGGCACGGACAGCCCCCCCCCACCCCTCCTTCCTCTTTCTTCTGTTCCAGCTGCACACTCATCAGCTCGATGTCATGGATGTGGAGCACTTCCTGTTCACCCCCGGCCGCTGGACGCTCGACACAGCGACGTCAGCCGGGCAGACGAAACGTTACGGCGTTTTGAAATATTGAGATTAATTCCTCAAAATCGAATAAGAGGCTTCTTTGGGGGGAGGTTTTTGCAAGGAGCTCTACATGATTAATGCGAGCTAGCGCTAGTTTTCTTTAATGGTGCGGATGTAATGTAAACAAATGTGATACTGATGTCATGTAAATTACCTGTACGCGCCCCCCCCCCCCCAGAGGTCATCATGACAGGTACAGTAAGACGCCTTTTCCTCGCCGGCCGGGCCCCAAATTGCAGTAGTGTACTTCTCAGCTGGTTGCAGGGGAGGCCAGAGCACCGCCACCTCCGCTGCCCCCCCCCACCCCGCAGGTTACCAAAGGGGGGAGGTCCGGGGACAGGGTCCGCCGCCGCTCGGGGGGGGGGTTTTGATGTATGACCGAAAACCAATGGGATCGATAGGACCCTCCCCTCCCTCCTCAACCCCCCGTCTTCCTCTCCCTCTCCCATCCTTCCTCCGTTTCCCCCTCTCCCACCTCCCCTCTCTCCCTCCCTCGCTCTCCTTTACTTTTCCTTTTGTCTTACCTCCCCCTGCTGGCTGCCTCTCTTTTTTTTTTTTCCTCCTCCTCCTCCTCCTCCCTTTAGAAGAACTCTTGTGGGCTTGGCTTTAGTGTTACAGCTTTGAGAAGAGCTTAACATAAGGAAAAAGGAAAAAAAAAAAAAAGCAGGGCGATGCTGTAATGCAGATTTGCATTCCGCCGAGTGCTGCGTCATGAGTTTGGGAAAACGCAGAAATCCCTCGCCGCCGGCGCCATTACCATTATTTTCACATCTCACATGGTGAAAGTAGCATCAAATGCTACTCCACGTTTTTTTGCGTATCCCGACGCTGAAAGTGGGCCACTGACACTGCCAGGGGGCCACCCGGGCTACAAGCGCCGCCGCTCCCTCCGCCCCGCGACTGCTCCGGATTACGGCGCCCGCCGAACGGCGCACGTCGACAATCAATCAATGATATTGATAACACCTCATCGCAGATTAAATCCATCTTGTAATGCCGGCGCCGACGCTTAATCATCCAGCTCGGGTTCATCATCAACAACGGTGATTGACACGCCGGAGGAGGAGGACGGGAATAATTAAGGGATACAGATCTTCCTGCGGCGGTTGTTACCGACTGCCCCCCCCCCAGCAGCCCCCCCCCAATCATCGGAATATGACGGCGGCTTTTTCCGTGGTTGAAAAAAGGGGATACTGCTGACAAATTCAATTATTGAAAGGAGACGGGCTAATGGTCCGTGGTAATGATTCACTTCATGAGTATTTTTTGCCGTATGTCGTAATGAAAGCTTACATTGTCACTGGTGGCGAAGGGAGCGGATGCCTTAGACCAATTACTATGCTGTCACTGAGGGTGCATGTTGCAGCAATAGCCAGCCCCCCCATCCTCCTCCTCCTCCTCCTCCTCCCACAGCCCTGAGATAAGACATATATACACACAGTATACTAAGCGCACACGGCCCGTACATGTGTATGCGCACAATAACCACAAACACACTCGCAGACATATTTTCCTTTCTCTTTTTTTTCCTCCCTTGTTTGCCCCGGCCTGCTTCCCCTTTGTGCAAACCACAAAGACAAGGGATCCTCTGTGTTATTCTTTATTCCTTTGGTCCATTCTTCCCCGGGACTGGATACGGGGGCCCGGGCGCAGCCTCTGCCCCACCACGCTCCAGCATCCCTGGGCGTGAGAGGCGGAGGCGGGGGGCCTCAGAGCGTGGAGGTCCGCAGGTCTCGGGGGGAGGGGTTGTTGGTCGTGGTGGTGCTGGAGGTGGAGGTGGAGGCTCACACACATCTGCAGCCCAGAGAGAGAGAGAGAGAGGCTCAAAGGCTTGGGGGAGAATGAGAAGGGGGTTGCAAGGGTCAGTGACAAGTGGCACACACAGGGTGGGTGTGCGGGTGAAGTGGGGTGGAACAAGTGCTATGGAGGGGCCAGAGATTGTGTTTTTCCCATGGTCCGCTACCCACCCCCCCCTCCAAAACCGAAGTCTCCCTCATGGACCCCTACCCAGACCCCCCGAACCAGCCCCCCCCCCCCCCACGCCGCGGTACCCTCTGTCTCGTTGCCGTCCAGAAAGGGACCAGGCAGGCTCAGTTTCACTCCACAGGGCCGGTGTGTTTTCAATGCATTGATACAGATGAAGAAGTTCAACACAATGGATGGATTACCTCAGCCAAAATAGAGTGACCCCCACCCCCCAGCCCCCCCAGCCCATAACCCCACCCGCCCAACTCGCTTATTCACACAGCCACTGACATGGACTGACATTGGATGATAGCCACACACACACACACACACACACACACACACTGACACACTTTCCATCCTGTCTCCGGTGACGGGACCGGTGCTGGACTTGTTTAACCCCCATAAACGACCAGCAAACCCCCCCCAGTTCTCATGTGGCCGTTCTCATGGTCCTGGTCTCCGATGAAAAATAACCGTCGGCTGGACTTAAATATCAAAAAGTCCGAAACACAAACATGATAAAAATGTATGTTTGAAATAACATTAAAAATTTTCATTCTCCTTTCGTCCGGCCTCTGTTGCCTCTCTTATACTGGGGCCTTAAAATGATTTGCAGAGCTAGAATTATTAATTCAGACTTTGTAGAGTTCTGGTTGAAAATTGCCTGTTAAGGGGCTTTTTAACTTGTGCCCAGACATGGGAAAACGGTTAAAATTCCTCCTAAACTTAATTTGGGAGCCAATGTCCTTTCCTCAAAAAGGAAGTTTCCTCCTCTTGGTTTTGATAACGTCATGCGGTGGGTGCCGACCTCGCCGCACCGAGGAGCGCATGCATCTCTCAGCCTGGGTTTCTCCTGCTTCGGAGTCGCGGTGGCGGTGTCAGGCTACGGGACGGCGACAGTCCAGGGGAGCGCGACGTTTTCAGAAACCTTTCCGGTAACCTAGGTCCACCTCCGCCAAACAACGAGTCCGCCATGAGCCGGTTCCTGGAACTCCGAGTTCTCCGGTGACTGGTTTTAATGTGGAATATCTGCGGGAAAAGGGAGGCACTCTGCACCTGTAGACATGCAAAGTGCCTCCGTGAGAAGATCCAAAGAGAAAGACGCAAGCGCACGACGGACAGATGATCTCTGGGAAGCGCGGCGCAGAAAACGATCCCCCCGCAATTACAACAATGTTGTCAACGAAATCTAAATTGCACCGCTTCATCATCACTTATTGAGACGACACTATGTAGCTCCCGAGACATCCCGCACAAAAATGCACGGAGCCGCGGACCGAGGCGGCGGCGGCGGCGTCCTCAGCTGTCCACGCTGATGGCCACGAACGGGCCCTGACGTCGGCGCTCCCCCCGATAAATCACACGCGCCGACGTCCGGCGGCCCAGCCTGACCACCATGGAGATTAATGAGCGCACAACCGTTTACCTGCCGGCCGGACAGCGGGACGCGCACACACACACACGCACACGGACGAAAACACAATCTCGTATTTATAGGACGACGGTTTTCTATTCGCTACAAACCAAAGTCCTGACAGGCAAAATAAAAAATACATTTTCTACTCCCTCCCTGCAGACAATACCTACTCACGCTCACCGTCTACAGCAGTCTGAACCTGTCTGGTGAGGGGGGGGGCAAAATGTCTCAAAGGCCACAAAAAATAACACAGTGACCGTTATGGGGGGGGGGGGTGAGTGGTAAGAGTCGGAAAGCTGAATGATTAATAGGATATATGCGTGAGACACAACTCTTACTCCAGTTTGAGTAAACTTTCTGCCTCGGGGGGGCGGGGCATGTTGGGGGGGCCTGTTGGGGGGGGGGGGGTGGCGGCGCCGTGTCCTTTGATCTTTCATTTAGAGCTATTACAATCAGACGCCGCGCGCCGCTAACATTTCAGGAATCCAATGTGCCGAGCCAAATGTGTTTTGCAAATGTTTATTTCAGCGAGAAATAATGCAGTCAACTAACCATATCTTCTGGCGTTATCATCATTGCCCGGGCTATTTACAAACTGTATCTATTAATCATTTTTTGAGGATGTACAGCAATTAAATTAGGCTGGGTCACACTCCAGCAATAATAAGATTTTAATTGCGCGGGGCACGGGCTCTAATTCAACTATCTTCGGATCGCTTGGCGGGGGCCGAGCGATCGCTCGTCGGGACCGTGAAGACGGAGATGGGGGGGGGTGTCACGTAGCAGGGCGGCGTAGTTTTTAGTTCATGTGAGGATGAACTAAAACGAGGAAGAAAAGATTAGTGAGGGAAAGTAAAATGAGAACAGTAGTGTTTTCTGTCAATTATGCACCTGGGAAAAAAGAAGCGTAGACGCAATTAACGACCGAGCCAGATGTTTGGGTTTGACTCCACCCCCCCCCCCCTCCCCCCAACCCCTGCATCCCCCCCAACTCTGAAACCTCTGACAGGAAATAAGTGAGATTTCAGTACGGCTCATCCCCAGTCACCTTCAAATATGGCTCCTCGATCCCCGGGTCAACCAGCGACCCCCCCTCCCCTCCACCCTCCCAGTCTGCATCCCCGACAAAGCCAAGCGAAGGCGCCGCCCGTTGCGCGGAGCCCGCGAACGCCGCGACGCGGAAGAAAAAAGAAAAAGCAGGAAAACAAAGCCTCCGAACAAAAGCGCGAGCTCCTCAACAGTAATACGAATATTTACTTGTTGAATGTTTTATCAGTTTTTTTATTTGGGGGGTTATCTCTCGCCTCCTCATCCTCCTCCTCCCCTCCTCCCCCTCCTCCCCCTCGCCGTTATCTATGCAGCAGGTACGGGGCTCTGCATCGGGGCTGCGTGGAGCTGATTAGAACAGTGATAGATGGGAGGGTGGATGACCTTAGCTTCAGACTAAACACAAGGTTGGACATTTGTCTCCTGCCGCATTTGCATGCTTTCCGCCCTGTTTATGGCGATTTGTCACCATACTCGCTTCGCCGCTGAGAAGACGCGGTTAAATAAAAAAAAAAAGGAAGAAAAAAACGTAGGCAGGGCAAGGCTAGATTCCCGGGAATAAAAATTCAAAGCAGTGTTATGATGAAGCACTTTCATTCGGATAATTCCACAAAGTGGGAGAACTCAGGCTCGCTGTGTGTTCTCCCCACGCTTCACCCGCCTCCTCCGTTTGGTTAGATTCGGGCTCGTGGGAGTGTAATTAAGGGACGAATCGGGGCGGGGGGGGGGGCACGAGGAAACCTGCGTGCATGCAAAAAAGCTTGTGATGCTCTTGTATGGGGGGGGGGGGGCAGCGGCGTTGGTGGCGTCCTCGAAAAACCTCGGCTCTAACCTGCAACCTCCTGCCCCCCGCCCATCCAAGTACACCAAACACACACACACACACACACACACACAAACACACACACACACACACACACATGCACACACACACGCACTCACGCAACAACGGGACACATGCTGATGAATGGCCTGTCATGCTGTTTGGTGATCAGTGAATTATTTACACTCATACGGCCTTTAATAATTCAGGGGCCCCAGTCTTAACAAATTACTGCGCCACTCCCTGGACTGCCGCTCAGCCAGGGTGAACTCTGTCGGTCCGCCGCCCGCCGCCCGCCGCCCACACGTCCCGACCTCCGACGCAGCCCTCGGCTTTAGACGCCGACATTTTTTATTTCTTTTTTGGCGTGAGGCACTAAATCTCAGACGTAATTCGATCATTTTGAAAAGGGGGAGACGTGTCTCGGCAAAAAAAAATAAAAAAGAAAAAGAAAACGAAAAAGAAAACGAAAACGAAGGTCTCAACCGTGATTGAATCCTTTGGCCCCAAAAAACAAAAACATATGTAACTAAATACATACTGTATAATCCCCATAGTAAGGATGAGGAGTATCACTGCTACACTCACTTGTATGCATGGATGTATGTAGTTTCCTGATTTAAAGATGGTTTGACTGCTTTTGTTGTCCATAATCATTGATTAGATAAGAGTGAAGGTTTTTAAGGTTTGTTTAGTTTCCTCTTTCATTGTTCCTGCTCCCTTCGAGGTGCATGTGCCTCTAAGCTGCTCAGTGCTTTTGATATACTTGCTTTAAACAATGCATATGCATGGAACTGCAACAAAAGTGACATTGTTTGCATATTTCCCTGCACACTTTGTGTGTTTTTTCACATGTTTTGAGACCCTAACTCTTCATGGGCCTAATTACATCCTGCATCCTATATTTCTTTCGGGATACGTGGGTGTGGCGAGTATGTCGGAGGCTTTGGCGCGAATCTGCCCCTGATGACGCACAAATAAAACAATGGCAGCAGAGAACGCTGATGTCTCCCATTTCCAAACTGAATGAAATAACACAATGAACATCTGTGCTAAGCTAACTTATTTAATTTTCATTGTAAGGTCACGAATCCCGTCGCCGGGAATCAAATGACCAGTGAGACGTTTGCATCCATCCCGTCTGTGTTTATTTTGGATTAGTGTGACTTAACCAGCGCCGGCGTTTTAACTCTGTCCGACATGTCCGAAGGGTTACGTGTCCCGGAGCGGATCGAGAACGCGTGGCCTCCGTGAGAACGCGTGGCCTCCGTGAGAACGCTTGGCCTCCGGGAGAGCACGGCGCGGTTCGGCTGCGGATCCCCGTCCCCATCCGGGGATAAGACGGTCATGTGTACATACAATGACAGATTAGGTCCTTCTCAGACTTCCCTGTCATCGAATATAACACCCCCACACACACACACACACACACACACACACACACACACAAGCAGAGGCCCCGCCAGACACTTCCAGGTCCCTAACGAGGTCGCTAATTAACTCTCCCGCTCGCTCGTCTCCATCCGGGGTGCGCGTTGCTTTTTTTGACAGGGGGGAAAATTGCTGCGCAATTAAATCATCTGAAGGCGAACACTTCAGCAGCCGGTATTAACGGCTAAATGTTACAGCCATTTTTCCGGAAAAGAAATAAATTAATGAAATAAAAAATGGATAAATTAAAAAATTTTTAAAAACCTGACTGCGGAGAAACTGCTTCGTGCTCCCTAATAACCCACAGCTGAGGTTCTATGGTTACTGTACTGTGCTAATGCGGCGCGGTACGTTGATGTAACAGACATTTAGCATTGCGCTTCTGTTCACGCAAACCACATCCCCCTTTTATTTGTTGTTTTTTTCCTCCCCTACTGTTTTCATCATCCTCTGTCTGCCTGCTGGAACCATTTGCGTCACATTGAGCGTAAAACCCTTCTCGACGTTCCGGTCCTGCCCGGCTCTCGCTCCGCGTCGGCCATTTTGGACCCTCCAGAAGCTCTCGAGGTCCCGGAGGGATGAGCCGGGTCGGACGAGGGGCCGGAGACGGCTCGTTTCACGTCCGGCCGGGGGGACGGGCCGTTGGAGAAACGAGCCTCGTGGCTGGCGCTGGCTTGCACTGTCAGAATGTGTGCAATGTCCCTTTAAAAACAAAAACAAACAAAAAAGAAAGAATATGACAAAAAAACCACAACATTTGTTGTACGTTAAGTAGGAGGCTGCAAGTAATGATTTTTATCTCAATTCTTTTTCTCTATCACCGGTTTGTAGGACAATAGTGATGCTCATCACA
Source organism: Istiophorus platypterus (assembly GCA_016859345.1). Lineage (NCBI taxonomy): Eukaryota > Metazoa > Chordata > Actinopteri > Istiophoriformes > Istiophoridae > Istiophorus > Istiophorus platypterus. The sequence goes on along the minus strand of CM029131.1, from coordinate 10,979,439 downwards.
GTTTCCCACGGCGACGCCTGTAAATTACTTATTTTGTCTGATTGAAAAGCCCAAAAAACCCAAAAGGTTTGGCAGCGTTGCCTCTGTAACCGACTCAAAGCTGCACAAATCCATATTCTTATATAAACACTGAATCAAACGACAATGTGGAACGTGGAAGGCGTCAACTCAAAGTGACAAACCCACGGAGAATTATCAGCCAACTCTAAGCGTTAAGCTCATTCTTTTGGCCTCACTGTAAAAGAAACCTGTGACATTATTACCTTTATCTTATTACCTAATATTACCTTTATTTCCAGAGGCTCCAATAAACCAACTAACATAACAGAGAGTTTAGCAGATGAGGAGGCGGATGTTTCCTCCGGGAGCTGGTGGAGACCAAAACAGAGGTTAAACAGGACAGTAAATTAGTTGGACTTACATCCACACAAACATGACCAAGTAGTAATGTGTTTTCTGGAAATGGAAATAACCAACTGCTTGACATACTGTCGCTACTGAATGTTGCGTATATCAGGGATGTTACATTTACGGCTGGTTCTGCTGCCCCCATGTGGCCAAAAAAGCCTCGATATTTCTATCACTAGTTTTTGTTGATTAATTTTCTGTCAATGACCCAAATGATGGACACGCTACAATTTTCCGGGAACAATGTCAAAAATATTTTCACGCGGGACCATAAAGCAAATCTTACTCTATCTCGTCGGAACCGTCCTCTTCCTGTAAACTCTTCCGCCGCTCGAAACACAGGGGTTATTCGCAAATAACCACACACACACACACATTGTGTTTCGGGCTCCACTTCATCCCGGTGCAGCCTCCCGGGTCCCCGGGCCTCTTCTCAAACTGATTTTTGTCTCCTATTTTGTTAACCTCGCTCGCAATTAACCCCACGCTGCGAGCCGGCCACACACGGGCCAATGGAGGCCGCCGACAGCGCGTGAGGCGCCCGGCCCGGTGTGAATCGCCGCATTGTGTCGTCTGTCCCCGCGAAGAAAGGAGCGGGGACAGAGGGGAAGGAGACAGGGGAGAGGGAGGAGGAGCGCTGGGGTTTTTTTTTGGGGGGGGGGCAGCGGCGTAGGGTGGAGGGGTTTGTTTCTGTGTCCGTTTGTGTGCGTGGTGGTGGAGAGGTGGGTGGCGGTAGGCAGGGGGGGGGGGGGGGGGTCCATCCTGACAGGTTCTTTTGTAAAAAGGGAGGGGGGGTTTAGAGCTGGGGGGGGCAGGGGCTGGGGTTCGGTGGGTTGGGGCGGGGTTTCGGATGGGGGCGGGGTTGCACCTAGGTGAGGGCCGTTTTTTTTCGGTGCCATCACGAGCGTCTGAGATGGCGAGTCACCATCAACCGGGGGTGGGTGGGTGTGGGGGGGGGGGGTCATTGTACCGACTCCATTCTATCTCCACACTCCGCTACTGCTCAATGGGCGGATTAAAGAAACACGCCCGAGTCTTAATCTTTGAACCGCGCTGACAAACACATGCACAAAACACACACACACACACACACACACGCTAATACGAACACAGCCGATCTGAGTGTGTCAGGGTCGGGTCCCACGCAGCTCGTGCGCTCCGCTAAACGTTCGCCCCGGCGGCCGCGCCGGAATCCACCGGCCTCATCTGCATCGCCGAACACCTCGCGATGATGTCACTCGCAACTGCGACACGTTCTGTAAGGCTCCTTTTTATAGACGCCTTCGTGGGTTCTTTTCTTCCTCGTAATGAGAGAAAAGGTCAGTGTCTGGCGAGGGGGGGGGCTGGCGAGGGGGGGGGGGGGCGAAGGGAGAGGGTATTAAGACATGATCCTTGGTTTCTTTACAGTTCCCCAAGTTCATCGACTCCAGCAAATGAGCATGTACAACAAGCCAAAGGGGCCTTTTTTTATTGCAAATCTAATTCATTTCTCTAGACAACTGTGAAATTCGCCGTTGACATTAGTCGTTACCCCAGAGGCGAATGAAAAAGATGATCTCGGTTAATAAATGATCCCTAACAAGGAGCCCTCTCTTACTCGCTCCCGTCGTGTTAATGGCAGGGGCAGCCGCTAGCGCCACGCGGCTACAGTTCGACACCGCCAGCGCCGACTCCGCTTCCTTCTCGGGCCCCTCTGCTTTCGTTTGGCTGCCCGTGTGACCGCTCGTTCCCTGTGCCCTTTGCCCTTTCTCTGACATCATCATCATCGTCGTCGTCATCACCATCATCATCATCATCGGAGCCCCGCTTTCAAGCGCTTCCGGGGCAGATTCTGGGCGACAGCAGCTCTGAAATGTAGGAAGCAGGAAATGGAGATTGCAGATCTTCGGGGGGGGGGGGGCTGACCAGTCATCTCGAAGGGATTTGGACCCTTCGGCCGGTCGCTACTCGACAATGAGGAGGAAGCTGTTCCGAGCGCCGTGGGTAAACGGCGGCTGGAACAGCTTCCTCCGGTGGAAACACGCCCGGATATAAGGCGAAGCGGGTCACTTCCGAGAGACCAAAAAAATAAAAAAGGACAGTCGCCGACTGTAATCAAGCACTTCTGTTCCCGTCGATTTTACATAATTTGAAAATAAAACCCATCAGCGCTGTGCCATTTTATTCCTAGACCCTAATAATTGTTTCCTGAAAAGTGAAAATCCATTATTAGGGCGCCGAGGCATCGGTGTTCGTCTATCTCTGAAACAACAAGTCATATTTTCTCATTGGCGGATAAAAAAAATGGAATTGTTTCAAATTGCGTTTGTGAGAAAGGGGCCTGCGTATCTGGCGAGGGAAGCACAAAATACGATATTCCCGTTTTTTCCCTACTCAGACTTCCAATTTATCGAAGTAACCGAGCAGAAAATGCACTGACAGCTGTAGCACTTTATTGCGAATTAGTATATACATTCTACACCCCCGCGAGAAAAAGCCGAGCCTCATTGTATTTCTGTAATTGCCGGAGCCCGGGAGAAGGGGGACGGGGGCAACGGGAGAGTCGAGCAATTACAAGCTAAAGATGACAGGGTATACTTTTAGCTTCAGATCCCGTCTGAAGCCGGGAGGGGACGGCGGCGGCGAGGGGACGGCGGCGGCACGAGCGGGAGAGGGAAAGAGAGCAGGTGCCGCGCGAGATGCAAATGCTCGCCGGTCAACGGGGCTGTCATCGCCGTCGTCGTCGCCGGCGCCGCCGCTGACGGGTGTGTTTGAAAACTCGCGTTTAACTGCTAAAAAAAAAAAAAAGAAGAGAATGAAAAGGAATAAAAAAACATCTCTTCACACACGCACACTAGCGGCTGTGTAATCAAAGGCAGTAGCTTTCACTGGCGGCCAATCGGATCGAGAGCGAGATCGTTTTTCTGGAACGTTTCGCCACGAGAGGATGAGGAGCGACCTGCTAAAAGCTCAACGGAAGCAAAACCAGTAATAAGTCTAATGAATCACAACCCCGTCGCTCGGCCTCATCGCCACTGTGGTTTCCTACCTGTGCATCGAAAGAGACCCGATGAGGAACCTGGTCGTGGTGGTCGTGGCTTATGTTTAGGTGACAACAGTTCATATCTGTCGGAGCTGAAACGGCGTCGCACTACTTCCGCAGGTTGTCGGAGACAGGAGCCATAATTTGCTTTGCCACAAGTCACTCATCATAAGAAAAAAATCAAAAAAGCTCATTTTAAAATGTCAAAAACAGCCTCAAAAAAGGAAATCACTCTTTATTTATCTTCTTAATTAATCAATTTTATTCTTAGACTCAATGAGGAACATGTCACAAATGACAACGAGTAAATTTTAGTCCTTGATGTTTCGACACGATCACTTGGGAAGCGCTCGCCTGTCGGCGCCGTCGAATCGGGTCCGTGCCTCCTCCGCTCTGAAGCTGCCGTCCCCTGAGATTAACCCCGGTTACGGCGTTAAAAAACAACGGATCAGGATGAGACGGATGAACGTGCCCCGGTTACGTCTGCGCCGCGATCCGGACCCGCGCCTCACAAAGGCGTGGAAAGACCGTATCGCAGGGGATAGAGGTCAACGCACACTGAGATGACCCCCCCCATAGGTTAAAGACGGACCGACAGATATGAACTGGTCCAGGCACAGGTGCAGGCCCTGGCCCGGGTCCCCGGCGCACAGGTGAACCGCTCGAGCCGTTTTCAGGCTGCCCAAGGACCCGATGTCAAACAAGAGCCACTTCAGAGGCCGGTCGGGTGCGTGAAATATACATCGGGACGATCCAGCTTGAGTCCGAAATCCCTTTTCCTCCTGTGATTGATGGATTGATTTAGACCCTCAAACTGGAACCAATTGAATTGTCCCGTGGGGCACTTCAACGGGCTCTCCTTGCAGCAGCAACCAAATGCAGCCAAAATGAAAACAATCAAGCCTTTTCAATTTAGTGTATTGTTCCATCAGGTCGGGCCAACGTGCGTTTCACTCGCCATGCTCCTAGCGGGGGGGTAGTAATCCAGCTCCGTCGCTAGTTCTCTGCTAACAGGCGGAGGGCGGCCCCAGGGACGCCGCCGAGGCAGTGACGGAGAGAGCTCGGGACGCCGAACGCACGGCACCGCAGTGTAAACACTCGTCCTCCTTCGTATTAGATTTTCCATCATCTTCATCGCTCCTTCTTCTGGCGAGAAACACATCTCGCACTCAATTTGTTTCACGTTTCAATTTGCAACGCCGCCGTTTCAAAGTACATGTTCATTTATTGCCGTTATTACTTTGTCATGTCGGATAAATTGATAACATGACACAACTTGTTTGCTGCCTTGTTGCGCCGGCAGTCTGATTACGAGGTCAAGCGCGCTAACGAATGACAAACGTGGGAGATGGGAGACTCGCCATCCATTCATTTCGAGTCAGCCCTTCTCCCCCCTCTACAAAAATGAAGACTGTTGCTCTTCTGTGGGGGGCAGAGCACACTCTTCTCTTTTCAGAGATAATTTGTTCATTCAGCCGACTGAAAGTGGAGAGGAAAAGTAGATAAAAAAGAGGGAAGTCTAAAGAGAGGATGCTTAAGTTTAATTGACACGGAGTTTCGAGATTTTTCTGTTATTCTCCACATGTAAGTGAGATGGGGACGTACGTCCGGACGAGGGCGGCAGGTCAGAGGAACCGGAGGGATCGCCAGAAAACGAGGGGGGGGGGCCCGACAAGGTCGCAGAGGGCTGGCGGTCGAGGTCGCCAGGCTACGGTCTGTGACGGGCAGGGGAACCAGGAAAGGACGAGAGGAATGGCGTGTATGACCGATGCCGATAGTTTAGGGTGACCCCTCCTTTACGGCGGAGGCCCCGCCCACGAATGGCGGCGGGGGAAAAAAAAAAAAAAGAAGAGGGAAAAGAGGGACAAGAGCCCCGCTACGCGTAGAGGATGCGAACCGATCTCCTGTCCCCGGGGGACGGCGGCGCTGTCAACGGACCCCCCCCCCCATTACGTATCATCGCAAAGTCAGACAGCAAAATCTTCAAAAACCAATGTCTGTGATGGGCTAAGAAAGAGCTGACAAGCGACTGCTAGCCACCAGAACCCCCCCCCACCACCACCACCACCACCACCCCCACCCCCACCCTCGTTCCAGTCACTTTGAAAACTTAGCGGATCCACCTTTTAACAATCCTGTGGGGATGAATCAACCTTGCGCTCCTATCGGAGACGGTACAAGCAGCACAGCTCGAATCACAATGGGAGAACATCAAGGGACGGCCAAGCCTGACTGACAAGCAACCCCCCCCCCACCACCACCACCCCCCATAAAAGCGCCCGGGTTGCCTTCATTTGCATGGCGAGGTTTGGACTGGTGGAGGGAGTTAATCAGGGCTCTCCATGGTGCCGTAGCAGGGGTTCCTATTTGCCCCCCCACCCACCCACCACTACCAGCATCAGCACCACCCTCCCCACCGACCGGGGCACCCTTCCCCATGAGGGCCACTGGTGAAATCCGCTTAGCGGCAAGCAAGGCTGAAGGAGGAGCTCGCACCCACCTCGTCTCGCGGGACAGGAAGCGGGGGGGTTGAGGTGGAGGAGGTGGAGCCAGAGGTGGTGGTGCAGGTTAATGGTGGTGGGGGGGGGTCATTCTGGGGCTCGTCTCCATCGGGACTGACCTCCCTTCCCCTGCCTGGCACCTCCCGTTAAAATAGCTTTAATTACACAGAGATGACTTCTCCAGTCCCGCCCCCCTCCTCCTCCTCCTCCTCCTCCTCCTCCAACACCCCCACCCCCCGCCGCCCTCCCCACGCCTATCTCTCCTTCTCCACGGGGGAGCACTCCTCGTCTCCTCTCCATTAAGATTGAGAGCGCGGGGGGAAAGGAGCCTGCAGAGTCTGCCACTTCCACACATGCAGCAGGGAGCAAATACCATTTTCAGCTTCAAATGTCTTTTCACAGATTTCACAGATTTTATTTTATTTTTATTTTTTCCCCCCTTTCTCCCCCATAGCCCATAAATTTCTGATCCATGAAGCAAATTAAAAAGGACTCGTGTGTTCGAGCACGCCCGCGTATATGTGTGCAGGGTGGCGGGGGGGCTTCGTCCGGCCCGACGTCACTCTGAGTTTCGCCTCCGGCGGAGCCGGGCCGGGGTTCGGGCGGAGTCTGGAGCATGTCGGCGTCAATGTTTCGGGCCAGATGTCGGAGTACCGGCAACATCTGGCTCTTCCAGCCCCCCGAAGAACGGCGAGGAAGGGGGAGGGGTCCTCGGTGTCGTCCCCTTCTCTTCTCCGTCCTTTCCGGCGAATTTCTTCAGTTTTCTCTGTGTTGCCAGGGAAAACCGAAAACGATACCATCTCCTTTGTTGTCCACTCTCCCATGACAAAGCTCTATTACGCTGTGGTGATACCTGAGCACAGGAGAACCCCAGAGCCCCCCCGACCCCCCATAACTGACTGTTATCAGTTAATTCCAGCGAGGGGACGTTTGATTTATGTTTCCTTGGATAATAAAGTACAGTATCGCTAACATGTGTAAAGTGTTCCCCGAGCGCCACCTCTGTCGGCCTGATTAATGCCGATTTAATTAAGCGGCGCGCTAATTAAGCAGTAAATAATGACGAGGTGTGCATTTATGCGGAGATAATAGCGAACCTTTGGGCGAAGTGAAGCCCGGGAGAAGTTGCCCAATCGGATCGTTCCCTCGGACAACAATGGGCCGAGATTAAACGCGTCCCGCGGCCATGTTTGACCATTGTCAGGTGGCGCATTAACACGCGTGATAATCATCACCGTGTGGATTTGCCCCGAATGTAGCGGGAATGATAATTAACAGGGAGCAATAATCACCAGGCCATCGCGAAACATACAGAGATGGGGTTGCGTTGCTCTTTTGGTTTTCAGCGGCAGAGATTACATTTGATTTAAAAAAAAAGGGGGGTTTCTGCAAAAGGTACGTCAGATGGTTCGGCCGCAATCACGCATCGTAACTTAAATGATGAATCCATCGATATTTCAGGGAGTGAGACGCCATCCTGGACACGGGGGGAGACGTCCGACGGAGTCATTAATCAACCCGCACCCCACCGTCCCACCGAAAAAGCCCACAACCTCAGCTGCCCGCGGCGGAAAAATTACCAATCTCCTCCCGGTTTGCGTCAGCAGCAGAGGCAGCACTCCTGGAGCGGCGAGTCAGCTCCTCTCCCGGTCATCCGGTCGTACGCCCACTTCCCCGGGAACAAAGCGCCCCCCCCCCGTCAGACGTCTCCCCACGCAGACGCCTGATATGTGTATAAGGAGAGTGTTACTTACACTGATTAATGCACCCCCCTCCCCCGGCTTCGGCGGGGGTGTGTAAGCCGCTCGCATCCGGACGGCGGTGACAAATAAATCTATCAATCATAGGAGGGATTTTCTAATCCCCGAGCCATCAGACAGAGTTGCAGCCTAGACACTTTGCGGCGGGGCGAGCGGGGCGGGGCGGGGGGGCGAGCGGGGCCCCCGCATCGCCGCAAAACGCACACTTAATGTTCGGTTGGGCGCGGCACTTTGAGTGAGTCGCTGCGCGTGCAGGCGCGGCCGTTTCCGGATGGGCACGCTGTCGCTAGCGGAGAGGCTCTTTGGCGTGTCTAGCTTTCGAAATTCACCGCTTAATGACCGGTATTTGTTCTTGTCCGATTCCTGCAATTCAGCGATGGGGGGGCCAGATTCTTGAATCTGTGGAGCTGAATATGGAACAGCCAGCTGACGGCGGCTCGGCCTTCGCGGCGCTGATGTGTGTTTGTTCCAGGGTAGAGCACAAAAAATGGGACGGACACCCGCTTACGACCTTAAAAAAAACCTCAAGGACTCATCTTTAAAAATAGACACATTATGGAAGATTTCCCACTGATGAAAACATCTGAGCAGCATCTGCCCAATTGTATCATATATATAATGAATGAATAATGAGCGTGTACACGAAAAATTTGTTAATTCTCTAGATGCGAGAGTCTGCGACAAGATAAATGTTTTATGACTCCGACCCAGAGGAGAAGAGCTTGGGCAGGTAGCTCGGCGCCAAGTAGAGACATCAGCGTTCCCCCGTCTGTGGCGTCCCCCTCTCTATGGCGCCCCCCTCCATGGCGTCCCCCTCTCCGTGGCATCCCGAGTCCTCATGGGTTCAGAGTCCTCATGTCCCACGGGCGGCTGAGAACGACCGGGCACCCGTGACCAAAAAAAAAAAAGGCCAAAACGCCACGGAGCGAAAGGGGGGAGGGGGGCCACAGTTCGACATCCCCCCCATTCCCGCCGTAATCTGCTCGCAGGTCTCGGCCATTACACAAACACGAGGGGGAATTCAATAAACCCACCACTGCCATTTAATTAAACATTTGGCAGCCGAAATTCAATTAGGCAATAATAGCTAATTTCCAGAGATGGCTAATATGTTAGACACAGATAGGGAAGTCGGGGTTGATATCCTGTGTCAATTCCAATTATTTAGAGCTCTCCTTTAAAGCTGCTGTGGCAGATTATGCAACAGCTATTTACAAAATAAAAAAAAAACAAACAAAAAAACCAAACAAACAAACAAAAAAAAAAAAACAGCGTGACTGTGAGGCGGCGTGCGTCCCTCAGGTGGCACGAGGTAATATTATTACTTTTTCCTCCTTCCAAGAATGTAAATTAATAGTTGTCATCCCGTCGCGGGGACGGCCGTGCCGCCACTCAGTCCCGCGTGGAAGTCAAAGTAAGTAACGCTGAGGGAAAAGCTAATAAGATCCTGCAGGAAGAAGGAGGGGGGGGTTAAAAAAAAAGGAAAAAAGGAAATGATGATTATCTTTAATCACTAACCTGCCTCTAGTGGCGCCACCGTATTATCCAGCACCTTCATTCCTTATAAAAATATCTATCACACACAACGGCGGGACGATGAAAAGAAGCGGCGGCGGCGATGGGAGCAGAATGCCAACGGCCTCATTACTTGTCGTAGCACATTGTAACTGGAAATTGCTTCTTTCAGGTTTTGTTTGCTCAGGCAATTACAATAAACTCTCGGCTTGACACGTTGTTTGCACAGATGTAGGACATTAATAAACATGAGCTCTAATCTGAATTATTGAACTGCTCGCCATAATTCTGACAATGGATTTTTTGGAGCCCCTGACGGACGGAGGGACGGGATGGGGCGGGGAGAGGTGGGGGGGATCCCCGGGATACTTGCCCCCGCCGGCCGGCCTTATCGCCCGAGAAACCCCGTAATTGAATGTGGGAGCGCGGCGGGCGGCTCTGCGGTTGTTCCCGAGCTCGACTCGGCCGGTGTCTGTTGCCACGGAGGCCAAGCGCTGGAAAGCGCACCGGGGCGCGAGCCTGACGTACGACGTAGCTGACGGCGCCGGAAAATGGAGAAGGGGCGGGGGTCCCGGAAGGGTGGGAGGGCGAGGAAGGAACCCCCCCTCCCCCCGGCAGGGAAAAATTAAAACGTTCACGTATGTGCTAATGTTTACATATCGAGCTGTGCATCAAAAGCTGGGATTCGTCAAATCCGAACCTGCAGGAATTTATTTCAATAAAGCAGGAAACTTCCTAGACTTGAGTCATTAAAGTATAAAAAGAAAAAGAAAACAGGGTAAGTAAATCCTGACCCTCTAACCGGCGCCGCCGACGCCGCCACCGCCGCCACCGCCGCCACCGCCGCCACCGCACATGTCTTGTTTGAGCCTTGGTTTCATTCCTCCAAAAAGCAGCTTGTCCTTTACTTTCCCTTCAAGGCCCCCCCCCTGGAAAACGCAGGGGGAGCCGGCTTCCCAGCAGAGTGTGCAGCGGGAATATCTACAAGAAGAATGCAGGAATAGCATTTTTTTTTTTTGTCCTCCTCCCTTTTTTTTTCCGGAGGAATCCTAAGATGTTCAAAAGGCATAGCAGAGGGAGGGCCCGGCTATTCTCGGGAATCAAAAAGACTATACGGACTTTGATCACCTGCATCTCATTCACGGCAAAATTACTGCACCGGGGTCCCCGGCTTCTCGACACGCGAGCGAGATGGAAGCTTATTATACTGTACACAGAGGCAGACAGTGGAATGAAAGGGGTCTTTTGTCGGCTCTTTGATTACAGTGAGGCATTGTGACTGTTAAGCAGACTACCGCCAATTACACGAGCCGGGGAGCGGGGCGAGTTTCGGAGAGGGAGGGAGGGGATGCGGACGGACCGAGAGATGGCGGAGAAGGGGAGAAGGTGGGAAAGGAGGGAAGGAAAGAACCGATGGAGTGGACCGTCGGAGCCGCGGCGGGATCCTGACCGTCCCGGCCTCCGTGGCGAGCGCGAGCGGCGAACGAAACGCCAACGGGAAAGGGCTCCGGAGAGCGTCGGGAATCGCCGCGGGTACTCGGCTTTTCTCTACCTCGCCTTGGATTCCACGCGACGAGCAGCGTCGGACGAGAGGCGCCTTGCGTTTCCGTGTTTGCCCCCCCCCCCAGCAATAAATATTGACAAAGAACAGGAGCCATCGCCCCATCACAGTCTGTTAAGAGCAAAAGTTTGGAAGAGCGTTCGCCGTGCGTTCGCCGTCCGCGTGTGCGCCGAGGCCACGCATCGCCCATTTGCATGTGCATTAGCATATCGCTGTTTACTCCAGAAGTTACTGCGAAGCGCCCGTTTCTCCTTGGGGAGAGCTGCTTGGCAAACACCTCGGAGTAAACAAGACAACCGGTGACAATATGCTAATGGGCCGATTCATTATCCCCCCCGCACCCCCGTCTCCAACAAGCTCCACCTTGCCTAAGACACCTCAGATCTCCAACATCTCCATCGCAGCCCGTGTCCGGGAACCACTAATGCAACAGCGCCGCCCCCCCGGCCCCTCCCACTCCAGAACGGCGCCTGATTAATATCTCATCAAGCGCCCCCGCCGTCAGTCACGCGGCCCGACGGCGCGTCGCCTCTGAAAGTGTCAGTCTTCGGAGATCTGCCCGGAGGTGACGTTGTCTGAAGTGGCGCTGGGTGAAGTTGTTCACCTCTAAACGCCGTGGAGATGGGAGACGGACGCGAGCGGCGGCGTGTCGGAGGCGCCCTCAGAGAAGAAAAAGAAGGAGAAGAAAAAAAAGGAGAAGGAGGAGAAAAAAAGACGGATTTTTCCGGGAAGCTGCGCAGTCTCCTCCTCGGGAATCTGACGGGATGAAGACGTTTCAAGCCGCCGCCTCGAGCCGAACTGTGCCGGTCAATAAACAAGTTGGATGAACCAATGGGAAGGGGGAAGGCTGCAATAAGCCCCGCACACACACACACACACACACACACACACACACACACGCACACACACACACACACACACACACACCTCTCTTCCTGCCTTTAATTGAATCCGACAACAGATTGGATTTATTAACTCCACAAATATTTACCTTGTTGCTCGTGGCCTCGGACTCATTACTCTCCCATGGATTCCTCCCGTCACACGTTCGCCGCTGTGGGCGAACATCGCCATCGCTTTCTGCGTCACTCAGGATCATCTCCACCTGGCAACAAAAAAAGAGCTCTTAATGATGCGGGGGGGGGGGGGCAGGTGTTGGGGGAGGGGCTTGATGTATCCTAGCAGCGCCACAGGTATTGATCCACCGGCGGAGAATATAGATTGAGCACAGATGTGTAAACACTGATGTACGACTGAGCTTCAACGGCGTGCTGGATTTGCACTGTACGTCCAGCTCAGCCCCGATACGTTTCCTATGACTATAAATAACGCCATGACCACGATGACGACGACCACAACGACCACGATGACCATCAAAAGGACCATCAACAAGATGCTGATGATGAGAACGACCACGGCCACGACGTTGACCATGACGATGGCAACGACAATGGCTACGACGGCAAAGATGACAACAACGGCGGCAACGACAACAACAATGTGTAAACTGCTGACGCATGGAAGCCATGGTCGCGTGTACACCACCCATTTTCTAGCTGCGACTGAGTAAACTCTGAGAGTTCGGTGCATCAGTCGACGGCGAGTGGCGAGGAGAAGCCGGTTCTGTGTTCATTTTAACCTGCGGCCCGGCCGCCGGGCTCTTTCGTCCCTCGCCGGAGCGGCGGATGACCTCGCAGCTCCGTGTGTTCGGTCCCTTTAAAAGCAGTTTTTACGAATTGAGTAGAATTATTGTTAAATAGGAACCTGAGCAAAACTAAGAAAAAGAAAAAATAACTTTTTGTTTGCAAAAAAACACCTGGATTAGCAGCAAAGGTTGTTTTTGTTTTTTTTTACTAGAGCACGTGTGTGTGTGTGTGTGTGTGTGTACGAGTGTGTGTGTGTGATGCCAGGAAAGATAAATCCATAAATAAATCACTCTAATTGCAAGAACCAAAGAGAAAAGAAGAAAAAGGCATCCGAGATTGTTTTGAGCTTTATTAATCTTGATATTTGCTGTCAAGATGTTGAACATTGAGGTAAAAGCTTGTAATTTCAGAATAAGGTTTTTTTTTAAAAAGCACTAGTTGTGTCTTTTTTTTTCCTTCCCATCGCTGGAGCGATGTCAGATAGTCTGAACCAGGCCCGAAGAGGGAAAACGTGCTGTTCGGCTCAAAGTAGCAATTAACCGGGCTCTGAAGGGTCCTGGGGGGGGGGGGCAGGTGATGCTCACCATATTCCAAAGAAGATTTCCAAGTTATGAAGCGTTTCCAGCTCCTGAGACACAACTCGTAATTCATCAGAGCGCCGGGGTAATTTATTTCCCCCGGTTTTAATATGTTACAGGCGAGTGGTCGTGTGTCTCTCCACCTTTAAAACGCAGAGGCCCCCTGTGCGCGTGCCGGAGCCGGCGCCGGAGCCGCCGGAGCCGGAGTCGCCGCAGCCGCAGCCGCCGCCACCACGCGCCGACACAGCCAATACCTGTGGTGCCTTTCACGGTTCAGGGCCCTCTAATTTCAATGGGAAGTTGCACATATTTCATGGACACATCTCTGCTAGAGAGGAGGAAGAGGAGGGCTGAGGAGCCCCCCCCCAGGGGCCCTCCACTTTATGACAGAGGGCTCTGGATTCCTCGGTCCAGCTGCCGGACGCTCTGACGCGGTTCGGCGCCGCCCGTACTGAGGCTCCCCGACTTGAATCCGCCTTTCTTCTGATCAAGAGCTCAGGTGGGACGAGGAGTCTCCTCTTACCTTGTCATAAAGAGGTAAAGATTTACAGTAGATCTCTGCAGGTGGATCCTCGAGTAGCAGAAGTGCGACGTTCCTCGTCCTCCTGTATATTTTCTTTCCCTTTTCCAGTTCTTCCGTGGCCTCGTTAGCTTAATTGATGTCACTGAGCAATTTAATTCCCTTTGTTTTAAGTAAAAAAAAGTATGTTTCCAAATCAGACCTTCTAAGGATTTTTGTATGAAGAATAAATCAGGCCAGTTTCCAGGAAGCGGGCGCAGCGCATCAGGAGGCGAATCTTCTCACGTGTGATACGACCCGTTTCGCCGTGGCGCCGGAGCCGGGACCTCAGGCGTTGCCCCAGCTGCTCGGGCCGCCTCCCCCTCAGGGCCACGGCAACGCGGGCGGATCCCGATCAATACTCGCCGCCCCGAGGAGACCAGATCAGGGAGCTGCAGCTGGACTACACCTTCCCCCACCCCCCCGTACCAGTTATGAATCAGCATCCTCTTCCTCCGGAGGACAAAAAAAAACACACACACACACACATGCACACATATGCACACAGATTTCCAGAGCAGCTGAACCTTGACCCCTGACATTTGCCCCCCCCCCCCCACCCCCCCTGACCGGTCTGTCTGATGGCCTATCGATTACGTCTGGCCTCGCCGGGTAATTGTTACCCCGTAATTACTCCACGTTGTTGTGTTTGGGTCCACGGGATGGCGGGGAACCCCCCCACACACACACACACACACACACACCCAATCAAATTTTGCACAATAACAGGAGACATCTCAGTTCTTGTGACTCTGATAGGTCGTAATTGCTTTTCCGAGAAAAACTAAAAATAAAAATGTTGAAATAAAGATGGCAAAAAGTAATCAGGCATATCACCAGCTCCCCTTGAAGGGCCCCTGCTTTAGGGGGATTCCCATGTCGGACGGCGCTATGAGAGGCCGCCTCCCTCCGTCCGATTTCCTGGTCTCGTTGACCGGGCGACCACGAAGAAACGATCGGGAGCGGCCCCTGATTTGGAGACGGACCAAGATGAGAGAAAAAAAAAGGTTTATATTCATAACATCTGCATTGAAGTGAGGAAAGAAAACTGTCCAGGAAACAAGTAAAAAAGAAAACAAAAAACGCACACGGCCCGTTTCGCTCGGCGCCGCAGGAAACGCGGCTCCGCGACTCGACCTGTTGCATTAAAAAAAAAAAAAAAAAAACAAGGAACGGAAGGATCCTTGTTGTCTGTCGATGACACGGCGGCGAAAAGATCTCACAGCCGCTCCCGCAAATTGAGTTTGTTGTGTATACAAGTAGCTGCCAGATTTAATATCGAACGGACGATCCCAAAATGGATTTTTGATCCCTGGAAAATGAGGGAAGACGCACACACACACACACACACACACACGCAAACACACACACACACACACAAAACGGGAAGGGGGGGAAGGAAAAAAAATCCATAACCCTCTCAAGCTAAAATCCTGCTCCCGGGTGCAGAATATATTACTCTCCCTTTGCTCTGTCTCTCTCCCTTTTTCTTTTTTTACGAGCTGTTTTCATGTAAAGAAAAACCTATAGGCTTGACCTCCGCGTCGGTTTCGCCTTCGGCGATCCACAGATTGCGAGTTTTCGACGCCCGCTCCTCGGGGAGGGATCCCGGTCAAACCCTATAAATATTTCAAGACCGGTTCCTGCTCCCCGGACCCCCTCGCTAACTCGCCCGCCGCCGCTGGCAGCCGGATCCCGCCTGTTTACGCTCGCCGCTGACTTGTCATCGCTTTAAATTCAGCCCCGCGCAGCGGCTTAATGAGAGAGGCAGATACCACCATATTGCATGTTTAAATGTTTTGCCAACAATCGGACCCGCTCCCTCTCGAAAGATCCACAGATGCTGATCAATGTTCCTTTTTTGTTTTTCTCGAGTCTAAAGTGCGTTTTTTTTCGCTGAGGAGTAAAAAAAAAAAATTGCGCACACGGATAAGATTTAGTTTGAAACCCGTTCCGAGCTTTTCCCCCCTCACGCCGAACGACAGGTTCGCGTGTCGAGTGAAGAGTCCCGTTAAAAAAATATAGGGGGGAAAAAAAAATTAAGCGTCGAAAAGTGTCGGGAGTCTTTAGAGATACATCTCGACATCTGGTCGCCATCTGAGGGAACCTGGAGCGAGGCCAAGGATACTCCGAAAAAATGAAAATGACTTCATTATGAGGGAGTCGTCGCCGGCACCGACTGGGAAGCTGGAAGCGTCTCACAGGGCTGAAGGGAACCGTTAGGATCCACGACCGCGGGAGGAAAGAAAAACTCGAAAAACGGAGGAAAACTTTGTATTTATGTTATTCATAAACGGATCAATCGGGCTGAAACTTGTGAAACAAAGGCCTGCAAGAGTCGGCTTTTACTTCGTGGGGCCCGGATCAGAATAAAAATAATAATTATTAAAAAAAGAAGCCAAAAAAAACCCCAAAAACCAAAAAAAACATTTAGTTTGAACCCATCTACCTGCAGCGCTCCGCTCCCCTTCTAATTTAAACTGACATTATTTGTTCACATAAAAAAAAACGAGTGCTGTTCAAAATGCGGTATTTTTTTATCAAGGCTCTTAAACTCTCTGAAGTGATAGGGAAAAAAAAAGAATTGCTCTTAGAGGAAAAAAACACACACAACAGTCGAAGGCTTAACAGTTTTAATTGTTGCTTTAAACAAAGGGATAGAGGCGGAATAAGAGGATCAGCGTGACAAACAGTCCCGGCGGTCCCTCCGTCATACGCAGTACTCGAAAAAAACAAAACAACAACAACAACAACGGCGACGAAGGCGAGGACAAAACAGCGCTGGAAAACTTCCAGGGGCCCATTCAGACATCAGCGCCGGGGGGGGGGGGCACGCCAGCGTGGCGACGGAGGACGTACGGCGGGGACCGACGCGGATGGTCCGGCGCGCGGCGGAGAAGCGTCCTCGGTGCCGAGGGATGATGGATAAGAGGCCCCCCCCCCAACGCCGCCGCCGTCGGGCTCATTATGTCGTAGTTGTTGCTGTTGTCGGGTAATTTTAGTGTGAGCAGCGGTCGACGGTCTGGTGGACGGATCCAGACCCGATGACTGTCATCCGGGCCTGGATCAAGACGGCGCCGACACCTGATTGGTGCATGGGAGCCGTGGGCCGTCACCTTCTCTAAATAAGCCACGCCCACTTAAAAGTAATGAGAAAAGTACCGAGAAAATGTGCGTCTGTGTTGGTTGTTATGAGTCTGTAGAGAAAGGTACATGTTCTAATGCCAATGTGATCACTTCACCTCCTCTGTACAGGAATGTTGAGGAACACGTTCTGGTTAGAACATTAACTCGTCCTCCAGCACTGTGATACTTCCCCTAATGCAAATATCGTCTCGCCACTGGAACTGTACAGAAACACAGAGGAAAATGTTCCTGTTAGAATGCGTTAGAACATTAAAGAACACATGTGCAAATATGATCACTGCACTCCACAAGTTATAGTCGGGAACTTTAAAGAACATGTTTTAGTGAGAATGTTGAACGAGAGTGTCCCTTGTTTGAACATCAGAAAAAGCTGTTCTTTCAAGGTGAACGTTATCCTGTAGATCATTAAGGAACGTGCTCCTGTTAGTGAAATAAACAAGGTGTTTCTGTTAGAATGATAAAGAACATGTTCTCAATAATGAACATGTCCCTTTCAGAACATTGAAGAACATGTTCCTGTTAAAGAAAGGTCTCTATTGGGATGTTCCCATTAGAGCATGTGCCTGTAAGAACATTAAAAAGCATGTTCCCATTAGAATGTTAAAAGAACATGTTCTTGTAATATCATTAAAGAACAAGCTTCTGGTGGAAAATTAAAGAACATGTTCACAATTGGGACATTAAAAGGAAATTATCCTGTTAAAATTCAAGAGAACTTGTTCCCGTTAGAAAAATAACATGTTCCTGTGAGGACATTACAGTAAAGAAGAAAGAAAAGACGCGCAGTGAGAACATATGAACGTTTTCATACCTTCTTCCTCGACAAAGAACCAGGAAACATGATGCTTTCACCCGTCAGCGGTGATTAGTTAGTCAACAGGAAGTGGCGCCGGGACGAGCGTTCACAGAATCCCACGACGCCCCTGACGTAAGTCTGCTGGACGCGTCCAGCCCATCGTCAGGCGGCGCCGGCGCTCGGGACAGACGGCCCTTTACGCCGCTACGCTGCGGTGGGGGGGGGGCATGGGGCACACAGACAGGAAGCTCTGCTCCGCTGGGGCAGGGGCCCCATGCAAATAGCAAATAGCGGCTAATGAACTCAGCTGCTGTTGGCTACATGGGAGAGAGATGAGCAGAGGAAGAAAAAACGGGCACGAGACTGATTAGTCTGGAAAATGTCCAGCAGGTCGGGGTTTTAACGGCTTGTGGAAGATTTCCAGGCGAACACGACACCAGAACCTCATTTCAGCCTTTGTCTGGGCGCGTCCCGAGTCGACGGCGAGGCCATCGGTCTACTGTGACACCCCCCCCCCCCTTTGAGATCAGAAGGTGCTGCATCAAAGCCGTCTGGTCGGAGGACGGGGACTTCACTGTGCCCGTCTGAATCCGTCCAGCGTTCGGAGGCCCGAACAATGAGGGCCCGGAGAAAAATGGACGCCACCTGGCAGTTTGAAAGAAGGACAGCCGCTCCCTGCTGTAATCCATTCAGGTGAATCACCTGGGGCAGCGTGGGGGGGGGGGGGGGTACCACCGTGGACACCATTCAGCGGCGACGTGGTGATGGAGTTCTGGGCACGGAGAAATCAAACGTCCCTCTCGGAGATGCTCAACTATCACGCTTCCACAACCGTTGCTCTTTTCTTCTTTCTCTTCCTGACTTTCTGACTACTTCCTGTACAGTTCCTCGAAAATACCCCAGAACAAACCAGGACCCCCCCACCCCCCACCCCCACCAAACCCACCCCCGGCACATACACACGCTATGTATTTGTTGTCACCTATTCTCGGGGAGCGCCGCCGTAAATCGTACGTCTGCGGGGAAAGATCGAAAGCAATTACCATCAGACGGCGGCCGGCGAGCGCCCGGCGCGCGTCACCCCGGCGGCCGACTCCCTCTCCGTCGCCTCCGCGTGCGATTTAACGGGCGGATCGATGGCTAAAAGGCGGTTAGCGTCCCCGCGGCTCCCCTTTTTTTTTTTTTTGAAAAAAGGGCCCCGGCCAGGACGCGCCACGCTGTCGGGGGGGGGGGTCAAAATCCGCAGGCACACGAAAGGCGCCGGAGAAATTGTTTCTCGTGGAGCGTTATTGACACGCTTTTAACCTGCGTTTCCAACCCGCCGCCGGGGCGGGAAAGTCAATTCTCATTTAGGGAGGTGGCGCGGCAGCTGGGGGACGAGGAGCGGCGTGGTAGGGAGGTGATAGGGAAGGGGGGTGGGGGCGGTGGGAGCGAGGCTGGAGTGGGGGTCGCGGGGGTCGGAGGTCGGAGGTCGGGGATTGGCCCAAGGTCAAGGTGACAGCGGGGTATCTGCTCGGGGAGGCCTTCATCTCCACCGTGGCCTTGGATGGGATCAATACCATTAGAGAATCCGTCTGATCCATCAGCCCCCCGCTGTCCCGCCCCCCCCGTTCAGTAAAGTCCTCATTGGCTATAATATCTCCTCTTTTCTCGCTTCCCCCTTTTCCTCTCTCCAGCGCCGTTCACCCTTTGGCGGATTCATTTAAAGTCGGCCGCCGCCTCGCTCCCCGCTCCCGCTTCTTCCCCCGCCGTCACTTACGAGGGAGCGGGTCTCATCTTGATACTGACCCCCGCATCACTCCCTCGCCAACCACCGAGGCCCCCGCCCCTCCTCCCTCGGCCGCCCCGGCGCCCGCTGGAAAAACGGACAGGCGGAGATAACTCGGGCCCCATATTGTTTGAACAGCGTTTTATTAAGCCGAGCGCTCTCTTTAATATTTACATTGGTGCATCGGAGGCTTCAGAGACGCTTTAGGCAATTACACACATGACCAAGTCGATAGCCACAGAAACAGCAAAAAAGCCTTTATCACGACGCCAGGAGAGTATTGCCAATTCCGCCGCCCGGCCGTTGATGTAGTTTGCATTTCAATTAAAAAAAGGCCTGCAATACTGCTCTTTTATTCAAAGTCAATGTCGTAAGGAGGATCCACAAAAAAAAAAAAAAAATTGCGGCCGGAATAGCGTATTTTGTGTATGTGTGTAACAATGCGGGAACATCACACAAGCCGGTGTTTGGACTCACGACGGCGGCGGCGGCGGGGTTGAGGGGTAGGGTGGGGGGTGAGGTGAGGTGGGGGCGAGGTGAGGTGGGGGGGTTACAGTATTCCAATTTAAAGGGACGTTCACGGCTGAGCAGCGGAAGTTCTTAACTACGCCCGTGGCGGCGGCGAGGGGGGGGGGCATTGTTGGAGAGTTTAATCAAGGGTTTCACGAGCCCCGTTTTTGTTTTTTTTTTTTTGCAAAGCACTCGGGCAAATCGTTCAAAACGCGTCGTGATTGATAGAAAACTGGGGCTGTTTTGCTGATGCTATGGAAAAGAAAAAAAAAAGACAAACAAAAAACCAAAAAGCGAAACAAAACCAAAAACCTGCAGCTGCGTTTGTGTCTGAGGTCGGTTCAATGATTTATCTTCTTGAGACGAACAGTAAAAAGAAAATTAAAAATAAAAAAATCGCTCATTCGGAGACGTTTCCAGAACCAGACCTAACTCTTTTTTTCCTGATTGCAGCTTATTTTGTCCTCGGTAAATACAATACTCTCAGATACACACCCCGGGAGCCCGGAAGAGGCGGGGCGAGGGAACCGATTCGTAGCGTCTTCGCTAACCGCGACCCGGAGCTCCGTCGGAAACGGGAGTTGCTGGCCCCGCCCCTCGGTCGCCGTCGAGGGAGGGGCCTCGAGGGGCGGCTCTGAAGGGAAGAAGGCAGCTCCAGCCTCTTTCGGGGTCCGAATCGGAACCGCCTCCGCCGCCCGATCCCTCCCAACGCGCTGGGTTTTTTGGGTCTTCTTGCATTGTTAGCGGCAACTGCGCCGAAAATGACCCCCCCCCCCTTGGACTTGGCCACCCAAGAAACAAACAGATAAATAAAAAGGGGGGGCAATCAGGGTATTCTAATATGGTCTATGAGGTTGAGCTTTGAAGTGCTCCCAGCACTATCTGTGCCCCCCAGCACCCCCCCCCCCCCGCGGTGGTCTCGCCTGCACAAGCGCCCATCAACAGACAGACAAGGCAGCAAATGTGTGTGTGTGTGTGTGTGTGTGTGTGTGTGTGTGTGTGCTCGGAGGATCATAGGTGGCTTTGATAATCACTCCCATACTCCTAAAACAAATGCAATTACTAAGTTAATTGTGTTCAAAGTGGAGGCAGGCAGGGGAAGGAGAAGTCAGCAATCATGACTGTGCTGACGGTGCAGCGAGCGTGGAGAATAATGGATGCATGCGGGGCAAATGCTGGGGGGGGGGGCTATGTAGCGGTGATGGTGGCGGTGGCGGTGGGATGCGATTGCAGAAGGGGGCGGAGGGAGACCGAGACAGAGAGAGAGGGTTTTTGGGGGGAAAGGGTTGGGTACGAGGGGGTGGGGGGTGGTTGGGTGGGGTTGATGAGTGTGGGCGGGGTGGGGGGGGGGGGTTGTGGTGACACGCCACTGAGGGATGTGGCAGTGCACGCCACTCGGCCCCGACCTGCCATCTATCAGAGGGACAAACAGCGGGTCAGCTGACGGGGGCTCGCCGGCCGCGCCATTGGTCGGCGGGGCTGCTTGGTATGCGCAAGCGGGCCGAGCGCCGGCGCCGGCATGGCCGCCGCCCCCCCCCTTCCCCGCTTGCCCCATCACGATGAATTATCAGCCCTCGGACGAATGACAGATTTGAATCGGCTGCATCCGAAGCCATCGTCAAAGGGGGAGGAAGGGTGTGGTGCGGGGGGGGGGGGGGGGTGTATATGTGTGTGTGTGTGTGATAAGAGGATGAGGAGGAGGGGGGGGGGCCAAAAAGTTGTGTATTTTTTAACTCTAGGGTTTTTTTCCTCTCTTCTTACTCTAAATATTTTTTTTCTCACTCCAGAGATGGGAGAGGGTGTGTGTGTGTGTGTGTGTGTGTGTGTGGGGGGGGGGGGGTGACAACAGATGTGCTCCCTCCTTCAGAGAGCTGCTTGTTTGATGGTGACAGTGGAGCGTATCATGTAGCCCGAGGTGCTAACAGTAAATATTACAATACCACAAGATGCTCACTGCAAACACCATTTCTTGCTCTCTGCCAGTCAATTTTTCCTTTTCTGCCCCCGTGGTGCTGCTGCGCCGATGGAGGCGGGGAGGGATGAGTGTGTGTATAAAGACGCACGCACACACGCACACACACACATATATATATATATATATATATATATATACACACATATAGGAGGTTGTGTTCTAAGTATCCTGAATACATGAGTGTGCAAGGCCGAAATTCTAAAACGCGATATTCGACCCGGAGCCTCTTTCGAACACATTACGGTCGACTTAAGTCATGATGGAAAAGAAAGTAAATCAACGAGGCGCCATCAGCGAGAGGAAAAAAAAAAGAAAAAGAAAGACAGAAAAAAAAAGAAACGGTTCTTTAAAAGGGCTTTCTGCGGAATAATAGGCGAGCCCGGGATTCATGGGATTGCATTCGGCTTCCCGTGGTGCCGGGGTGTCTTCGGCTCGCTCAGTCATTTCAGACGGAGCAGCGGTGCCGTCCCACCCTGGGCGCTGTACAGATGGGCTCATGTGTGGAGAAATGAGCCGCGAGCAATCACTCTCCCTCCCCACCCCACCCCCCGACCCATCTCTCTCTCTCTCTGTTTGGCGGCTTCTCCTTGCTTTCTGTTTACCTCTCTTCGCCCCCCCCCCCTCGCTCCCTCTTCTTTCTCATCTCTGTCCCTTCATCTTTCCTACCTCTCATTATCCCCCCCTTTCCCCTTCATGCGTCTTTTTTCCTCCATCCCTTTCTTCACCCACCCTCCATCCCTCTTCCTTCCCTCCCTCTGTCTCTACCCCCCCCACCGCCTCCTTTATATCCCCATCTCTCCCCCCGCGGTGACTGTGTCCTGGGGCTGCAGAGTCTCGTCTCTTCGCGGTGGCAGTAGGGGGACTCCACAGGAGGCCCCCCGGCGAAAACGAGCTCGCCGAGACACAGGAGCCCATCTCAGGCTCACGCTACCGGAAAATCTGCCCGTTCACGCTCCGACGCGCAGCCAGACGTGCTGATGGAGGGCACGCGGCGGGGAGAGCGCGCACCCTACGCTTTTGTTTCGGCGAAGTCTTCAACCGCGGCCGCCACGGTTGTGCCGCGGCGCCGGAACACCTCCGCAGCGAGCTCCGCCTGCTTTCCAGCCAACTAGGTTCTTTGTTCTTTTTTAAAGGACGTGGCCTTTATGGCGAGTTCGGCCCTGACGCTCAATGACGAGAGCGTGGAAGCAGAATGGCGTGATGAAGAATGAACCATTAGTCGGCTTTAAACATTTGAGCTTGAGTTGTCCTGAAACCGAGGCCGAGTCCTTTACCCCCCCCCAAGTGATAAGTCCGGCGTCCGGATCGGGCCAAAGGGTTCAGCCAGTTAAAGTTCCGCCCGAGGAAACCGGAGATCGCCTCCTATCGGGTTTCGCGATGCACCGCGTGGTTTAAATTAAAATTAGTTTTTTTCTTTTTCATGGGAGCGAGCAACAAAAGAACCGTGGGTTAGAGGGAAAAAAGCAACTTGTTTGGCGCAGACCGCAGACCTTTGTGTTACCGGGTAGGAGATTAAATAATGTATTGATTAGGGCGACGGGTAATTAGTATGGTCAGCAAATGCGCTCGGGGGGGGGGGGGGCTGCTTCAACATAATTGTGTGATTCCCGGTTTCCCCTGCAGGTCATTAAGGACGGATCAGAGACTCTCCTCCGCCTTTTGTTTGCTCCGTCTCTTTCACTTCGCCGTGCAGCCGCCCCGACTTTGCAGCGGAGACGCCCGCTCGCCTTTTTCTTTTTCTTTTTTTACCTCGGCTTTCGGCCAGAAGCTGGACGTAGACGACGGGTTCCCCCGGTCTGACCCTGACGAGGATCATCCGAACCTGGGGGTCGACCCTGAAGGCCCGGATGGGCTCCGGTCCGACCGGTCGGTATTACAAGTGGAACAACGAGCAAAACCTCTGACTGATGCCTTCGCCTGAACCTTGACCCCGAAACCCAAAACGGGATCCTGACGGTCTGAGTGTTCGGTGTGTTTATACCGGAGGAGACCAACTGCAGCTGATGGGCTTTGTTGAACCGTCCATCGAGGAGTCACTCACTTAAGGAAAGAAAAGGGAAAGAAAAGGGAAATCGATTAGAAGCTGACTAACTTATATGTCAATGCCCAGCTCGGCCTCTATGTATTATCCATACTGAGAAATAAGACATAAAAAAAGAGAAAGAACTGAAAACCTGAGACCTGAAGAGGTGAAAACCAACAACAGTCTCGCTGCTCCTCAGAGTCTGAACCTCTGAGGTTCTCACAAATATAATAATATCCGGCGCACGCGCGCACACACACACACACACACACACACACACACAAACTCACACACACACACACACACAAACTCACACACACACACACAAACTCACACACACCTGAGAGTACACCCCTCCCACTCCGTACCCCCCCCCCCCCACGTCATACCCAGGTGGACGTTCTCGTCCTTCAACATCTCGCCGCCTCCTCTCTATCAGCTCTACTGTATTTTCCAGCGTACGAGCCGAGGGGTCGGGACAAGAGAGAGGGAGGTGAAGGTCTGGGTCTCGGTTTGTCCTTCCCCTCCAACGCCCCCCCCCTCCATCCACCGACTCGCCAACCCACCCGCCCACCCCCATCTTCCGCTATCTGGAAAATTCAATAGACTAACCTTAAGAATTTAATTGATGCTGCCAACGGGATTACAAAAGGGCCGGCCGGCGCAGGCCGGGGACAGCTGATTAGCAGTGGGGGTAATTGTTAATTGATTGATGTATCTCCTTACCTCTTTCCCTCTATGGGTCTTTTAGAGAGCGTTTTGTTAGCCGTGGCGGCGGTGGCGGCGGCGGCAGCAGACAGGGCATTACCATACATCTTTGTTTTTTTACCCCCCTTCCTTCTTTTTAAAGACCGTCTCCTGGATATCTTTGTGCGCTAAGACAAAAGGCGACTAACCGCGGTGGGTTCGAGGTCGCCGATGCGTGTGCGTAAAGGGCAGCAACCCCCCCCCCCTTTCTGGATGACGAGCTCGAAGGCGACTGACAACCTGCAGCCGCGGTAGCTGAGGTGCATTTGTTGGGGGGTTCTGCTGAACCACTTTAAAGAATTTAATTTTTTTTTTCCACCTCTCTGCAATTTATTTTATTTTCACACGGATTCTGCAAACCTGCGATTTCTATTTCCAGAATTAGCGCAGAAGAGATAAAAGCCGGGTGATTAAAAGGAACAATAATAATAGTCATTTTGCAGAAAATGAGCTACGTAATGGCAAAAAATATAAAAGAAGGGAAGGAGGCCAGAGGACCACAGCGAGGGATCTGAATGCGTGTGTGTGTGTGTGTGTTCCACAAACAGAAAACGGTCCCTCCGTCGTTCCTGCTTCTTCTCCGACCACACGGCTCCGTGTGGTTCCGGTCGCTCACGGTGCAGAGACAACCCCCCCCGGGCCGCGTCGGTCCGAGCGCCGACTCCGAACAAGGCCCCCGCCGCAGCCGTTCCCGCTCGCCCTCGTCCGGGCCGACGCCAAAACAGGCTGCCAAGCGCTGCGCCCCCCGCCCCCCCCCCCCGGGGGTCGCTGGCGCGGTACCAGGGCTGACCATCAAGCAATTACACGGGAACTTGGCAATCGGCAGGAAATCCAGTCATTAAAAGGGCTTAACACTGGCAGAGGGTCTCCGTTGGTGGCGAGCCGAGGCGCCCGCTGCACCCGTGTTGAATTGGAGCACTATGCTGGGGGGGGGCTTGTACCGAGGGGGGGTTTCATACACTAAAGATCTGGCAGGGACTGAGTGGGGTTGTGTCATTGTGTACTTGAGCACGCATCTGTTCACGAACACGCAACGCCCCCCCCCCCCAACCTCCCCGGCCAGATGTTCCCATTCACGCACCAGGCCTCCGCAGCAGGATACTGTATCACGCCGCGGGCTGAAAGCCTCCTACTTCCAAAAACGTCAACTTTTCAGCAGCTCCGAGGAGTCGCCTCCACGCCGGCGCGATGACAGAGCGTTTTTCACGTCAGCCCCCGGTCCGCTTTCGAGCGCTCGCCCCGAGACCTGAGACACCCCCCCCCTTTTTTTTTTTTTTATTTCTCTGATTTTTCTGCAAGCAAAAGAAAAAAAAAACAAGCCGAGGTGAAAACACGAAAACCAGGCGAGACTGCAGCCGCTGCGGTTATTTCATCTTATCTTTTTAAAAACATGACGACAGCGGCGATGAGGAGGCGGGAGCCGCCGCTCCAGCCATCCAAGGTTACGGGCGATCGACGCTGCACACATGAACAGTATTGGATTAGGGGCGGCGCCGGCCGACGTTTCGGCGCATCGATCGCGCTCCGGGAGCAGAGGCAAGGCCGGCGCTCTCCGGCCCGACACCGAGCGCGTGCGCGAGCTTGGCTCGGCCGATGTAGCTGCCCAGTGTAGCGCTGCGGTGCCCGGTGAAATATCAATAAGTTATCAATATCAATATCAATAAATTGTCTGCAGCTTGAGTCCTAACATCTGTTTCTGCACATATTCATCTTCAGGGAAATCACAGCAGACAGAGGCACCATAGAGGCGTCGAGTGGCAAGTTTGGGCGTCGGAAGGAGACGACCTGCACGACGGCAGTGAAGGCAGCGACGCCACCGGGCCAACTAATCACGGCTCAGCATCAACTGGCCCTAAGGATGTAGAGTCTTACCCTCACTGCTTATTTCCCAAACTATAACTGTTCCCTGACAACCAACGAAAATGAGTTTCTTTTAAAAACGTCGAACATAATTCAGGGTTTTGCAGATTTGTCCAATACTGAAATTTCAGTCGAAAATGAAAAATAAAATTGTTGCCAGTCAACACAGTTTGAACGGTTTTTAAATTAGACCTTTACCTGAGCGATACACACAGAAATTATAATCTTTCCCAATTCCCACCCTCAGACTCGATTGTAGCCTCGAGTGAAACGTCTCAAAGTGCCATTGCTTTGTTTATGTTCGGCCAGACGTCCGACGAATACGAGGTGAACACGCAAAGAGAAAAAACACGCCGGCGTCTCCCAAAGCGCAGCGAGCAGCAGGCTCCGTGTTTTTCCCCCGCCGTCGTCAACAGCTCGTCGTCGGCAGCTCGTCGTCGGAGGGTTCCCGCCGTCCTAAGCGGCCCGGCGGAGGGGGGGGCGGCGCCGACCCGTCCTCCCCTGCTCCCTGCCGAGGCCTTGGAAAGTGCGCTCTGCGCTGAACTGCCATTGAACTCCTCACAATTACTTTGAGTTTTCATTATTTTTTAATGTCTTTTTCAGCTCCCACTCCAGCGGAGGCTCCGAGCAGAGAGCCCAGCACTTTTCAGATGAAGGTATCCCTTAGAGATATTTAAGCTCCCTCCGTGCCGGCGCTGCCTCTGGGAGTGTGGATGGGATGGTTATTAATGCATTATTTACACATGCTTCCTGCTGTCTCCTATTGTGGCTTGGCTTGATTAAAAGGGATATTGCTACGGAGGCACTTTTTTGCGCACTCTTACTTTGTTGCGAAGGACTTTTATTATTTTTTTTCTTTCTTTCTCTTCTCCTCGTTCTTTCTCGGAAGCGCGGCAGGTTTCGCGGGCCCCCACGGACCCAGCCAGAGATACCGTACCATGGCCGATGGGGTCCCGCGTTGAAAAGGAAAAAAAAGGCGAGTAGAGTCGAATTCCCTTTAACGAGAAGAACGTCCCCTTTTATTCTCATCTTCGTCACGGAAATCCAACAAATATCAGGGTCACAACAGAGTGGATGTTGATGGAGAACAGAATCGAGCCAGACTAACCGTCAACGGCCTGGGACACACACGGTTAATCTTTTCGCTGGAATTATAGGTTTCACATCACATGTTTCTTAATCGACCTCTAAAGAGTCATTTCACCGGTTTCCGGCATCTATTCACATCAACATTAACATAACGATGTGTTTAGAAAACGAATGCAGCCAGTTTCTGACAAGGGGGATATGTGAAAACACAGTATATGATCTAACGAAATATTACAACGGGGAAAAAACTGCTATACGGCGACGGAAGGTGCGACTCTGGCGCTGTTAATTACGGCATCGTCTTCCCAGCGAGATGATGAAGGCTGCGGCAGGGGCCTCCTCACCAACCCCCCCCCCCCCCCCCCCCCAAATTACAAAAAATAATAACAATTCCCTGGTTAAATAAATGAAGTCCTCCTTATATTGGACGGTCATGGAGGAGCATGTTTTAGTAGTATCCTAATTGAAATACATGATTCCGGCAGCTTGTTTCTGCAGCTCGTCGCAATGAACCATATCTGATTCGTCATTAAGTAATTATGAACGGTAATGCAAATAAAGCACCTTTCAAACGGTGGCCCCCCACCCCACCCCCACCGCTCTGCCTCTCAGTGTCTCTCCTCGCGAGGGAATTAATCGCCTGCTCCTCTGCGGAGGGGGAGGCGGCGTCGGGGGGGGCACGGCGGCGGTGGAGGCGGCGGCCCGGCCGCGGGACGGTCACTTCACTCTCTTCCTGCTTCGAGTATGAAAAGGAGGAGAGACGTTAATGATTCCACCGGGGAGAGCGGAGGGACCTAAAAGGGAAAATGAGAGCACTCCTCGATATTTTCTCCTCCTCCTCCTCCCTCTTCTTCTTCTTCTTCTTCCCCCTGTTTCTTGTTGCTTTAATAAAGCAAGGAAAGGAACTAGAGAGAGAAGGTGGGGGGGGTCGTTTAGAAGTCTCCCATAAAGCACAAGCCGGAGCATTTTGCAGCAATTACAGACAGATTGGGGATTTAGATATTTGTGCCCGGTGGTCCATTAGCTGGTAATTTGCCCGTCTTGCTTCCCCACCGCTGTCGGCAGAGGATCTCTACCACTCTAATCCTGTAAATAACGGCTGCGGCCCCCGATCGCCGGGCGACACGGGAGATGTCCGAGCCGGGGGGGGGGGTTGACGGCTGGACGGGCCGAATCGGTCGTGATGTCGCTAACCGGAGCGTGCACGGTCCTCGCAGGTTCAGTCCAAGGCAAAAAAAACGAAACCAAGACAAAGGTAAAGGGCGGGAATTCGGACTCGCTACCCGAGAAACCACCTGGAAAAAACGAGCACCGAGGACAGTTGGGACGGTGCAACAGCACTGGTGATCGAACCTTCTCTAAAATGAGCCCAAAGTGTGACGAGTCTGGTTCTAATCCCAGCGGGAAAGACAAAAAGACCCGGTGACAGTAGAGGGACATAAAGCAGCTAATACGAGGGGATGGACGAGGAAAGTCGATGTAAATCATCCACCATAAAGCGGCCGTCCGGTAATTGGCTCGTCCATAAAGCCCGCTAAGAGCGGTGTATTGAGAGGGGGAGCTGGGGGGGTGGGTCCCCGTGGCCCGGCATCGGGACGCACGGGGCCCGGGGCGACATTAATCAC
Source organism: Istiophorus platypterus (assembly GCA_016859345.1). Taxonomy (NCBI): domain Eukaryota; kingdom Metazoa; phylum Chordata; class Actinopteri; order Istiophoriformes; family Istiophoridae; genus Istiophorus; species Istiophorus platypterus. The sequence continues at coordinate 10,950,349 of CM029131.1, read as the reverse complement.
GGTCCCCGCCCTCATCGATCGCCCGGATAATGGTTCCGCTTATCACCTCCCCGGTTTCTAGAGGGGGCAAAAGCCAGGGCCGTTCGGAGACATCCTCGGTGCCTTTCACCCCCCCCCCCTCGTCCTCCTTTGTTTATCAACAGCGGTGCGTTCGGGCTTAAATCGTCTTCTTCTGCTGTAATAATGAGGGGACGTCACTGCCGCAGGGGTCCGATTCCCGATCCGGCCAAATCCCCGGGAAAGAAATACATTTATAAAAAGCCAACAACACAGTGGCCACTTATTAAAAAAACATTTTCTTCTAGGTTGTTTACATAATGGATCGGCTGCATCGTAGGCTTACTATATCAGCACTGGCGTAAAGAGTGACCATCCATCTTTCCTGTTCCCCCCCCCCTTTTTTTTCCCCACCTCTAATCTCCGCTCTCTCATCTCTCTTCGCAAGAGGAAGAAAGGTTAGCCGAAATCTCCGCAGATCAATTAGGGAAGGGAACCTGCCCTTCAGGGGGGAGGGAGGGGAGGCGAGAAGGGGGGCGGAAGAAGTGAGGGGAGCACGGGTGAGGCGGGGGGGGTGCAGGGGGAGAGGACGACGTGACATTTGCATATCGGCGCAGCGGGGCCCGGGGCCCGTGCGCCGACTAGCCGGCCTCGCTAATAAGTCGGCGGCTAGTTGGCCGGTGTCCTGGTCCTCCCTCGGCTCCCCGCCCTAATGGGGCGTCCACGCTATTAGTATCTGTCAATCTGGCTGAAGGAGGCAAACTCTGGGGACCCTCAGGATCAGTGCGGGGGGGGGGGGGGGGCTGAGGGGGGTGGCACTCGGTGGCCCCTGGAAGGTGAGTGAAGGCCCCGAGCTCGGAAGATCGTCGGTGAGGAGAATATAAGCAGAGACTCCTAGTGAAGCTCCACTTAACCCGAAACGCTGCTTCTCCATAAACCTGCCGCGTAGGAAAGGACGCGTTTATGATCCAGGTCGAGGAATCGCGGGTCTTATTTATGTTTTTTGAAGGTTCGGGGGAAACGTTTTTTTGTTTGTTTTTATATGATACAGTTTAGGGAGCGTGTTCTGAACAGGTTTTTATCGACATCTCTTTATTGAAATCTTGAAAAGTGGAGGCTGCGTCCGGAGCTCATCATCTATTTATCATCATCTATTTATCATCATCTATTTATCTCTGATATTAGGTTTTGCAAAGGGGCTCAGCTTCAGCTTTGTGCTTATGTACCATACACAAAAAATACATTTACTTACTGTATACCTGAATTTATCACAGTTAAATGCTGGTTCAGATATTATATTGCATGTGAAATCTGATGCTTTCAAACGTGATGCCTAACATTTCACATTCCTGTGTTTATGTCTCGCGCTTCGTTTGCTGTCAGATTCCAACGGACGTTCTTCTGAGTTTGCGCGATTAAACCGACTCTGTCTCCGAATCCAGATGTTTATTTAGTCCTGATAATATGTTGTCTAATCAGGCAATTACAAAACTTCTGTAAAAGTCCTGAATATTCTTTTTCGCCCCCCAGCGATGACCCTGACACTTCTTCCTCTTGCGTTAACGAGTCGCTCCGACACGTTCTCCCCGCCGCCGGCGGAGCGTAGGCGACAACCGGGCGGTTTCCATATGTGAGCAGGGCGGCGCTGAGTTGGGGATAATCAGGTTCTGCTGCTAATTTAGGGTAATGACAGTGTGAGTGTGTGAGTACATACTATCTCCAGCCCCCCACACCCCCCAACACTTACATCCCATCCCTTATGCATTGGTAATGAGGTGTAGGCTTATTGACTCGGGGTGGAGATATGATTATCTCTCCTCCCCTCCTCCACCCCTCCCCCCACCTCCACCTCCCCCTACATTCTCTCACCCTCGCCCGGCCATTCATCAGAAGGAGGATGAGGCGTGGTTGTTGCATGTATATTGATTAGCGCTGATTGTAAGAGAGGCGGGGAGACTCACTGCGCTTCAAAAAATGGGGGACGAGGCGCGGGGGTCCCGTCGGGGGTCTCGTGGGGGCCCCGCCGGGGGCCCCTGCAGGCCCACGCGGCCTCTGGCCCGTGAGGACCCTCCTTCGCCTCCTCCCTTGGTTTCGCTGCTCACGTTTGTCAGCTTCGTGGTTAAATGTCGCCCTGACGACCCGACCGTTCTGAGCTCTGTTGGCGGCGTCTCGAAGGAATCCTCCGCCGGAAAGCGGCGAGCAAATATTGATTCTTCGGCTCGAGTTCCGACCCGAGACGGAAAACTCCCCCTGTCAGATGTCAGTGTCTCCAACTGCTCCGGGTCACAGGGAGGCGCAAAGCTGTTATGTTCGCCACCGCTATAAAAACGGAACACTGTTGTTTAACCAATCACAGGTCAGCGGCGTTTCGACTCGGCGGCCGAAGCACCGGTTGACCACGTGTTCTTCTGAACCTCGCGTGCTTCATTCCCACCAACCCGACCCCCGAGCCGCAGCACTCAAAACCAATCGCCGCGTTAGAAACCCCCCCCCGGGAGCTGGGCCGCTTCCACTCGGGCTGATTGAGTTTGCTGGCAGCGTCACCGCCGCGTCTGATGACATTGTTGACACCGGCGCCACGCCGTGTCACGGGGGCCTCCTGGCAGTTGCCCGCTGGCCGATGTCCTCGCCTCGCCACCTGGGGGGGGCTCACACACACGTCCTGGCACCGTGGTCCGGCGATTGTTGGCAGGCCACTGAGGTAAAACCGTCGTCGCAACTGGACACATCACCCCCTCCCACCCCTTCGCCGCCATTGTGAGAGACGATCCTTCTCTCTCTCTCTCTGGCGCAAATCCAGAGCTTTTCACCCCCCAATCTGCATATCTTTGTTTTCCGGTGCCGGTTCTGGGGGGGGGGGTTGTAGAAAGGTAGAGAGGAAAAGATAGACAGAGGGACGACGAGTTGCGCCTCGCCATCTGGGCTCCGTTTCTTCGACGGCCACAAATTAAAACTCAACCTGTATTGAGAGGAGGCGGTGGCGATGGAGGTGGCGGTGGCGGTGGCGGGGGGGGGGGGGTAGTAGTATTGTCAAAAGGCAACAATACTTCTAATCTCTTTCTCCCTCTGTGTATTTTCAAAAGGGGGGGGAAGAAAGGCGCTTTAATAATTAGAGGGATAGAAAGCTCAAACAGATGAAACAATGCCCCCCCCCTCTTTTTTTTTTCCTCCCCCTATCGTCTGTAATGACTCGGGCGCTGATGGAGAGGGCTCTTTGAGGATGACATTCAAACGCTGACATTTGAATTATGTCTGTTTATCAGAGGGAGAATGGCCCGCCCGCTTTTGTTGTGCCTCCTTCTGCGCGCCGGTCGCAGGTACTCAAGCCGGCGGCTTCATTTCAGCCACGCACGCCCGGAACCGCGACGTGCACGCGCCCGAATGCATAATGGCTCACAGGGGCAATTGAAGGGGCAATTTTCGATGGTTTTGTAAAAGTACGGGAGAGAGTAGAGACAGTGTACACTAAAAACTTTAATGGGTTTTATTTCAAGCATTTACAGCGGAAGGGGCCATCAACTTGTAACAACCGACATAAAATCACTCATCGTCACTAATCCCACCCCCCCCTCCCCGACCCACCACGCCCGCCCACGAACGCATCGCCGGTTTATCCGCGGGGCTCATTTCGTTCGCCGAGGACAAACGCGGACGCCACATTTTGCGGATGAAATGCTGAATTTCCTCACAATCCGTGTTAACCTTCAGGAAGCATCATATACTTAAGGGAGATAAAAAAAGAAAAAGAAAATAGAAAAAAAATTTGCATGGGGGAAGATTTATTGTCCATCAGCAAATGGGCCGCGAATGCAAAACAAAGGCCACTCGGTGGCGGCGTGCCCCCACCCCCCCTCGGCTGCTTGTCAAAGTTGGGATCTGCAGAAAAAAAAAATCGGTACGATCCATCACGTTGGCAGGAATTATGGACACACCCCCCCCCCCCGAGGAAATGTATTCACGGGGACGCGGGTGCAAATGGCTGTTTAACAAAGGCGTTCAGAAGTCAGCGGTGAAAAAACGCGGCTCTGCAAGGTGTGCGAAAAACCCCCCAGGGGAGGGGCTGAGGAGGAGGAGGAGGAGCAGGGAGCGGCCAGGGGAGGTAGAGAGAGAGCACCTCAAAATATCAAGCTCCCCGATCGGGGGGGCTGCCCTGCCACGCCCCCGCCGCCGCGCCGCCCCGCATATTATATATATACATATATTATATATACAAGCATACATATTTGAACACATCGCGGCGATCGCCCATTGCGTGTCCGAGGCCCGCCGGCCGCTGGAGAGAAGTGGAGGGCAGTTATCCACATTCCATTCATTATTTATTATTATATATATATATTATATATATATATATATATATACTATATATACTAATATACAGTTTTTTTTTTTTTTGTATTTTTATATTTTTTTATTTTTTATATTATATATATTATAATATAAAATATTCCAATTCATCCATGTACACGTTATGTCTCCGCCCCCGTGTTGTCCATCCTCCGCCCTCGCCACAGGGACCCTGCGCGGCGGTTCCTTTTCCGGGCCGCATCGTCACCGAGGTGGCCGCACCAGAACCCCACGGGGACGGGGAACGCGAGGCCGAGGCGGAGGCCGAGGCGGGGAACGAGAGGACGGCTGCGGCGCATCCCGCCCTGGTTCCTGGCCGGAGCCCGTCCACGAGCCTCGTCGCCGACGTCCTCTCATTGCTGACTTGATTGAAAAGCATTTCCGCCGGGTTATTCCATCATAGGCAGTTTCATTCCGCTCTGAAGGTCAAAGGTCACGATCAGATCCCCCTCTGTGCCTCTCTTGGGCGAAGCATTGTTCAAACCCGCTGTCTCCCAGCAGGCCCCGAGGCCCAGCATGCGCTGAGTGCCGCCTCATGTTCGGAGTCTTTCAGGATGCGGGGGGGGGCTATTTACAGCCCCTGACTGGCGACCGTGACCATTCACGGAGCTTATACCTGTTTTCAAAGACGAGGCTGGTGATTCTTTTTCAAAAAAGGTTTTTCTTCCTGCGATAACAAGTGTCGTCCGTGTATCAAAAAGCCGAATGTTTATTACAGTCCCCAGCAGATGCAGGATCTCCCTGTTTGACCATATTTACTAGAAACTACAGCCCCCAGCTGTTCTCAGGGAATTATTGAGCCTTTTTATCTGTTGAATTTTTCCAAAAACGAGAAATGTAGCTTTATCTTTCACATCCACCGAATTGTCTTTAATGCCATTGCTGAGATGTATCCAGCCCCTTTTGGTGATGAGAAGAGGAAACAGAAAGATAATAGTGGAACGTTCTTCGCTTCTTTGAGGCTCAACTACGTTTCTAAACACAACGTATCTCCTGAAATACACCGAACTCAAATAACAACCTTTTATTTTGTCACTGGATGAGAATCAGTGAAGAATCTGAGATTATCAGCCCCCCCCCTCGCAGCGCCGTGACTGACAGCAGCTTTGTCGTCCAACACATGAGGTGTAATGTGTCATTTCCAAACAAACAGCCCCCTTTTCTTACAGGTTGGGGTCAAGCTCAGCTGAGGTCAAGGCCCCCGTACAACACCGGGGGCTGTTGAAAACACACAACGGCCCCTTTGTTCCGGGAGTTCCTGCCTGAGTGAACACGCTTTGGGTCGAGACTGCTGTTTTCATTTAGTCGTTGCTCCTGGGGCGGCGTTTTTTTTTTTTTTTTTTTCTCTTCCCTCCTCTCCCCAACTCCTCCCTAGATTTCATCGCCAATACGCCGGGAGATGATTTTGTGAATGAAACCATGCACATCCTCGCGGCCTTTATGATGGTAATGGCGAGCGGCGGAGGAACAATGGAGGGAGAGGGCTGGGATTACGGTTGTGGGAAACAGGGGAGGTGCGTGCGAACGTCTGTTTGTGTGTGTCACCGGGTAAAAAAACCAAAAAAAATAAAACGGGAACCTCAAGTCTCTGAAACGTCGGCTCGGAAAAAAAAAGGAAAAGCTCGTCTTTTACCTTCACGGCAAATTGTTTTTGACACGTTCTAATTTTTCTCACAAAAAGCAAAAACAAATACTTTCTCTCGGCCCCGAAAAGATACGAGCACGTGTTAACCAAGCCGGCGACGGCGCAGGACGCCGGCGGGCGTCGGCCCGGCAACGCTTCATTTTGCTGCCCGGAGGCGCGACGATCTGCCACGACAGTCGGTTTCCCGGCCGCTCGTCTGCTCGCTGATGGAGAACGTTGCCAAAAGCGACGACCGAAGAACCGTTGTTTTTCAGACTCAGTATATGTGATGTTTTACAGACACCGTTTGCTCGTATCAGTCCTATAATGATTTACCACAAACTCCTGCAACGTCATCACTGCATGTGATATGCAAAGTGACTGGATGCGACCGACCCAGATTATTACCGTGGAGCTGAGTCAGGTCATTATTTCATACATCTACTTTCTAAAATCGCACGTGGTTATGGCTAAGTATCGTCATATTTCACCTACACAGAACCACATACGTCTTCGCACGCTGCGAACGGCAGCTGTTGGAAAGACAACAGGACCGTGACCATAAGCTTCGCCACTTGTGGACAAAGTGCACAGGTCCTTGGGGTGAAAGTAGAAAACCACAGTGTAAAAATGCAACGTGGAGATTTATTATAATTATTATCATCCACATAATTTACCTCACAATCAAAAGTAAACCTATTCAAACAGTTCAGTTCAAACATGCAGTATATTGAATCATTGGGTCAGTTTAACCCTCAAACAATCACCACAGGCGTTGGTATACAAAATCCACAGTACAATGTGTATCAGAGGTCAAAGGTCAGAGGTCAGAGGTCACCCTCAGACGTACACCCCCTTCCATCGCGGCGTTTACTCCTCTTAAAAAAAAAATGTGCACAGCAGACGACGCGTCAACACAAACGACGCGCCTGGTGATGATCCCCTCTCGCCATGGCAACGGCAAACAAGGGGAAAAAAATGTTTTAAAAATACCATTAGTGCAGGGTAGAGCGAGGGAGGAAAGACAGGTGCCGGGGGGAGAGAGAGGGAGTTGGCAGGAAGTCAAGAACGCCAGCTCCGCCCCCTGCGACCCGACCAAGGGCCCCGACCATCAGGATGAAAACTACCGACCGCCGGATGTTGTCGCGTTGGTTGTCATCCCTCAGATGACGGGACGTTTCCCCATCAGTCCACCTTAAGGAGTGAACCGGGGACTGACCCTCGTCCTTCTGCAGGGAAAAAAAATAAAAACATAAACCTCACGGAGGCTGAGAACATTTCTAAGGGCAAGCTTTGACAATTTCACATAAGAACAACACTCTTTATGGCGTGAGTCATGTGAGTCAACCCTACGACCACTTCCTCTGGTGCACGGGAAGCAAAGAAAAACAAAACAAAAACAAAAACCCCCCGATGCCGCAAAAAAAACGAAGACCGGCGCCTCTGGACGACGTTTTTCCCAGAGTCGCCCACTCTGTTTGATTGACAGGCCGTGGTCGAGGAAATGCTCTGCATAAACGATGCATCGGTACGTGGTGAGCGACAGGAAATCCCTCTATAGCGTAAACCCGTCTTTTCTTTACATCACCGTAATTTGAACATCTCAGGGCGTCGGACTCGTTGAATCGAATTAAAATCCAAAGAAAACAACTACTTCACGACGCCGCCTTGGGCTCCGGGAAGTCGTGTTACCCATTTTTCTGACATTTTCAAAGAGAGTTAATTGAAAAAAAAAAAGAATTAATGATAAAAAATAATTGTCGGTTGCAGCCCTAATCGTATTACTGTTATTATCATTAATAATCACGCATGAATCCATGTGTATGTAATTAGCGTGCAGGACTATGCATCTCTTTATTGCTATACAATACGAAGACATACTCGTGATATTTAATGGGAACATACATGGGTGAAACAGCTGCAGACATCTGGCAGCGCTCCCCTCAACGGCGAGCGAGCGCGGCCGAAAATTGAGGGGGGCCGCGGCGGCCTAATCGTCATGTGATTGTTTGGGCATGTTACAGCTCGTCGGCACTTCGACACGGACCACACCGGCAGACTGGGGGGGGTACACACACACACACACACACACACACACACGCCCACAGGTGTCCGCGGCCGCACCGTACACGAAGGAAAGGAAAGTATTTTTCCGCCGCCACCCCGCCCCCCCTCGCAGACTGATGCGGCGCGTCATTGATGTTGACACGCAGGATTAGCCAATCAACGAGCTCCGAGTCCAGCAACTGTAACCATATGCTGGAAATGCCAAAGCAAATACAGACTTTTTATTGGTGAAATATATATAAACGTATGGATAAGACACCAAGTTTAAGCCATTATTTCAAACGTAAAGCCCCAAAGTGTAGAATTTGAGGTCAACGGGGGACATGTTGGCGGTTAATTGTGCCTGTGTGTGTGTGTGTGAGTGTGTACATGGCGATGGCGTCGGTGCAAGGCTGAGAGCAGACCTTGCTAATCCCTCACAGTAGGTCAGCCACTCAAGGAACTGCAGCCATTATCGGCTTTAGCTTCATTTTATTAAATCACTCGCCACATCCCTGTTGTGTGTTAATGGGCTAATTTGTACCGACACTGAGCAAAGGATACAATCAATGATATGGTTTTATAAGGACGCTCTAATCAGATGACAACTTTGTTCTAGCCGGTAATTAGAAGCAGGAGTCGAGCCGGAGGAGGAGGGCCGGACCCCTTTTTCTCAGCCCCGCGCCCCCGGTGCACCGTGGGAATGGGGGTCGGAGGTCGGTTTCAAAATTAGTTAAGCTTGATGGGCCGCCACTGACCTGCACAGGTGCTCCCACTTCCCCTGCTGCTCTGCACTTCCTCCCGCCGACCCCGCCACCCAGGGGTCACAGACGTCGGGCCCCAGTTTCCACGGCTGGCCCCCCCCTGTGCCGCTGCCTCCTCCTCCTCCTCCTCCTCCTCCACCGCCTCCTCCGCCTCCGCCCGGCTCCCCACGACCAGTCTGGATCCATTAGCGGAGCCAGGACAAACCCCAGGCCTGCTGAGAAGGCCAGAGACCACCGTCGGGGCTAATGCGAAGCTTAAGCGCATTTAGCGGGTAGAACATATTCAGGCTAAGTGTTTGCACACCTTGTTCCGCGGGCTCGCGTCGCTCAGCGGACTGAAATCATCGCTCGAAGCCCCGGCACGCCACCGCGGCGCGGTAACCCCGGTTCTGTCCGAGGAATATCTTCACTTAGCGACTGATCGCGCGTCGGCTGCAGGAGTTAAATCTGCTTTAGCAAGTAAACATGAAAACATACCCCCCCCCTCCTCCTTCCCCTTCACCTCCTCTCGCCCTCACGTCTGTACTCTCAGTATGGGTTTTTGGAGAGCGGGCGGGCGGGCGGGGAGGTGCGGGGGGGGTGGTGGTTGTTGTTGGCGCGTCCGACCGAGAGACGGGAAGCGAGGCCGTTGTTTTTGAGCCCCGCTGCGGCGTGGCCTCCCGCTGCTCGGCCCTGCCATGTGTAATTAAACATTTGGCCTCCGCAATTACTCAGCAGTGTACACATGCCGGTGTCGGGCCGTGCGGAATGTGCATTTCAAAGAGCAGCGGTTCCCTCAAAAGCGACGAACTGACAGCGGCGGGGGGGGGCTGAAGGGTGAGGAGGAGGAGGAGGTTGGTGAGATGTGGGCCGGGTGGGGGTCCGGAGGGACGGACTGATTAGAAAATAAATGAAACCTGAAGCAGGACTTGAAAGCGGACCAGACCTTTGAGACGCTGCTAAGTATCGGGTAAAGCCAACATGCTGGGAATCCACCAATTCCCCTTTTTCCTCTCTGTTTCGCAATAATACGAATGGGTAGAGGTGTAATGTCCGCCATCTTGGTTTGGCATGTTAGAATGCCAGCGTTTGCTAATTGGCGCCAAAGTGCAGCGGGGGATGTTTCGCTGGTGTTTGACGGACGCAGTTGAAGTTGCGATTGGATGACGGCACCGGATTCGGTGAGGTTCGCCCTCTGACGACCACGGAGGTCCGCACACAACTGGTTAGCAAACCGACCAAGCGCTGTTGGGATATTTCAGGCCGGAACCGAAGTTTTGGAGAACCAGACCCACTGACTGACCAGGGAACCGGGACCCCCCATCCCAACCAACCCCGGCGGCGATGCAATTCGCACTCGGGCCACCGTCGTTCATGAGGATCCTTCATGAAGCCTGGTACTTGGTTTTCTGTAGAGAGAGATACTTTCGCCTGTTTCTTTTTCACAGTTTCTCTTGTTTAAGGTGATTTTCTGCAGTGTTGAAATCTAGAAATATGTCAGAAGTAGGAAGAAAACCGGCGACGTCAGCGGCTCTGGTCGGTTTTGCGTCATCACCGCCATTAGCCGGGTACGAACAGTGAAATCTACTGTTCCAAAAAACAAATGGTTACAAGAACTTATATAGAGTATATTCATTTTACTGTTTTCTGATTCTATTTTCTCAGAACATTTCTACATTGACCCCCGGGGACCCTGCGCCGGCATCCAGCTGTTGCCTAGACTCCAAATGACCTCAGCACGCCCACTGTCCCATAAAAACAAAAACAAAAACAAACAAACAAACAAAAAAACAATAAAACAAATACCCAAAAATAGTGAATCTGCCTCCATCGTTGATAAGCCCCAACAAAAGTCTGAAGTCAATGCAATAAATGCAATAAGCTGAAGCAGACGGAGGAGGAAGTTGGATGTTTCCGGGATGTGTGTGTTTGTGTGTGTGTGTGTGTGTGTGTGTTTGTACGTGTGCGTCCGCCACTTTCGGATGCATGTGTGTGCAGTGAGGACGAGAAGAGGACGGGGGGGGGGGGCGCACACAAACACTCATCCTCTAGAGTCCTCTGTGAACAATGTGGATTTTTAAAAGAAGGAATCTCTCTGCCAGCCCCTCGTCGGCGCTGAAAGCCGCCGCCACGTCGCCCAGACGCTGGCAGCACCACCTGCCCGCGAGGCCCCGGCGTCCCCCTCCTCGGCCTCTTGTGCGCCATAGAGATGCCTGTGTCCGTGCCCCCCCCCCGTCCCTCATTGTAAGGGCGGACCGGGGGGGGGGTATTGTGAACCTCGTCAACGGCGCTGCCATGTCCGTGCCAGCTGGCATGGGGGGGGGTGAAGGGAGGGCCGAAAACAATGCAGAGATCTGTGCACAATGAGCGGCCGCATTGTTCGGGCCACGGCCGGCCAACGCCAGCTTCCTCGTGCCCCCCCCCGATACCCCCCATCCCAGCCCGCCCCTCGTTTAAAGCGGGCCACCTCGGGTCAAGTTTCATCCGGAGGCGCCGGTTCGTTTTTTGTTTTTTTGTTGGTTTTTTTCGCCGCCCGGAGACGTGGAGCAAGGTGCGCCGCCTTCCACCGACATGGTTTCGCCCCCCCCACCCCCTCTCCCGGCCCTCAAAGGACGGCCAACGTGTGCGCACGCACGCACATGGACGCCACCCCCCCCACCCCAGACCTAACCAGCCCCAGAGTCCCTTCCTTTTGAAGTCAGAGGGCGAAGAGGAAAAGGGGAGGAGGGGCTTTAGAGCAACGTCTGGAAGCCATCTGAGATTGAGAAATCCGACCGTCCTGGTCGGATCCGATTGAACGAGGCAGGCCCGGGTAACGCGCTCCGACACGGCCTTTTCTCTTCCTCCGACACCCCGGCCATGTGGTCCCAGGGTCCTGCCAGGAAAAGCATGTCACAGCTCGTCACAGTTGTGGATGAATATTCATGCGGCGGACGACGCCTGGGTGTGTAAAGTATTTACGCGTGGGCCTGATTTCAGTGTGACAAAGACGGGAAAGGAAAAAAAAAGGAAAAATTTGGAGTGTGTATGAGTGTGTGTGTGTGAGTGAGATGCCGGAACGCTCCATGAAGGCGATGCCCCCCCCAGCGGGCTCAGGGGGCTGCAAACATGGACCTCTGCCTCCAACATGGCCGCCGGTTGTAACACTCCCGCTGGCTCGACGCGCCCGAACGCGCCCTGGACAGGAGTCGCCTTTGGCCGGAAACGGGAGGATCACGCACACACACACACACACACACACACACACACACACACACACGCACATATGCATGCACGCACTCACACACACATGCATGCACACACACACACATGCATGCAAGCATGTCAGCTGCCAAAACTCCACAGATGTCCTGGCTGTTGCCGTGTGCGAGTCAGCACGGACCCGGGCTCTTTGATGGCGAGGTCTGGTGTAGGTTTTTTTTTTTGGGGGGGGGGGGGTGGAGATCGAAAATGCGAGGCAGGTGCAGCGTAACGTCAGGGCCTCCGGGACATTCGGATGACCAGATTGGCCCCCGACCCCCCAGACAACAGTCGTTTCGAGGGGACGCAGGAGAATTTAAAGAGTTAAAAAAAAACAAGAAACAAAACTAACCTCAGTGAGAGTTTCAAACCGGACTCGATATGTTCTCGACTCCCGGCTACAAACTCTCGGTCGAGTCGGCACTGAGCGGCGGCACCGAGCAAGGGCACCGAGCGGCGGCACCGTTGCGGATGCGCCGTCGGTGGTGCGTGGGTCACCTGATGCGAGTGGGGGTTTTTGTGCCCTCCCCCTCTGCAACTTTATCCTTAAACAGTCTCAGCTCGCATCCGTTTGGCGTCCAGGCCTCGTCCTCTGTCGCGCCACGTCGATTGCTGCCCCTCCACCTTAACCACACCCATCACAAAGATGATGATTGGTTGTGACCATAAAGTAATTGCCCGTGCTGTTAATTTTGGGGCAATTGATTTTTAAAGACACTCGGCATGAAAGGTGAAGCTTGCAGGATGCGGCTACGTAGATATAAAACTCACTAATCCCTGACCTGCAAGACAAGACAGGAATTTTGCAGCTTTATCACATTTCTTCAAGAAACAAATGAACTGTAGCCATCAGACCGTATTGGAGTGATTTTCAGCCGATAGTTAACTAGACTGAAAAACATACACGGACATGTTTTTGGGTGCATAAACTTTACATAACGTAAGTTGGAAATATGCAGTAAATATGTGAGAAATGCTTGTCAAAAATGTACGTTTCCCTACTTTTAAGAGGCAATAAAAAGGTAATTTGAATTGTCAGTCATTTAGTATTAATATCTTTTTTAGATACCAATTAGTTTCCATAAAAAGGTTGTTAATCCTCCACGGCTCCGCGCGAGGGCTTGAAATGTTATTTTTCTGAAATCAAACTCTATAAAAGCTCTTAAAGCTGTGAGATAATTTAATATGTTTTTTTTTTTCTTTATTCATGTTTCACTTCATTTAAGGTCCATTGACATGAAAAAAAAATGAGCCCACTCGAGCAGCGAAAGGCAGTTTCTAGTGCTGGGGGTCCGAAGCTTCGTACCAGGGAGATTTAATGGGTGCATTCGCAGAGCAAGACGGCCTCGAGCACGCTCACGTGCTGGCGTGCAGGTTTTCGGTTTGACAGCAGCAATGCATAATGCAGTTTAGACAGAGTGCTCGCTATTTTTTTGCTTCTTTATCGCTCGGACAGAAACAAGACGTGCTGTTCGATTCTGGGAAAAATCCACGAATCCGTTAATAGACCCATTTTTTTCACCGTGGCCTTTCGACGGGGAAAAAAATGACCTGACTTTTGCTTTTCTGACGTTTTGGGTTTTTTTTTTTCCGTAACCCCGTGTGACGAGATGATGGGGGGGGGGGTAAAAAAAATAAGAAGCAACACGTTCCCCCGACCTGCCCGCAAGAAACGCCGCTCGCGACGGGGCTCGGCGGAGGGCGAGAGCCGAGACGCCGGCGAGGCCCCGAGCACAGGTGTCAGGGTGATTAATGGCACCGGGGAGGAGAATTAGCAGCGCGCTAATCAGGTCGACCAAACAAGGAGGGAAAATTAAGTTTTTAAAGTGTTAGTTTTTCTTACAATCGCCGCCTGTTGGAACAGCAGAGAGAAGTTTGTTAATGGCTCATAAGTCCGTCCCCGAGGACCGAATTATCCTGGAGGAAGCTCTCTGTTTGCAGAGCGCCGGCTCGCATGGGGGGGGGGGCAAACAGCCGCACGCCCTGCCGTTGGCCGTCGGTAACTCGGACAACGATCCCCCGTCGCCGTCTGACTCGCCAACGGCTCGCCGCTCGGATCCCGTCCCGGCCCCAGATGAGAACGGCCACACATTCAACAGGAAAGGGAGATCACATCCAATCAGGTGCCGCTATGCATTTTTCACGTGGTTTTTTTTTTTCGCCGGCCTTCGTTTATGAAAACAACTGCCAGATAATGGCTTTTGACATGGGGGGGGTGGGTGATGAATGATAGAAAAACAAGGCAGCGTCCCCCGGAGCTCGGGCGCCTCCCTCGAGGCGGCTCCTCGCCGCACTGTTCGCGTGCTCGCCGCCCGGAAAAAAAAAAAAATGCACGCGGGAACATCTGGCCCTGGCCCGGAGAGAGAGGGAGGGCCGGGATCGGACCCGCAGACATCAGGGGTCAATGAAAACGGCCTTTTACCCCCCGCCCCCCCCATTGAAGGGGCTTTTCGCTCCCCTCACACCTGCCAGCGCTTTGCCCTCGGATCTGGAAACACGATCTACGGCCGACACGTGATTCCGCTCGGCGAGCGAGGCGGGAGTCATCCGTCGACCCGGGCCCTGTTCTCGCGTCAACCCGGGTCGTTCCTGTTTTCGAAGAAACGCTCCGCTCCGAGGGAACCGCGTTTGGCTGGTCGACGACCCGGAAGACAAGTCGCTGAAGTCCTGCGCCAAAACAATCCATCCCGTGAACCTGTGATCGCTTCCCTAAACTGCCGCCGACGCCCAGATACAGAGTCCTGTGTTAATGTTGCGTTAAATGTTAACGTCCAGTTAGGGTCTAGCTTAGAGCTACTTCTCATTCAGCGCACCGCGATTATCCCTCATGGCCGCGGCAAACAAAGAGGAGCTGAGCAGGCTTTAATATTTCAAACTCTATTGACTGCAAAAACCTCAAAATGAATTTTGGGCCCCCCCCCCAACCCTTGACCCCCCCGTAATCAACCACCTTCAAAGAAATTGATTACGTTAAATATTGATGCCTCGTCAGGTGAGTGAGGAGTTTATTGATGCCGCGTCAGGCCGAGGTGCGTTATAATTGTTTTTCGGGGGTTTTGGGTTTTTGGTTTTTTTTTCATTACTCCAAAGACACCAGCAAATTGTTAAGAAAAGTAGACTTGATTAATTCCCCCAGTTTTTAAATATTGACTTAATATTTAGCTATACTTTATGGGCTTTGCTTCTTGGGGAAATCCTATGTCGAAGTGTAGGGATGATTAATTTTGTCTTTCGTGCTGCGAGTTTCTCCTTAACTGATGTTTCTTTTTTCTTTTCCCTGCTACTCGATGTGTTTTCAGTCGGTCAAAGACGATCACAAGAGCATCTGAACGGCGGAAAACGCAGCCTTTATGGCTTTTATGATGATTTGAAGCCTCCAACAGTGTTAACCTAAAGGGAAAACTACCGAAAGGTGTGACAGCTTTGTTTTTATGTTTATCCGTAAATTCGTCGGTTATCGGTGCCTGACACTGCCCATATTTTCTCGTCGCCCTGCTCCAGGATCTCAACGGTTCTTTTGTGAGAGCGATGAAAACACTCAAACCCAGGTTGTGATAAAGTCGTAAAATGCATTTTTTTTCAGGGGAAGGTTCTGAATGAGGAATGCGGCCGTTTGATTGCGTGATGTGCAGCAGCAGGGAGAACAGTGGTCCGTGTTCCCGGTTCCTGTCAGGGCAGATCCGACAGAAGCCAGCGCTGGTTGGCTCCTTGTCCGAGAGCCTCGGCGGATCCGTGGCCTCGGGCTTCGGAGGGAGCCGAGACGCCGGCCCGTACGCGCTGGCAATGAACGGGCCGCGATCGAAAACGTCCGAGCCCCCCTCGGCGTCATCTGCTCCCCAGCGACCTCCTCTTCCAGCTCCGCCCCCTTCTCCCCTCTCCACCGTCCGTTTTTCCTGCCCCGTCAGTCAGCGGCGGCTTCGTCCCTCTCCACCCCGACCCCACCCCGACCCCACCCGCCCACCAGCCTGTCGGAGGGATCGGAGCTCCCTCTTCTCTCCGGTGAGATAAAGTCCGACGGGGCGAGGAGGAAGCGGGACAGGGAGGCGGGACGCGGAGCCTCCTCCCGGCCGCCTCGCCCACCCGGGGGCCGGAGCCCCTCGGCTCGCGGGGGCCCCTCCGGCGGGCGTTTTTTTTTTTTTTTTTTGTGCAGGTAAAGATTAGCAAAGAGCTGCCTGCAACAAAGCATTCAATCACATTCAAGTAGGGCCCTGTATCAAATGCGCCCTCCACCTCCACCTACTTTAGGAGAGCAGGTCTTTCTTCTCGTCTCCCTTTTTACTCCCTTCTTCTCTCCTCTCTCTGCCTTGGTCAGACTGAATTGCCTTTGAATTGCCCCCCAAACCACCCCCCACACCCAGCACCCCCCTTTCTCCCCTTCATCTCTTGTCAATCTGAGAAAGCCAGGAAATGAACGCTCTTTGTGGGATTAATTAATAGCGGGAGCTGGTCAGCGCGCTAGCAGGGCTGTAATTGCTACTCAGCAGAGGGAGGAGGAGGAGGAGGATGATGAGGAGGAGGAGGAGGAGGAGGAGGAGGATGGGGATAGGGTGGTGGAAGAAAAAGTTTGGGTTGCAGTTTTTTCTTTTTTTCCTTTTGAGAGCGGAGGGGGTGTTCCTGAGCGCTTTGAACTGAAGGGGCTCTGCTGCAGTGGATTAAAGTGAGAAGAGAGAGATAGAGGAGTGGGGGGGTGGTGGGTGGGGGGGTCTGGGGGTGGTGGGTGGGGGGGGGCTTTGAAGTCTGCCGAGAGGTCTAGCAGGAGAAGGAGTGAAGTTGGGTGGTAGAAATCCTGCCTGGCAAACATCAAACAGTGTTTTCGCCCACTTTCACCTGTTGACACTCGGAGGTGAAGACACTGGATTCAGTCCCGTGAGCCTCAAGGTTACACGCTCTTCGTCTCCGTCTCCGTCTTCACCTTCGTCTCCGTCTCCGTCTTCGCCTCCGCCTTCGTCTTCGTCTTCACCTTTGTCTCCGTCTCCGTCTTCACCTTTGTCTCCGTCTCGCCTCCGCCTCCGCCTTGCCTCCGCCTCCATCTCCGCCTCGCCTCTGTCTTCGTCCTGCTCTTCGATCCAGTAATAACCACGTCCTCGGCGGGGGTCTCGTTCTGTTTCGCGGTGGTGGTGGTGGTGGTCGGGGGGTGGGGGGTGGGGGGGTTCAGCGGCGGGATGCGTTTGATTCGACCACTCGCATCTGAAGTTATTTGGTCGACTTCCAAAGAAAGAGGAAAAACGCGACCGGCTTCTTCACCTGAGCTCAGGGGTCGGCCCGGGTGTGCGCCCACCGACGTGCGCACACGAGCGTCTGAATCATTAGAATCTCTTTTTCTTTCTTCCTTTCGTTCTTGTTTTTTCCCTTCCCGCCCTACGCCCACACAGAGACACATTTGAGCTAAAAGATTTTTTACTTGCGGTTGTGAGGTTGATTGCAGATAAACTCGTAAGGTCGTCGACCGATTACTGAAACCGGTTCACCTACTGAATTTCAACACTTTTATTCGCGGGGCGAGAGTTTAACTTATTCATTCTTTATGTCTTTATTCTTTAACAACAATGAGAAGCATGAACTATAATCTATTCCTGGCTATCGTACAAACAGAGCGCTTTGTCTTTTGGGTAAAAGTTCACAGGAAAATAAAGCAGAAGCAGCCGTAGATGTGATTCTTAAATATGTCAATCAGAAGGGGAAGTCTGGTGTGAGATGGGAAACTTAACAGGATTTTTTTCTTAGAAGTTTGATAATTACTTTATTCTATTCAGAAAAAAAAATCTGTTTATTTAGCACATGTGATTATGATGATAATGAATCTCAATTAAAAGTAAGGAGAAAAAGGATCAATACGTCTAAAATTATTCCACTATATTCACAGTTACAATAGATTTTGATGACCTGAATAACATGCAAGTAATTTACCAAACCACATGAGACACAATCTTTTTTGGATTTAAAGCTCTTATTTACCTATGCACACAAACACACACACACACACACACACACACACACACACACACACACACACACACACACACACACACACTCTCCTCTTCACTTACACACACTCCAGTCCACTCAGGTTCAAATCTCCTTAAGAAAAATGAGGGTTTATGTAAATTTTTTGAGAAACTTTTGCTGAGCTGTTAAATTAGTGTTGCAGCGCCCATGTGAACAGAGACTCACCAACAATCATCTTGTCAGGTCTCGGATTATTCAGCGCGGCCTCCGGTCAACGCCGCGTCCGGTCAATTCGGCCGGTGCATAAGGAAAAAACGCTTCTGATTGTGTGTCTCTTCATCCGTTGTGTTAGAGTCGGCTGAAACACGGCTTTTAATGGAGGAAAAGAAGAAAACAGAACAGAAATTCTGATCAGTTTCTGTGAAATATGAATGTGTAGTTTAGATTATTTTCTGAATTTGCCCATATAAACTAATAGACAGTTAAATGAGCACCAAGTCGTATTCATTTTCAAAGCACAATGTGGTTTCCTTATGTGGTGCTTAATTAATTTTTGAGATTTCTCTCACTTTTAGCCATTGCTGAAGAAGACACATCATTAAAATGATATTAAAATCAACTATAAAAGCTAGTAAAAAAACATCTTAATAAAAGTTTAACTTTGTGTTCATAACTTGTTTGTGTGATATTTCGCAGTTAGAGATTATTGATAATCGGAAAATAATTCTACTGAGTCAAGTTCATTCGTGGAGCCAAGAACTTAAAGAATTAATTTAAGGAACAAATGAAAGCTCAACGACGAAAGGCCAAAAAATACCTTATTGACTGGGAAATATTAAAAAGACCCTTTCAAGAATGTCAAAAATAAAGCTTATTAAAATGTTTTCAGCAATTATAATAAACCTGAGAAAACACCAAACATGCAAAGTGGAACTTGCTGCTTTAACTCAGAAACCCCTGAAAGCTGCAGTATCACAGGCTACACCAGGCTGCAAAGAAACAAACTCACTTGCTGGATTAATTGCACGTTTCAGGTAAACACGGGTTGCGATGACGCCGCCGCCGAAGATAAACAGATCGGAGCGTGGACACGCGTAAATGAAAAAAACCCCTTACAGTGAAAAATATGCACGAGACCGAGAAATCGTATGCGTATCCAGTGGAGTGAGGCCACGTCCACTCATCCATTATGGCAGCCTGGCACATTTTAGACACGCGCGCACACACACACATACACACACACAGACAAACACACACATGCTGGAAAGATCATAGGTATCAAAAATTCAGGAAGGAGAGCAATGTAGTGAGGTGGATGCTGGGGGTGGATGCTGGGGGTGGGTGGCGGGGTGGATGCTGGGGGTGGATGCTGGGGGTGGATGCTGGGGGTGGATGCTGGGGGTGGATGCTGGGGGTGGATGCTGGGGGTGGATGCTGGGGGTGGATGCTGGGGGTGGATGCTGGGGGTGGATGCTGGGGGTGGATGCTGGGGGTGGATGCTGGGGGTGGATGCTGGGGGTGGATGCTGGGGGTGGATGCTGGGGGTGGATGCTGGGGGTGGATGCTGGGGGTGGATGCTGGGGGTGGATGCTGGGGGTGGATGCTGGGGGTGGATGCTGGGGGTGGATGCTGGGGGTGGATGCTGGGGGTGGATGCTGGGGGTGGATGCTGGGGGTGGATGCTGGGGGTGGATGCTGGGGGTGGATGCTGGGGGTGGATGCTGGGGGTGGATGCTGGGGGTGGATGCTGGGGGTGGATGCTGGGGGTGGATGCTGGGGGTGGATGCTGGGGGTGGATGCTGGGGGTGGATGCTGGGGGTGGATGCTGGGGGTGGATGCTGGGGGTGGATGCTGGGGGTGGATGCTGGGGGTGGATGCTGGGGGTGGATGCTGGGGGTGGATGCTGGGGGTGGATGCTGGGGGTGGATGCTGGGGGTGGATGCTGGGGGTGGATGCTGGGGGTGGATGCTGGGGGTGGATGCTGGGGGTGGATGCTGGGGGTGGATGCTGGGGGTGGATGCTGGGGGTGGATGCTGGGGGTGGATGCTGGGGGTGGATGCTGGGGGTGGATGCTGGGGGTGGATGCTGGGGGTGGATGCTGGGGGTGGATGCTGGGGGTGGATGCTGGGGGTGGATGCTGGGGGTGGATGCTGGGGGTGGATGCTGGGGGTGGATGCTGGGGGTGGATGCTGGGGGTGGATGCTGGGGGTGGATGCTGGGGGTGGATGCTGGGGGTGGATGCTGGGGGTGGATGCTGGGGGTGGATGCTGGGGGTGGATGCTGGGGGTGGATGCTGGGGGTGGATGCTGGGGGTGGATGCTGGGGGTGGATGCTGGGGGTGGATGCTGGGGGTGGATGCTGGGGGTGGATGCTGGGGGTGGATGCTGGGGGTGGATGCTGGGGGTGGATGCTGGGGGTGGATGCTGGGGGTGGATGCTGGGGGTGGATGCTGGGGGTGGATGCTGGGGGTGGATGCTGGGGGTGGATGCTGGGGGTGGATGCTGGGGGTGGATGCTGGGGGTGGATGCTGGGGGTGGATGCTGGGGGTGGATGCTGGGGGTGGATGCTGGGGGTGGATGCTGGGGGTGGATGCTGGGGGTGGATGCTGGGGGTGGATGCTGGGGGTGGATGCTGGGGGTGGATGCTGGGGGTGGATGCTGGGGGTGGATGCTGGGGGTGGATGCTGGGGGTGGATGCTGGGGGTGGATGCTGGGGGTGGATGCTGGGGGTGGATGCTGGGGGTGGATGCTGGGGGTGGATGCTGGGGGTGGATGCTGGGGGTGGATGCTGGGGGTGGATGCTGGGGGTGGATGCTGGGGGTGGATGCTGGGGGTGGATGCTGGGGGTGGATGCTGGGGGTGGATGCTGGGGGTGGATGCTGGGGGTGGATGCTGGGGGTGGATGCTGGGGGTGGATGCTGGGGGTGGATGCTGGGGGTGGATGCTGGGGGTGGATGCTGGGGGTGGATGCTGGGGGTGGATGCTGGGGGTGGATGCTGGGGGTGGATGCTGGGGGTGGATGCTGGGGGTGGATGCTGGGGGTGGATGCTGGGGGTGGATGCTGGGGGTGGATGCTGGGGGTGGATGCTGGGGGTGGATGCTGGGGGTGGATGCTGGGGGTGGATGCTGGGGGTGGATGCTGGGGGTGGATGCTGGGGGTGGATGCTGGGGGTGGATGCTGGGGGTGGATGCTGGGGGTGGATGCTGGGGGTGGATGCTGGGGGTGGATGCTGGGGGTGGATGCTGGGGGTGGATGCTGGGGGTGGATGCTGGGGGTGGATGCTGGGGGTGGATGCTGGGGGTGGATGCTGGGGGTGGATGCTGGGGGTGGATGCTGGGGGTGGATGCTGGGGGTGGATGCTGGGGGTGGATGCTGGGGGTGGATGCTGGGGGTGGATGCTGGGGGTGGATGCTGGGGGTGGATGCTGGGGGTGGATGCTGGGGGTGGATGCTGGGGGTGGATGCTGGGGGTGGATGCTGGGGGTGGATGCTGGGGGTGGATGCTGGGGGTGGATGCTGGGGGTGGATGCTGGGGGTGGATGCTGGGGGTGGATGCTGGGGGTGGATGCTGGGGGTGGATGCTGGGGGTGGATGCTGGGGGTGGATGCTGGGGGTGGATGCTGGGGGTGGATGCTGGGGGTGGATGCTGGGGGTGGATGCTGGGGGTGGATGCTGGGGGTGGATGCTGGGGGTGGATGCTGGGGGTGGATGCTGGGGGTGGATGCTGGGGGTGGATGCTGGGGGTGGATGCTGGGGGTGGATGCTGGGGGTGGATGCTGGGGGTGGATGCTGGGGGTGGATGCTGGGGGTGGATGCTGGGGGTGGATGCTGGGGGTGGATGCTGGGGGTGGATGCTGGGGGTGGATGCTGGGGGTGGATGCTGGGGGTGGATGCTGGGGGTGGATGCTGGGGGTGGATGCTGGGGGTGGATGCTGGGGGTGGATGCTGGGGGTGGATGCTGGGGGTGGATGCTGGGGGTGGATGCTGGGGGTGGATGCTGGGGGTGGATGCTGGGGGTGGATGCTGGGGGTGGATGCTGGGGGTGGATGCTGGGGGTGGATGCTGGGGGTGGATGCTGGGGGTGGATGCTGGGGGTGGATGCTGGGGGTGGATGCTGGGGGTGGATGCTGGGGGTGGATGCTGGGGGTGGATGCTGGGGGTGGATGCTGGGGGTGGATGCTGGGGTGGATGCTGGGGAAGAAAAACGGACAGACGTCATCAAATATAGAAAGACGCTGATTCGAGAACAAGGACCCACGTGCTTCACGTTTCTGTGATGAATAAATAGGGCGTAGTTAGTGATTCAGTATTTGTCTGGTAAACTTAAGAATCAAATGATCCAATGCGAGAAAATCCTCACAGACCAGAGAAATATATATAAACATTTTTGAACTATTTTTTAAAAATGCAACAAAAACAGACTAATTTTTATTAACCCAGGAAAAGCTCACGTTATGGAGATACATTTCCTTTATAGAGCTGCAGAACCACATTAGCCAACAAAGTTATCTGATTATTATTCAGGTTCTCCTGATCAATTATATCATTTTTAGCTGGGGCCAGGTAGCAAACATTCCATGGCCTGGTTCAGGTCCACATACCAGAGGTTGGGCATCACTCTTCTGCCTGACAGATGACTCGCAGCTGCTCTGGTGCAAAAACAAAGTAGATTATACATTGCCTTAAAATTATAGATTTGCACTTTTAAATGTATAGAATCTTAAAATACATGTACATATGTTGTTCCAAATTCTTAAAATAAAGGATTTTCTGGTGGAGTTCTGAATGGAGGACACGACAGTTTGTTTGGAGGGTATGTATTTTCGCACAACAGCAGGAAATGGTTGGGTTCGCTCTGCAACACACATTTAAGTTTAGTCCCACCACTGGACTCTGTCCCACCGGTTCCTGAATCCCTGAATCCCTGGATCCCCGCTCCAGCGTTTTTCCTCACATTTCCCACACCTCCTCGTCCCTTCACACACACACACACACACACACACACATACACAAAGTAGAAATCTACTGGTTGAAAAAAAAAAAAAAAAGGAGACAAAGAGCAAGGGTCCGGGTGGCACTTTGAGCTAACACCCGCCTCCCGCCTCCCCCTCCCCACCTCGTAGCCATTAAACAGCCCCATTAACAGCAGGATAATGTACAGGGTCTATTTCGTGGGAGCCCAGTTTGGGCTTTCAGACACACACACACACACACACACACACAAGCACACATGCAGACGGACTCTCGCCCACACACACACATACACACACTTTTATCCCTCTATGGAGGGAAAGGAAAAAAAAAAAAAAAGGGAAAGTTGCTCCTCTAACTCTGGGCTGACTTGGCCTGAGGCGAAGCCCGACCTTTGCACCACGACGGTGAGAAGCTCTGTTCTCGCCGGTTTGAGAAAAATGCCTCCAGAAGTAACATTTTTCCCTCTTCACATCTCATCTTTTCATCGGTTATTGTGCTTTTTTCCCTCCCCCCACCTCTTCTCTGCCCCTTTCCTTTCCTCTCCGCTGAGTGAAAACCTCCAGTAACCCCCCCCCCCCCCAAAACAACACCGACCCCCATGCCCCCGCCCTCGCGTCCACTTCCCTGACAGGCCCTGATGTTGCTGTAACGTTCCTATCACCGGGCTGCACACCTACGAGGCTGCGCTCCGCTAGCTCCTGGGGAGGGAAGGCTGGTGGGGGGGGGGGGGGGGTTAGCGCCCGCCGAACAGTTTTCCAGGTATTCCCTGGGAGCCGCTGGGTCGCCGTCACAGGGTCAAGTTCACCACCTCGCTAAGATGTGGCTTGTTGACCCCCGACCCCGGCTGAAATTTCATATACACCCACCCCCCCGATGAGACGGCAAGCGGAAAGGATGATAGCACGGCAGCTTCTGTGCCTCACAATAAATAGCACGTGTTCTTGTTTTTGATCTACTGCTTTGTCATAATATTGCAACGCCGGTGCAGTAGGTGCGACACGTTTCATGTTCCCTGTCACTCGCACGTTCGCGGTTCCGATTTCGACTTTGATATTGGTTTTTTTTCGTCAAATTTGAGCGAAAAAATAAATGTGTCATTTTGCACAGAGCTCTGCAGATACAGGAGGAAGCACATTCATTTTTAGACATATTTAAATGCCTGATGTTTTATCCTGAAAATAGTGTAAAACGCACTTTCGGGGGAGGGTTACCTTTCTAAGAATTATTCATTCAATTTCTTATTATTTTCTCTCTGAGTAACCAAAAAAACACAAATAAAAATCAAATTACTGTTATTTCCTTTTTATAATAAAATCAATTTTTTAAATTAAAAAAATATATTTCTACATTGGATCCAACTCACGGTGGAATCCTTGTCCAAAAACGAGAAAATAAAAAGGGTATTCATTTGTGTAGAGTTTTGAATACACAGGAAAAAGGAGCACAGACCCATTTGAATATCAGACGATTAAAGCTGCAACACACGCACCATGTACTTTCAGGGAACAGTTACTTTCACGTTGTAATTGCTACCAGATCATTAGTGTAACCATTTATTCACACATTATATTTATTCATTCATTAGAATATTTATTCTTAATTGCAGAAAAAAAAATCTAATGATTTTAAAGAGTTTCTGTCAAGTAGAATAAAAAAAAATAAAATAAAAGGGCAACACATGGCTTCTTTATTCTGGTAAACTATCCTATGCAAATATTTGAACTACATTTACATACACTTACAAGGTTAAATTGTGCGGTCGCACCCTCACTCACATCTGGAATAAGGCCACGCAACGAAGTCAAGTGTTACCAGACACACAAAGAAAGTTAAGTCTCCACAGGTAGGAGAGTAAATTCTTTGAAAATCTGATGAAGTCTGGTTGTGTGGGGGGGGGATTAACCACGAGAGAACCAAAAAAAGAGAAGAAAAAAGAAAAATCCCTCTCTCCTTCATCTCTGGACTTTGTGTCTCTGCTCCCTCTCTGCTGAGTGTTGATTGATGAGTGCAGGCCCGACCGTGTGTAGTCGCCAGAATGGGTCTTTCCTAAGGAGGAGCGAGCGAGGGAGTAGGGGGGAGACGGAGGTGGGAGACGGAGGGGGAGAGGCTGCCTAATGAGAGCTGAAGACAATGCCGGTGTGATGAAAGAATAAAAGTCGCTCCGCTGGGATTCAGAATTAGAGGCAGAAATCGACGCTGCGAGTGAATCTAAAGAGCGGAGGAGAGCGAAAATTAGGCCACTTGCTCTGATGGCGTGCTTGTGCGTCAGCTAAAGAAGGGGACACGTGCGCGGCGGCGAGTTCGACCTCGGCGACCCCCCCCCCACCCCCCCGTCCTCGACGCTCCCGACCTGCAGCCGCATTATGTCACTATGACAAGAAAAAAATGAAATAAGATCCACAGTCCGGGAGCTTATCCACAAAACGTCACCACCGGAGACGCCAGCACCGTAAATGCTGAGCCGCGGAAACGACACCGCAGCTGGTGGCAAACCTGGGACTGCGTCTCAGGCCGGAGCGCGGCGTTGGAGGCATTGGCGGCGGCGGCGGGGGGGGCTGCGAGATGAGAAGTAGGCCATCGCCTCCGTGAACCTGCCCGGCTCACGCTTTTCATGTACGTTTAAAAAAATATATATATCCCGGACGCTCAGACAATGAGGCAAACTGATTAGATAGAAAGACGACACTTTCAAGCTGCTGCACATTTAATTGGCTCCCTCTTTTTTTTTTTCTACCTGTGATGGTGTTTCTTTTTCTTCCTCTTCCTCTTTTCTAATTGTGAAGAAGATGAACCGCTGCGCGCCCGGCACGGAGACCGTGGGCCGAATCCCTGAAATATTAACACTGGGATGAAACCGCGGCGCCGTTATTCAACATGTTCGTGTCGGTTTAGTTTAACACTAAACGCGCTGCACATCCCTCGGTTCAGCACCGACGCATTTCTGGTTTAACTTTACCCAGGACTCACGGGCAGAAAACAGCCAGAGACGACAGGCTGTTTTGAGCCGGCGTTTTTTTTAGCATTTTACCGACTCATACAGTTATAAACTGTTAAAATCTGCTCTAGTTCTTACTGATGTCTACTTGTTACCGATTGGTGTCAATATTTGCATCCTCCCTGCATCACATCCATATTGTTTTCTGAAAGTTAATCCAGTATTGCAACTACGTATGGGCCCAAACTTCTTGTGATTTTTAGTTTGCAATAATCAGGTCAAGAATTAAAAGCAACAACAGATAAGTTGACATACGGGCAAATTGTGTTTTTCTATCTTACAATGTAAAACTGTATAGAAGCATCATTGCTTTGGTGTTTTCGTCCCTCAGAGAAAAATTTAAAAAATACTCTAAGGCGCCTTTGTTGTCTTGTGACTTCACGTTCAGATTATTTGGGTTTGGTCCACTAGTTTCCAAACTAGTCAAAATGCCTGGTCGATACACAACAGTTGGTACTTTTTCGGATATCGCCACCTGTGGCTCACAATGAAAACAACAACAACAACAACAACAACAAAAATGTTTAAAGTTCTCTAATATAAGGATTTTAAACCATAGAGACAAAATAGTGAACGAATCGTCCGTGTTTCAAATGGATTTCTAATGGAATTCTCTATAGAATAATATAAGCAAATTATCAGGTGTCTTTAACTTTATAGATGTGCATTTATTGAAAATGTATCTTTTTTCTTCAAGAAGTATGAAATGAAACTCCTGTAACTTGTGTGTCTCACTAAGGATGAGGGGAACTGCATTATTTAGCATTTCTTTTTCTGTGTACAACTCAGGGTCAGTTTGCTAAAGTTTCTAAATTTTGTGAAATTCACTTTAAATTGCACCGTGCACAGTAAAAAAAGAACAAAAAAACCCCAAAACAAACAAACAAAAAAAAAACTGTTTTTTTTTGTTTGGAAAAATATACAGATTTGGAATCAGTAATTTTTTTTTTTTCTTTTTGACTTTCATATTGTACAATCAAGTCAA
Organism: Istiophorus platypterus; assembly: GCA_016859345.1. Lineage (NCBI taxonomy): Eukaryota > Metazoa > Chordata > Actinopteri > Istiophoriformes > Istiophoridae > Istiophorus > Istiophorus platypterus. The sequence goes on along the minus strand of CM029131.1, from coordinate 10,923,457 downwards.
GTGTCAGTGTTGAACCAAATACCCGGGATTCATTGATTTCTGTAACTACTCGCGAAACTTTCCCCTCATCACAGAACTCGGGTCTCGGTGAGATGAGGTTTCATCCTTTAAGAGGGACTGCGAGTGCAAAACACGCATGATAAATATGTAAATATGAGGCTGCACAGAGGAAGAAGAGGAAGAAGAAGAAGATGATTTTAGGTTTGTGTGTGTGTGTCTGAGCCTGTGTGAAGGCTGGTTTCGGACTTGTGTTGACAAGGGAGATACTGTGTATTGGTTTGTGTGGGTTTGTGCCTGTGTGTGTGTGTGTGTGGTCATGAGGGTGAGTGATGGAGAGGGGTGCGGGGGAGGCGGTGGGGTTGGGCGGGGTGGGGCGGAGGTGGTGGGCGGGGGGGGGGGGGGGTTCGGGTGGTAGCCCCGCTGTTTGGCCATACGCTCCTGCCTTCTCTTGCCTTTTCAGCCTGGCTGACCAGAGAGCTCATTTGCATTAGCGGTGTGTGTGTGTGTGGGGTGACGAAGAGGAGGGGGGGGTTGGATTTCGCTCGAGGCCTGTCTACTCTTCCAGGCAGTAGACTGGTGTGTGTGTGTGTGTGTGTGTGTGTGTGTGTGTGTGTGGTAGCATGGGGTGGGTTGGGGGGGGGCAAATCGCGCTCTGGCAGAGAGGACGTGTCACATCTATGTACCCCTTGCTAATCAGGGCCGGCTTGAGCCGCGGCCAACGAGCCGAGGCTCTTCCACGCCATGTGAAGAAATGCAGATAATGGCGCCCGCCGCGGAGAGAGAGAGGCATGCTGGGAAAAAAGCTGCATACATGTTAGGGGCGAGAGCCGCTGGTGGTGTTAGCTCAGAGTTCAGCGTATGGGCGGTGTCATGCGTGTGTGTGTGTGTGTGTGTGCATGGAAAAGGCCACAAGCACACGCGCGCGCGCTCGCGGCTACACTCCACCGGCAGCTCTTTTCCATTGCAAATCCTCAGTCATTTGGTGAAGTGCTAGTGACCCCTATGGGCAAGACGCTGCGGTTTGGTTTCTGGGTTTTTTTTGGCTACTCATGATGTGCATGGCTGAATCTGCACTAAGCCCGTGGAAAAAAAAAAAAGGAAGAGAGAAAAAAAAAATCATGCACATGCCATGTAAAACCTTTTCCAACCAGAACCAAGAAGTGGAACATTGAAATTACTCCCTGGAGTAGTGCGGCGATGCAAAAATCTGGTTCTGATTTCATCTCCTTGCATCTTAAGGTTCTCCACCTCAGATTCTTCTGAGGATTTATAGGATAACGGGGCCAAAAACCCGACGGGCATACGACGATTATTTGACAAAGAAATCCGAAGCGGCGATCTGGGCGGCGTTTTTTTGGGGTCGGACTCCTCGGCGTTTGAATGCCGGACCGGCGCCGGGCCGACTGAATTGCGGCCGACGAGAGAGCAAACAGCTTCAATTGCTCGATTTCATACCGCGGAAAAAAACCCTGCGTTAATTTCCGTTCTATTCAGAACCGAACAAAGAGCGGCGAGGGGGTGGAAGTAGCCGAGACGATGAGGAGGACGTGGAGCAAATGTTCAAAAGAGGGTTGACCTCAACGGGCCTTTTTAAAACTACCGGACACAGACAAACCCGGCGACCCGGAGGAGAAAAACGTGGCTAACGAGAGGTAGGGACACTTCCCGCCGCGCCACAGCTCGTACGGGGGAAAGGACCGAGATAAAACCGAAAAACCGAGCGTTCGACTAGCGTCGAGATGGAAACAAGATTCAATATTCAGCTGTAGACGGGGGTGGGTGTTACTAGGAACTACATCTGTTACTACAGATGCAGAATGTATCAAAGTTTTTAGCTTTCTCCAATATATGACTCCTCCTCTATCGCTTCTCTTCCAGGAATCTCACGTTAACTATTAGGTCCAATTATACATCGGTTCATATTCTATAACTAATTTCTAGTGATGGCACCACTGTACTCACTCGTGCCAATAAAGCAATTTTGAATTTGAATGGGAGTGTGTATGTGAAAGAGAGAGAGAGAGAGGGAGGGAGGGGGGAGGGAAGTATCGGCCGCTAACAGCACCCCCCCCCCCCAAACACCTCCCATCTCACCTCCGTCAGGTCTCCAGAAAGAGCCAGGGACTCTGCCTGAGCCGAGACCTTCCGCTCTTCTGTCGTCCTCTACAAACAAAAAGGAGCCGAGCGAGCGAGCGAGAGACAGAGAGAGTGGAGGAGAGAGAGAGGGGGGAGGCAGAGGGGGAGGGAGGGAGGGACAGAGTTAACCACGGGGAGAGATTTAGACGGCTAGGTTCAGATTTTGAAGCGACCCCCGCGCTGTACTTCCCGGCCCTCGCGGTGGCGAACGGGCGGCGAGCAGATGTGGCGAACACACGCCGCCCTCCGCCCTCCAACCCCTCCACACACACACAAAATCACACCAACACACACCCAAAGTCTTCTAAACCCGACTGATCTGCATCTTAACTTAAGGAAAATAAAATGTATTCCGAAAGGCAGAGGGAAAAAAATAATATGACACAAAGGGATGATAAATAGGAGGATGAGGCCTGTAATAAGCCGAAGAGGCTACATGGATAATAACCCGGAGCAGGAGATGTGCAGACCCGGGGCCTATATGTTTCTCCTCTGCCCGCCTGGGATCTCTAATCCTGGGCTTTTGGGGGGGGGGTGAGGGAAAGGGGCTGAAGTTAGTGTAAGATGCATTAGTGTCTTCTACACATGTGCACCCTAATCCCTGCTCTCCAGCTTTTTCTGAGCTTCTTTTGTATTTCGTTTTTTTTTTCCCCTCTCCCTTGCCCTCCTCCTCTCTCTCTCTCTCTCTCTCTCTCTCTCTCTCTCTCTCCCTCTCTCCCTCTCCCTCTCTCTCTTGACCAGTTAAATCCTGACGGGGCCGGCGGAGTGACAGGCCCCATTCAGCGGTGTGCTGGGGGGTGACAGCTGGTGAGAGGCCCGTGTGAAAGAGCGTTGCCCCCGTGATGCCGCCGCCGCCACCACCCCTCCTCTACACACACACACACACACACACACACACACAAGCTAAAGCAGGAGAAAGCGAAGGGCCGGGCAGCAGCTGAGCCCGTCCCTAGTGTCCCTCTCCGAGTCTCATCGGACGCCACGAGAAAAATACATAGCCGCCGTTCTGTCAGTGTCCTTGTTCTGGGGGTTTTCGGTGACACCTCTATCGCTGCGTCGGTCATCGAGACCACCCGCCGGTAAAACCGTGTTTCTGTAGTTACTGTAGGTGTTTGTTCCGCTCTACCTGCTCAGGTTAAACCGAGACTCCGTTACACTTGAGAGAGGAAATTACGACGTCTTCCTCTCGGAAACAAAAAGTTGACATGACGACACGTGAACTTCACCCTTAATCCACCTGATACGATCATGGCTCCTGCTGGCGCGACCTCACTTCGTCCGGTGCGACCAGCAACTTTCGATGGAGACATAAAAGATGTCATAATTTCTTTTTGTCTTTTTCTTTTGAGCGTTCTTAGGGGTCCCGACCCAGAGTTTGGGAACCTGCCTTATAAATAATAGAAATGATGGCAAAATCTTCAATAAGGAGATGCTAGGTTGTGATAAAAATCAATTCTATAAAAGATGGAAAAATCTGATCTTTAAAAAAGAAGATTTCGCTTTCATCACTTCGCCTCCCCTAACAATAAGATCGGGGAGCTGTGATCATTTTTGGTGCAGTAAATGCAAGAAATCCAGGTGAAAATCACCTTAAATTTCAGCCTCCTACAAAAAAAAAAAATAAAATCTGGGTATTTTTATCAAAAAAATGATAAAATTATAAATAATGAACCGGCCCCTGGTATAAGCCAAAAAATGGAATCTGCTTTATTTATTATTCATATTTAAGAAGAAGCGTATTAGAAGCAAAAATAAAGGCTTTTGACAACTGAGTGCGTATTTCTGTTAACACCGGAGCGACGAAACGCATTAGTGTGAAAAACGACGAAGGATTATGACTTCAGACGCCATCTCCAACAACCAGGGACATCAATTCTCAACCTGCTCGGCGGATCTGAGCGAGGTTCCGCGGGATCCGGGTCCTCCCCCCCCCCAGGTACAGTGTGGTCGGTCCGCTCTCAGCACAGCTCTCCGGTTCGGTTCATTAACGGGGGGGCTGGTGCTGCTCCGAGGCCTTATGTGTGTGTGTGTGTGTTTGGAGCGAGCACTGATGAGATGGACCTACAAGAGTGTGTGTGTGTGTGTGTGTGTGTGTGTGTGTGTGTGTGTGTGTGTGAGAGTGTGTGTGTGTGTGTGTGGCCCGTCTGGTGCTGCCCTCATGTCGTCCATGACAGCATGTTCTCCCTCTGCCCCCAGCTTGCTCGCGCTGCCTCATGTCCATCAGTCTGTGCGTGTGCCCTCACCTGCACCTGTTTATGTGTGTGTGTGCATCACTTCTTGGTGTGTGTGTGTGTGTGTGTGTGTGTGAGAGATTCCACCAGCATTATGCCGCGTGGTTGTGTGGTTGTGTGTGTGTGTGTGTGTTTCCATGCCCGCCTGCCTAACGAGGGTCCCTGGTCCATATGTGACTTCCTCATTAACGGGCCCACATGACAGGGACAGCGGCGCTGGCCGCTGGCCCAGAGCGGGGCTGACACCGCCGGACCCCCAGACGCTAGCGGGACCATGTGTGTGCGGTGTGTGTGTGTGTGTGTGTGTGTGTGGGGGGGGGGTGTGTGGGTGTGTGTGCACGGCCACAGATGCCCTAACCATGTGGCCCCCTGTTCTCTCTTCCAGTTAGGGCCACTAATTACAGGCTGGATCTCTCCCCTCCACCTCCCCCTCCCTCCCTCCCTCCCTCCCTCCATCCATCCCTTCCCCTTCTCTTTCTGCCCGTTTTTTTTTTTTTTTTTTGAAGTGATAATGGCGTCCCCAGCCTGTAATTGGCCGGCGAGGATTGATGGTGATTGACGGGAATCGCTCACAGTGAGCTGCTGGGCGCTGTGGACCTGTCAGCCGAGGAGGTCTTCGGTTTAATCGCGGAGAGGGGTACTGCGGTGGCGGCTGTGGCGGCTTTGGCGGCTGTGGCGGTGGTTGTGGTGGCGGCGGAGGAGCAGGAGTTGGGAATAAGAGTTCGTCGAAAGCAGGTCCCGAGCGAAAAAAGGAAAAGAAAATTGAAAAAAAAGAAAAGACGGAAAAACCTTTGCGAGGACAAAACCCAGCAGCACGCAGCAGTGTGAAGCGTCGACGGTGGCGGCGGCGCCAGGCGGGACGCCGCAGGTAGCGATTGACAGGCCGTCACCAAGAGGCTGCTTTTTGCGGAACTTCCAGTCGACACACACACACACACACACACACACACCCACACAGGCAGAGGCACTATTGGATAACAACCATTAACAACCAATAATGTCGGCCAAGCACCTTTTTTTTCCTTTATGTGCAGTTAGTGGTTGCAAGGAGTATATGTGCCACCCCCCATCATGCTGAGCCGCGGTGGCAGCACACAAACATGATCTTAGACACCCCCCTGCTAAATCACACAATCGCTGCAGAGCTATTGAAAAATGGTGACTTGAAAATAAGATTATTGGGTTTAGCATTGCTTTAAATCAGGTTTGGAGCCGAGTAACGATAAAACAACAACAACACTTCTATAGGCTCTCAAAACAAAAAACAACACCTATGAATGTCATATTTCAAATTGAGATTTAACTGGGGATGATTTGGGTTAAGTCTTCTTGTTGCACCCTCTTCTTCAGCACTTTAACAGTGTTACACCACTTTTTGCCAGCGTTTCCGGAAATTTGGTTAAATCTTGCACCGGAAACCTAAAAGGAGACAGAAAAGATGGAAATCTAAAATCCAAACTGCTGATAGGCCTCAAAAAGGCGGCGCGACGGACCAATTAGTATTTCCTCTGATTGCTCCAGTGCTGTGTTGTAAATATCTAAGGCGTCTGTATCAGACAATGAAGACTGCGGTTCGCATTCAGGTGAAGGCGTCGCTCTTCCCCTCAAGTTTCCACCGCTACCTGACCGGCGGCTCCGAAAACACGACTCCCGGCTTTTATGATTAGACCCGAAACACCTTTTCGTCGATCAGGCTGATTGCCTCTGATGAAACATTATATGAGATGATCATGTTTACGGGGTGTTTTGTTGTTCTCTTTTTCTTTTTCTTACCGGCCTGGTTCTCCCACGTGGCCCCCTTGTACGGGGCAATACGCTTTGAAAAATCAGCAACCGGCGCCGGTGCTTTATTCATCACGCTCCAGCCTCCATTAGATGCACGCATTTAATTTTTAACCTCAAACTTGCTCCGGTTGCAGCACAGTGATTCACACGCCTGCGTCCTGGACTGTTTTGGAGCAGCTCAACCTGGGAAAGTTTTTTTTTGGGGGGTGTTTTTTCTTTATAATGAAACTGGAAAAGGGAGGAAAAAAAAAAAAAAAAAAAAAAAATAAAAAAAGTAGAAATTCCCCTTCGGTCCTTAATTATAATATGTGATTATTCACATTGTCATAGTTTACTTTTGGAGGATGGAGGTTGGAGGAAATGTGTTGCAATCATTAAGGTATTGTTTGGCTAAGGAAGTATAATTTGCCACTGTGCTATCGTGAAGGATTTGGCCGCTAATTGCTATGTACATTTAAGACTAAAAATCTCTCTGAGGCGGCTGATTGTGTTACAGGTGCTGTTTGAGCATGTATGCTAATTGCTCGGGTTTTAATACAGCTCATTTTTACATCCACAGGTTTTCTGTCCGTGTTTTTCTTTTTTTTCTGTTTACTCCTAAATAATTACCTGTCGCACAAATGCCCGAGCCCCAGGGGCACTTTAGCGTTGTCAGCACGTATAATTTTTCCCTTAAGCGGGTCTCAAACTACCTCTGGGCGTTGGATTTAATGCCCCTGCCCAGGCGCAGGAGCTGACCCCCCCCCCCGGTTTCCAGAAAGCCGTTTTGACCTCTGACCTCTCAATTGTCTCGTTGGCTTTCCAGGGTAAACAGAGACAGAAGGTTGCCTTTCGCTCGACGTAATCATCCGTCCGCTCGCCGGCCCCGACGTGCTTCATTCAGGTTGTGTGGGATTTTTAAACTCTCGTCTCGGTTATTCATTGGTGAGTTAACTATCTCAGAGATCATTATAAAAATATATCAACACCCTGGTTTGTTGTGGTCAAAACTCTCTCTGATTTGATTTTAATCTATTTTTAAGTAACAAAACTGCTCGAGCTGGTTGTACTATTTTATATATATTAGGTAGTTAGAGATAACAGCGCATCATATACATTTGTTTCTCCTTTACGTATTTATTCAGTGTGACCTTTTGGTAACTGCCCTATGCTATAACGTGACATTATTTACAGGATGCGTCATTTTATTCTATGTTTAGGGCGTATTTGTAATACCTGGCCAGATGAAAACTAACTTCATAGGCTCATTTATAGTTTTTTCTTGATCGATGTGCACCGTCCTTGTCGAAATAAACTAAACTAAAATAAAGTGAATGGACTGATAACCGCCCTCAAATAAACAATGAAAAATTTATTCTCCCAGCCAACAGCTTGACCTTGCATTGAATCCAATGACACCCGAACGCAACTTCCCAGTCACTCTCCACCGCCGAAACGATAACAAACTAACATATACGCACAGACGGAGTAAACTCCTGGAAGTCAGTCCTGTGTAGCTTGGGGGGGGATCAGCCATCCTGTGTGTCTGCCACTCAAACCGTCCGTCAGCTAGTCGACAGGCATCAGAGACTAAGAGGAAAACTTGTTCTCAGAATAGAACCGGCTGTTCTCGGCGCTGTCAGACGCTCTCACCCTCAGGGGCGGCGAGATTTCTTCTTCTTCTTCTTTTCATTTCAGCACAAGGGTGCGAACGAGTGAGACGAACGGTTGAGCGAGCCCCCCCCGACAGTCACCGCGAGGCGCGGCACCCGGCCCGAAAAAAGCCTCGTCCTCCCTCACAGCCATGTCATCTCCTCGCCGCCACCGCCCTCCCGGGACATCTCGCGCCGCCGATCCGAGTGACTCAGTCCTGCGCAATCCCAGGGATCCCTGAAACTACCCCTCCGGTGTTTCGGGGGCTAAAGAAAAAAGCGAAATAGGGGAAATTAATTTTGTTTTAATTCAATTCACCTCTCCCGACGTGCCCCCGGGTGGCCGGGGGGGTAACGAGGAGCAAGGCTGGATGCGATAACAGTTATCTGCTGGCTGCTTGTGGTCGGCGGCTCTTTGCTCTCTCTTTCCCCACAATGCACCGCTACTGTCCGGGGGGGGGGGGGGTCATTTGAGATTCATTCGATGTCTGTGTCGCAGACCCGACCGAAAACTGGACGAGGCGCCCGAACATGACGGCCTATTGGGGGCAATTGAAACGGCTCCTCCGGTACATGCGCCGCAGTAGTTTTTTAGTGTCTGGACCAATAGAATCACATTAGTAGAGTATGTTTTTTAGCCAGAACTGCACTTGATATCTTAAGGTTTCATGGGTAACATTTAGCCAAAGCAACTCACAAAACCCTTATCGTGCACATTTTAGTTATGGCTGACCCTCCCAACCCACCAGTGGGGACCAAATCACTAATCCTGCCCTTAGCGCAGCCACACCGGACCACAGATTAGTATTTTTATCTCCGCAGACATTTATGCAGGCACCTGCACCTGGAGGGAAAACGACTCTGATTAAATCCAGCCTGCTGTCGGACTCGGGCCTCAGAGGGCGGGGCCACGGAGCGTCTCTTGGCTGGACAGACAGATGGCGGGCCCGGTCCATCGGGGTCCAGACGGGAACCTTTTGACCTCCCGTTGGAGGGACCGGCGTGAAGTCCCGTGGACTCCGTGCGATCCGTTTTGGTTTCGGAGTGGCTGCGGCTCCGCGGCCCGTGTGGTGGAGGCATCCACCATCTTTGTGGGGTTTCGCACCAGCATGACGATAAAATTTAAACTGGCCTAATCTTATCCTGGAGCAGGGACCGGGGCCTGTCCGCCTTAGCGGCTCCTGTGTGACGGGTTCCCCCTTTCGACAGCCGCCGCGCTCCAGCGCCGCCGCTCATTTGCATGGATATGAGGGTCTCTCCACCCCCCCCCGCTCTCACTTGCTTTGAAACTTGTTGCCACATGCCGGTGATGTCTTCTTGCGCCGTGAGCTACCGCTGGAAAAATGCCTCCCCGTCTTTTTTCTTTTTTTCTTCTTTTTTTTTGTTAATGGATTTATAGCCCAGCAGATGTGAACATCTGGTTGCACGGGAGCCTCGGTGCGAATTTATGCGAGCGTGCATCTGTGCTGTTTCTGGCACATCTTATTCTATTCTTCTCTGCCCTGTTTCTCTGTGTTTTGTGTATACATTAGCGGACATGAATAACAAAGAAAGAAAAAAAAGTGGGGGGTACCGAGGGGGGGGGGGTAAATGAAAAGAAAAGGATCGACTGATAGGATCCGGAGAACGGAGCCGGAGGTTGTTAAAGGTAATGAATCTATACCTGTGTCTGTGCAGCCATTGTCGTTTATAATTGCGGCGATGTTCCTCAGCAGCTGAGAGATGCCAAAGAGGACCACTCAAACAAAACACCTGCCCCCCCCTCACCCCCCCACCCTCACCCATACCCCCTCGCCGCTGTTATTTTACTGCAATATTTCCTTCCTGACAATCCCTTGTCTCACCGGCTTTCACGGGCCACCCCCCCCCCGCCAAGGGTCTGCAAAAAGAAAAACTCTTTTCATAGACGTTGTGACGCAGCCGTGATGTTCATTAGAATAAGAGGAGAACGGTCCGATCTCACGCCCACGTGACGCAACGAACGGCGAGACGCTTTACAACGGGTTGTCGCTTTCCCGCCATTTTCCCGCCTGGGCCCCGGGCTCCGTGTGGCGATGCGAGGTGAGGCGTCGCGCCGCCGCTCGCCCCGTTCCCTCTGCTCATCTTTTACAAGTCTTCGTAATTGGTGCCGTATATCACCCCCCTATGTTTCGTTGTCATTTAAGTCTCCGTTATCCAATTCAGCTTTGTCATCGCTTGTCATTTTTTTTTTCTTTGGAAAGAGGCGATGTTTGATTTTTATTTATTCCTCAAAAGGCCCTTAGGGTTTGTTTTTATTCCACGTCAGGGAAGCATATTTTTCGACGCGCCGTACCAGCGAGCGAGTAAACACTGTAAGCCGATCCACGCATTTCGCACCGGGGCGTCGGAGGATGTCGGGCGTGCATCCTGTCAGTTTCCATCTTGTTCTCATTGGCAGGATGGATGTATCAGGACAGACCTCGGTGTCTCCGAACGATGCTTTTCGTGAGACTGTCGCTCTTGTCTTTGAGCCACGTGTGGGCTTGAACAGGCGGCTGAAAAACGGACACAACCAATTAGTCCGTGCCTATATTAAGTTCCTTTGGAGAAGTCCTGAACTTCCCAGCAAATTGAGTCTTTTTGAGGAGGCTTTTAGTTCACCTGAGGTGGGCTGTAAAGGCTCAGTAGTGTTGAGATGTGGAGGATCCGGGGGGCGGGGGGCATGAAAGATGTTTTTACTTGCCCCCACTGTTCAGGAATCCGCTTGCCGGTGCGAACAGGGGGCGGGGGCTGGGCATTATCGTCTCGAAATATGGAAACTTCATGAATAGGAAAGCGCTCGCACCGCGGGGGGCACCTGAGAAAGAGCCTCACGCTCCCCAGTCATTACCCCCCCACCCCCGGAAGCCCTCTGCCCGCGTCCAAGATCCCCAGTCGACGAAGTCTAATCGCTTCGGTGACTCTCCAACTTTTCCACCCGCAGCCTGGCATTATTCTGGTCTTCGCCGGAACGTCGTCAACTATCAGACGCGTGGCCACGGAGTCCGGACTCTTTTACTCCCCCGATGGTGAAATCGCCCGACGGCCGGCGAAGCCGGATCAGCGCTTCTTTGGTTCCGAGTCGTCAGTTCTCCGGCCTGTTCTTTAGCATCACTATCATTATTTCTATGCGTTTGTCCGTCCAACGCACAGCGCTACAAAAGGCTGTAAGGATCCAATGGCTTCTTTGATATGACAGCGATGCAAAGAAGGCCGAGGTGGGGGGGGGGGCGCTTTTCCTCCCTCCCCACGAAAAACAGAAATGGGCCGGTTCAGCGAGCGGAACGATCATCAGCGATTTCTTCCTCCAGCCTGTGGAAACAGTAGCTTGACAAGGGAGACAATGTGATTCCTTCTCAGTTCTGCTGTTTTATTCTTTGGTTAACAAAATGCTAAATGGCACCCAGAAGTCATTATTCGACCGAACCACCCCCCCCCCCCCCACACACACACACACTTTCAGGCCAGACCTGCTAACTGCCTGTCTAACAAGCTAAAAGCACACACCGTATCAGGAGGGGGATGACGGACAGTAATGGCAGGTTCCAGCCCTGCAGAAAACTCGCAGGTTGAAAGGAAAACTGCTATATTCTGCCGCTGTATTCATCCGCTAATAGTCCTGCCTTTTGTTCCCGGCGGGGTGAGTTTTTGGAGGTTTCTAATTACTGCCTTGAAAGTGAGTATTTCAGGCCACGAAACGAGGCCTTCCCTGACGCCTCTTTAAAAGAGAGAGAGAGAGAGAGAGAGAGAGAGAGAGAGAGAGAGACCCGTCTTGAGTGAACAATCGCCCAAATCGTCGCCTGGAAATGGGCACATAACGCACCGCAAGCACCTGGCGGGAAAAATGATCAATCTGCTCGTACAAACGAGTGCGGGAGGAAAGTTATGCGACCTCCCCGCCCCCCCGCCGGCAGAAAAAGGAGGCATAGATGAAGAGGGTGTGAATAAAAACACGTATTACTTGATACTGAAACGCTGCTGCGGAGGTGGACGGGGGTTGGACGGATCTGCCAGCGCGTCAACCCTGGCTGAACTCCAGCGTTTTTGAGCTAATTTCCGATTTTTCAGTGAAAATGTTTCCTCCTCCGGAGAAACGCGAACCAAAGTTTTTGCACCAACCTGGGCCAGATTTCACTCCCCCACTTTAACTTATTCGCCGAATATTCGCCGACTTTTTTTGTTTTTTTGTCTTCTCTCTGACCGCTCGCGCTGATCCGGCCCAGAAGATGTCCGCCGGCAACGCCAGCCGCTGGACGCGGGACAGAGCGAAAGGCGGGGTTGAAAGAGGGGAGTGGGAGGGCGGGGGGACGCGAGAGCTGGATGAAGCCGTAGGCGGCGGTGACGCTTGTTCTGACGGACTCTCTGACCCGATGTTCTTCTCCGGGGAGAAAGAGCAGGGAGTGCATTTGCCTTTCATATGAAAAACAACATTAAAAGGCTTTTTTCCTCCGTAACTCTATGCCTCTGTCCCTTTAGGACACTGTAGGTAAGCAAAAAATTTGTAATGTTTGCTCGGTCGCAGTCGCTTGGGCCCTTGTCAGCAGCAGTTCGGGGCTTGTCGCAGCATCAGGTACATTTGAGTGGTCTGCGGGATCTGAGGTATCAGGGAGGCGGCGATGGCGAGGAAGAGGAGGAGGAGGAGGAGGGTGGGGGGGTAAAGAAAAGAATCGATGCAGAGCTCTTCTAGGCTTAGTTCCCTGGCCGTGCAGCTGCTAGCAATTACCTGCAGAGGGAGAGGGGAGGCTGCGAAGTAGCCCGGCGCCGAAGGCCCCTCCTCGGCTCGGCTCGCACCCCGAGGCTCCCTAATTACTCCGCCGACGGCCCGGGTATCTGTCAGGACCAATCAGAGGCGGCCGGGGAGACGCCAACGCGGGGAGGCGCTGGCTTGTTTGTTTGCGAGGCAGACACTCACCGGGCCACTCGGCGCCGGATGAACGTTTGATTCATTAATGCGTGCGCGCAGGTCACGGCGCCATTCTTTATTATGACAATTCTCTCGCCTGCAACGAGAGCGGCGGAAAATAGAATTATTAGGCGCGATTGTTTTTTTGTTTTGGTTTTGTTTTTGTTTTTTTTGCTTTTACTTCCTTTGCAGACGTCGGCCTGTCTTTTAAGTAACAAAAGCGAACCGCATCCGGCGAGCGAGACGAGTTAGCGAGGAGTTGCCGGCAAAGGGCGAAAAGTAAAGTCTGAGGCAAACACAAGAGGTGCTAACTTCTAGATGATAATCTTCATTTTCGCATCCCGACTTTCCCCCGACTCCCCCCCCTCCTCCTCTTCCTTCATCTTCTTTGCAGGATTGGCTTTGGAGTCCCCCCCCCCCTTCCCCGGTTGCCATATGCTTGGCGCCACTTGTCTTTTAGAACCACTTTGTCACTCCACCACAGTTTGGAGGTACACTTTGAAAGCGGTGTTGCAGGATGCAAAACACCCAGGGAAGGTGGGCCGGCAACAGACAATGATTAATACTGCTCTCAGCGATCTCCTTGAAGGAAGTCGGGGCAGCGTTGCATCGCGGTAGAATTACTTCGGCTTGGAAGGGAGGAGGGGCAGACCTGGTGGGGGTGGTGGGGGGGTTCACCATTATTCTTTAAATCCCCATATACGCATGTTTTTTAATTAAAATGTTTAGTGCAAACACATTATTCACAACCTTGAATTGCACTGACGAAACTTATACTTTATGCATCAGGGGTGGTGGTGGTGGTGGTGGTGGTGGTGCTGGTGGTGGAGGGTGCTGAGGCTCTGTCACATTCATGAAAGCGTCATTTTGATTTCCGCGCCGTCCTCCCAAGGTTGAGGAGGTATTTTCTGCGCCTTCCATTTGAATTATAGACTGACAAAGGATACAAGCAACACCCTGAACACTTTCCCTCGAGCGGGGGGGGGCGGGGAGGAGCAAGCGCCGGGGACTCCGGCGGTTGGAAAGTAGGCTCCGGCGGCACGGGCAGCGGCCAGACGCTCCCATGGGCGAGCCGCTCTTCTCAACAGAAGCCTTGTGAAGATTAAAAGGCGACTGCAGGTTGGTGACCCACTGCTCTGACCCACTTATATGTACCGAGGCACATCTGAGCAGTCGAACTGTTCTCGAATATTTTCCCCAAATAAAGATAAGGGTAGAATATTAAAGTTTTAATTTCAATAGTGATGTTGCTTTCATTTATTCCACATGGCGGAGAATCATACTTGAAGGTTAAGTATCGTCCTTATGTTTTTTTCTACTTATTCTACTTATTCCATCAAAAGAGCAGATGCTTGGCTGCGGGTAAAACTTTCAGCAAGAGTTGGGGTATTAAAAACTCAGCTCATGACAGCTCGCCCTGCTCCCGTGCACCTTGCAAGTAGGTGAAGCTGTGCCAGAAATCCACCGTTTAGATCTTGACAACACATTTTCAGCAGAGAGCCGGCTTCATAAAGCATAAACGCCGGGTGAGCGGAGTCCCGATATGTCGAATCCAATCAAGTTATCTCGGCCCGTTTCCTTCCTAACATCTTCGATCCAGGACTTTTACCTGTAACTGAGGTGCTGAGAAACCGCAGCCTCACGCTGGAGTCACTCAGGGCAAAGTCGGTCGGGGCCGGAGACGAGTTTCTTTAAAAACAGATAAAGAATCTTGGGGGTGTGGAGACAGAGAAGCGGCGATCTCACCGGACCTTTAGCTTCAGCCGCAAAACCACGGCTGCAGTACAGATGTGGTTGTGCAGATGTGGTACTTTTTGCTTAAGTAAAAAATAAATACATAAATAAAAACAGAGCTTTCCTCTTATCGCACGAAATGCAAAGGTGATACAATGATGAGTAAGATGAGCTGGACTGTGAGTGCAGAGTAAGGCTTCGTGACGGAAGGTGACGGAAGCTCTCTCGCTCGGCCGTGACACACACACACACACACACACACACACACACACACACACACACACACACAAGCAAGTGGAGAGACAATCACACACTCAATAAAGCTACTGTTCTTTCATATGGCAATTTATCCGGACAAATTAGAGGCTGCGAGTATCCCACAGATGAAATCTCAGTTAGTAGCCGCCATGCAAATTAAAGCCACGCAGCCCATACTCCATTACACATATCATTATAAACCCCTGCCCCACTTCAAAACCCCTGCTACCAATAATCAATCTCACCATGTTGGGGAATAAAATGCAAAGCACTGAATTAACAAGCAGGCGTGACAGGATGATTATTGATTTAATGTCAGCGGCTGGCTGGCGCATACATCTCCGCGGCGCGGCACACCATTAAAACATCCTAACTAGGGTAATTGCATTAGACACCTTTTTATACCACTTTGTGTGGCTAATCGGCATGTAATAAGGGGAGAGGAGGGACGGGAGGCGAGCGATTCGCTGAGTCAGCGGCCGTGCGACGTCACGTCTGGAGGTGGAGGCGAAAAAAAAAAATGGGGGGGGAGCGAGGGTCTCGGATCTGTGCACGAGGCTGCCGACGAAACCGCATGATCATGATCGCATTCGACCCCGCAGCTCGATGCCGCCGATGATTTGAGGTATTTTTATGATAAGTCGATATTCAGACTCATAACGTGATACTGACGCAGCTCTGTGATGGCGAATCACTAAAGACTCACGTGTCAATCGTCAAATGACTAATGTTTTAACCTCTTATCAGCCACTGCTACGCCATCCACGGGACAGCAGCTCCCTGAAGAGCTTTCGTTGCGTTGAAAAGTTACACGACCATGAATCTGTGCGCGTATCCGTAGGTTCGACTTTGTTCATTGCTTTGACTTGGTCTGGATTCAGCCGGGCCGACTGTAAAACGGCGGCGTTTCCACGAGCCGGACTGACTCGGAGAGCGGTTCGGGGTTTTTTCTTAAACAGAATCCTACAATGGTAGACGTGAAAAGGGCTTATCATTGATTCTTTATCACTCTTAAAACGCCCAATAAATCTCTGCTAAATGGCTCCGTCTAGGCCGAACAAGAAGGAAATAAAAGCCACGGCTCATGTGTCAAACTCTCCTGCAGCATCGAGTAAAGTAATTTGCATCGCAGATATGAAATACCATTAAAAACCTGCAGCAGTCTGCCTGTGCTCCAGGCCTGGACCACTTCCTGTTGCTCCCCGAATGAAGATGTGAACCTTCATTGTGGGACCCCCCCCAAAAGGAGGCCTGTGAGGGGGATGGGGGTAGGGACAGAAAGGGGAGGAGGAGAGAAGAGGGGGGTGGCCAGGTGCCAGGTGCTCCCTGTGATGGGACACCCCATCGCCACGGAGACACGGGTCAGGGGGCAGGCATGCAGGGGGAGGGGGGCACGGGGGTGGGGGGCACGTGCTCCGAGCAGCGGGGCGGCCCGGCTCTGGCATGAATTACCCCCCCGCTGAGCCGCCGCTTTCGGGAGGCTGGAGGAGAGGTCACGTACCCGGTGGCCCCTGGAAGGCGCACACACACACACACACACACACACACACACACACACACACACACACACACACAGACACACACACACACAACCCCGCTCTCAGCCGCACAACAACAACAAGGCTCTGTGTGCGCCGGACTGGTCTCAAACGCTATTCTACATTTAGCACAAACACAAGTAACGACACACACACACACACACACTCTTGCAGAGGATGAATTAGGTCAGCTTCGTTGGTCAAACAGGACAGCTCTCTCCACAGCAGGGCACTAAACACAAATTATTCTCACTAGAATGCCTTTAATATCAGAGAGGAACAGGGACAATCAGGAGCCGGACCTCCCCCCATTCCCACCGTCCCACGGCCCAGCGTGGCACCACGTAGGGCACCTTGTCCAAAGAGCACCTGGACACAAGAACACTCCGGACAAATGGAGAACGCCACAGCACAGCCCGGTGCGCCGGGGCTGGAGCCGACAAATATCAGACTCAGAAAGCACGAGTTGCAAATCGGGAAAGTCAGACGCACTTCTGCCTTCAAAACCTGAATATGTGGAAAAGCAACAAAGTGATAATGTGACAAAATGATAAAAATCTCCATATTTCTATCACTGGTCATAAAAAAAAGGCGAAGAAATGTCGGATTCATCCTCATGGACGGAGATTTTATTTATGTCTGGGGGACAGTTGGATCCCACAGAGCTTTACTTTACACTGCGATATGCAAGTAACGGGGACATGTAAAAAAAAAAAAATAAATAAAAATTACTGTTAACACCAACCACAGACGAAGAGCAACATGAAAATCATCATCATTTTCATCTGCGCTTTGCAGCAGGGGTCTGGGACGCATCAGTAATGCATCATTTTCTTCTAAAATCATCAGCTGTTTGTGTTCGTATGAAAATGGGGGGGTTGTGGGGGGGGGATCTTAAAGTATCAACGTGATAAAAATAACGTTAAGTGTGGTTCTTAGGCTGTTAGAGAGGACGACGGGTCTTCGGGGCCCCCAGAACGGAACGTTAGCTAGATGCCGATTGGCTGACGGCGCCGGCCACCTCGCTCCAAACGATGCAAAGCAGCTGAGTAGAGGCTTTCTAGCGGCAGCGGTGAAAGGAATAATGAAACTATAATGGCATTTTATTGGGCAGGACATCGCTTCAGCCAAGTTCTGATGTATTTTAATGGAACTACTGCAGAACGAACGCATGGATTTCATTACTTTAGATCTACAGACTCAACAAAAACACATTTTTTTTTTTCTCTGATTCGGGAATATTCAGTTCTCCTTACTAAAGTGAAATATTAAGATAGAACAGTTTGACAGCTTTTGTAATTCAGGGAGTTAAACAGTAAAGCAACTTTCGCTTAGCAATAGTGGTGGATCGCTGCACCGCCCCCTCGGTGTGTGCACACCGAGGGCCGGGGAGGAAACGGGGGGGCCGTGAGAAAACTCAATCAGAAGGCCGGACGCCAGAGGTGCCCCCCCCCCCCGATCGGCGCCTTCATCGCCTGTCGACCGCTCATTGCTCAGTCCTGTACTACAACACCTCGAACGAACGCTGCGGCAGGAACTAAAAAATAAATTAAAACAAAGCCGCACGCACATAAAAACACACACGCATGTGTGCGTCACACTAATGATCGCCAGCGAAGACGCGGGAAAGTTTGCTGACGAGTTTACAACTTGTTGTCGGGGGGGGGGGGGGGTCGCTTTCGCCTCGGCAGATGGATGCACAGCAGCGGCGTTTCTGGCGCGACGTCTCTTTTGATATTTAATCACGGCAGACATCAACAATGCCGTCCTTATTATCGCGGTAATGAAAACCGAATCAGTCTCACACGGATTAATTTGTATAATAAAAAAAAAAAAAAAAAGGAGAAGAGGAGAAGAGGATGAAGAAAAAAAAATAATTAAGACAAAAAGGTCCCGTATCAGGCAGGCGAATCAGGAAGACAACAAAGTACGGTGCGTGACAGTTTTCCCCGAGTCCTCCCGCGGTGACGCCGGCCTGTCCCTTTTGTGTCATGACTAGTCGCTCTCCGGCATTAATCAGAGCGTCGTCCCATCTTGTTAGGCTGAGCCGAGGAGATGACAGGGAGACTGCAGGTCTTTAATCAAGGTTAGAATAATCCGTGATGGTAGCTGATTATAAACCTGATCATCAGCAACATATTGTCACCCCCTAATCATCCAAATAAACAGAGCGGGGCCTGCCCTCGGCCCCAGGCGGGGGCCTGGATTACACGTAGGGACGCACACAGACGTGCACACAGAAACGCACAAGGGGACTTACAAGGCGACGCACACGTAGGGATGCACACGGAGACGCACAAGGAAATGCACACCAAGAGACACGCACACGGAGACGCACACAGAGACGTGCACATAGGGACGTACAAGGAGACGCACAGAGATGCGCATGTAAAGACGCACATAGAGACAAACACAGACACACACAGAGACATGGACATGCACAGAGAAACGCACACACACATAGAAATAGACACACACACACACACACACACACACACACACACACACACACACACACACACACAGAGACACACACAGTCTTACAGGTGCCTACATGCAGATGCAAACAAGTGCATTCGCCTAAAATTCAAACTTGCACACAAAAACGCAGAATTTTGCATTTAAAAAAAAAAAAAAAAAAAAACAACAACAAATGAAAATGAAAAAATTTGCGCGGGAGCTCGGGCGTCCGCGTCCACGCGCGGATACGCAATCTGCAGCGAGCAGCACTTTCCACATCAAATGCTCCTAATGCAAATACCACATTTTATGGTGCCTTTTTTGAAAATGCCTTGCCTCTCAGCGATCGGGAAATGAACGCATCGCGGCTGAGAGGCCCTCATCTTGAAAGATATCCATCAAGACAGCAGATAAACAATGAAACGGCCCCTCTGAAGTCGACGATAACCTCAACTTCTTTCTAATCTACTTTCATGTGCCTTGTCTCCCTTTTTTTTTTTTTTCTTATTTACTCCCTCTCTTTTATTTCACCTCTCCCGGGGTGAGCCTCTCTTCTCCTCTCTCTTTCTCTCTCTCTCTCCCTCCCTCCCTCCCTCTCTCCCCCTCTCCGTCTCTTTTCCAGAAGCTCATTACCTTGGGACCGAGTCTCGGCTGTTTTCCAACACATGCGAAATTATAACACGACCGGCGACGGCACTCGTTAGCAGCCTTGTCAATCATCGGAGCGGGCGGGAGGGGACTGGGTGGCGGGGCGGCGGAGGGTGGGGGGGGGGAAGCAATCGGCGGCGGGGTCAGCGATGAAGATGTTCATTCTCTATTCATCCATCACATCTTCCGGGGAAATCAATTTACACCGCATCAGCGTCACACTGCCTCGACAACAGCGGTGATATGAAAGAGGAGGGAAACAACTTCTGAGAGAGAGACGGAGGATAGTGGTAGTTTAGATACAATCTAATAAACGTCACTCATCTTGTTTTTTCTCCCTCCTGTCACCCCCAGCTTATCGAGTCCTTTGTCCTCCGCTGGAAATTAGTATTTGTTAATAACTTTTATATATATTTTGAAAAATAGATAAGTTTTAACAGCAGCCAAACTACAAAGGTAGCTAGTTACCCACATGTTTATCCTCATCCCACCATAAGTTCCTAAACCCTTCCCTTCGACGAGTTCCACTTTCCCATCCCTCTTCTTGTCCCTTTTACTTATGTATCCTCTTTGGGAGGCGGCGGTCTGACAAGGCAGAGATTTGGGACGTCGCTCGCCGCTCACATTAACGCAGTTGTTGCCTTCCTCGCAGATGTCATCTTCATGGTTCATTAACGGTGTTTGGTTTAGTGAAACCTGAGGAGGGGGAGAGGATAAAAGACGGGGAAGACAGGTGGAGATGGAAGGGAGTCGGCGGCGAGGGAGAAGTAATTGGCAACATAAATGAAAACCCCGGTGTCGCGCCGACACCGTCCGCGTTCCTAGACTGCAGATGAAAACGCCTTTGAACAGCAGTTCTGTGCCGGACATGGCGGCTTTGAGAAAAACCCTCAAGTGCGAGGTGAGAAATAGTCAAGTAGAGGGAAGTGACAGAGGAAGAGGAGGAGGGACGGAGTGCCAGTTTGTGGATAGGTGTGTGTGTGTGTGTGTGTGTGCATGCGTGTGTGTGTGCATGTGTGTGTGCGTGCATGTGTGTGTGCGTGCATGTTGCCAGGAGAGTGCCTTTGTGAGCGCTTTCATTCCACGAGATGTCATGCTGTTTGAGCAAACGGTTCTCCGTTAAGGCCGTCCGCCTGCCGCAGGCGCGCCGGGCCCGGCGCCGCCGCCTGCTGCACCCGGACCCGGCCTCCTTGCCAACGCCCCCGCCTCCGCCGCCGCCGGCCGGCCGATGCCAGGAGCCCGCCCGCCCCTCGTCTCGGCAGAGCAGATGTCACTCAATTGCCCTCCACCTCCGTTTCGAGAAGAAAAAGCAAAAAAAACAAAAAACACAACACCACCACCACCACCACCCCTTCACCACCCTAACAGGCAGCCCTGCCAAGCAGGCGACACCCAATGTGTGAAGAGATGGGTGGAGGGATGGGTGGGTGGGGGGGTTGGGGGGGTTAGGTGGGGGCGGCAGGCAGGAATGCGCAGCGTGGGAGCGTTGTAGATTTTTCGCACTCCCTTCTCCGCCTCCCCCTCTGCCCGCGAGGCACCCACCTCTCTCCCTTAGCAAACACCAGCGCCGCCGCCGCCACCCGACGCAACGCGCAAGCCACACACGCCGCCGCACAAACACATGCACAGTCTTCTCTCTCACCCCTTTTTACTCCCCCCGAATTTTTAGCAAAAAAAAAAAAAAAGCGACACACTTTCCCCTCTTTCTCCTGAGATGACACCCCCTGCAGGCCTTTGGAATATTCTAATTCTGTTTCCCTAACTCTTATTATGTGTTGAGTGTGTGACATGTGAATTGTAATTAGTCGCTCTGGGGTGAGCAGAGAGCGAAACCCCCACCTTCCAAAAAAAGAGGGAGAGAGAGAGAGAGAGAGAGAGAGAGAGAGAGAGAGAGAGAGAGGGGAAAGAAAAGAACCAAAAAAGGAAAAAAAACAACACCGGAGGGTGAATAATCTTTCCAAATACCCCATCCAATTTTAACCCCCCAATCACAACCTTGTGCTCCTGTCGCTGACTTTGATTCCCTCACACAGGTGTACGCACCCCCCCGACACACCACCACCACCGTTCCCCCTTTGTTTCCCATTCCGGCGCTGGTTCCGAGCCCCCCCTCGCCTCCCTCGCCGTCCCGTACGCGGCGGCGCACCCCCCCCCCCCACTCTCGGACGGCAGCGGATCTTATCTGCGAGGGAGGCCCGTATCAATAACCTCGCAGCTTTCGCTCCTCCGCCACAAAAAAGGGGCCCCGGCGACAGGGGCTAGCTGTAGGGACGGGAGATAATGGGATTGAGGTGGTACTTAAATCTCAGCGAACCACGGCAGCTCAAGTAATTAGTGGATGGGATCCATACTGGGGGCGCTAAGCAGAGCTAATGCTACCCTGGGCTCCGCTACTGGTGCAAAATTAGCAGTATGGGAATGTGCAGAGCTATCGCGCGGATTATCTGCCTGGCTCACCCGGCCTGTTCCTGCCTCCGTCTCTCGGTCGTTCTGCCCGTCTGATAGACAATCTCCAGCTTCGGCTGCGGCTCTCAAAGAAGAAAAGAAAAAGCCTGCAACCCAACAGACGGAGGAGGAGGAGGTAGAAGGAAAGAGGGAGAAGGGAGAAGGGGAAATCAGGCTGGAGGAGGTGGTGGAGGAGGTGGTGGAGGTTGGGGGGGTAGTAAGGGGATTGCAATTTCACAGCAGTGTCAGAAGAGCCAGCCGAGGCCCTGTCTTTCCATTGAGGCTTCATTAGGGCGAACAATGGACTTCCCTGCCATCTAATTAGACGGGGTTAATGAGGAGAGGAGGGCCGCGGACCATCCCCACCGTGCACGCTGTGGCACGGGTGGGGGGGTGGAGGGGGCGGTCAGTGGGTCCTGGGAGCGCGAGGGGAGGGTCACCCCGTAGCAATCTCGGAGAATCTTGGACATTATCGCGAAGTTTTGGGGGGGGGGGGTAAGGTGCGACGTCGGGGCTAAACACGCCGCCGTGCCGGGTCTAAACCTCAACCTCATCAGCCTCAAGGTTAAAGGGTTAAGGGAAAAAGCTGAAGATGAGTAATTATTTGCAGTGTCTTACAGTAGGTTTCTACAGGGGGAGTCATCGTGCAGTGAACGGCTGTGACCTTTAATAAGAGCAAACATTACCTTATCAGTCGCTTTGTTTCTTTAAAAAAAAGTAACATCTCATTAGATTGTTTAATGCATCTTTTAGAAAAAAAAAAAAAAAAAAAAGAAATGCACCCGTCGGGTCACAGGTTAAAGTTTGACCTCACTCTGTCGCCCATTATTTACTTTTACATTACGCTTTTCTCTTTTTAAATCCACCCCCCCCCCCAAAAACACCAACCCATCCTGGAGAATACAGCTCCCTGGCAGCGAGGCAGCGGCTGCACTGCACCTTTAAGTGAACCCTTTAAGACCCGGCTCGTTGCACAGTCAGCCACAGTCATTAAAGGCTGCATTCTGCATCCTCCATCCCACCTGCTATTGAAATTCATGGGTCAAAGGAGCAGCTCACCAAAAGCCATCAGATGGAAAACCCCATACAGAGATATGTATTTTTTTCCATTTCTTTGTTTAAATGATGGCTAACACGCTATATGCAGGGATATGCAATTTTTTTTTTAAAAAAAATACATGCACTCTAGAGATCAGATGCATTTTTCAGGCCTCATGATGTAAAATCGTCCCGAGGATCATTGAGGTGAAGAAAAAAAAAAAAAAGGATGAATGTTTTGGGGTTTTTTTTAATCACCACTCATGCATCAGTAGTTATAATCAAATAAATGATAAATAATCTTCATGATAGGGACTTGACCTCAAGACATTTGGACTTTTCCTTGATGAGAAAAAGTTGCAATCGCTGCAGAGCTGGTCCAAAGGTCTAAAAAAAAAAATAAAAAAAACCCAAAACACTGCGTCGCAGCTTTTCTTCTTCGGGATCCACATTACAAGTTCGGTGTTTTGTGTTTTTGTCGTCCTGTAAGTTCAGTTCTGTTTTGTTTTGTTTTTTTTTTTCCCCTGCAATTAGCAAACAGGTGAGGAGCCGGCGTACCCGGAAGACTTTTGACACATCACGACCGCCAAAACTTGAATCGGCTTGTTAAGAACAGCAGTTGGAGAAACACCTCGACAACACTTTGCTGCCGCGCGACACAACATGTATTAGAACACGGCTAATTAATCGGTTAGGTGGAAGAGAGAAAACACGAAGTGCCCGTGCGGATTCGCCGCTAGAGACGCGGCAGACGAGGGAATAGCTTTACCTATGGATAACGGCGGGTTAACGGGAGAGGGGCGTCGCTTTGGTACACCTGGTTAACGTGCGGCGGCGGCAAGAACCGGGAAACAAAACGTTTGTTTGGGGAGCTTCTACAGGATGCTAAACGGAGATGAAGAAGCTTGTCAACACGTATTTTGGAGAAGCCGGATTCACCGCTTATATTTCGATACATTTATTTATTCTTTTGTTTCATAAAGTCCAAGCATTTCACTGTGGCGCGCTGCAGGGTGTTCATTTCTTAACAATGAGCAGATTGCCTTTTTTTTTTTCCACGAAACAGGCGTTTAATGGCGTCCTCCATTACGGTCGCCCGGCGCCGTGGGGCGGCGGCGCGGGGCCGCTACGTGGACGCGTAATGTGATTTTTGTGAACTGGGAGGCAATTTTGAGATGTCAAAAACAATGTGATCACCGCGCATCAGCGAAAGCGAGAGATTACAACGGCAGCCGCGGCAGGGCCGGTGGTCGCGTTTGGACACACACACACACACACACACACACACACACACAACACAGACGCACATCTGCACACACAGATCCAGGCGGGTCATGGTGTGCAGTAATGGCCATAATCACAGTTGCTATTAGGCTAATTTCAGATATATTTCTATGTGCAAATTGCAGGTAGATAGAAAGACTGATAGAAAGACGGATAGATAGATGGATGGATAGATAGATGGATAGATGGATAGATAGAAAGTCAGTCTTCCTATACAGTTTACACAGCCTCAGCCTCAGCTCTTTTCATTTCCCAGTAGAAATGACGCCGCTGCAGCTGACATGCGCGAGCAAAATGTTAATCAAACAAACCCATTTCTTCCTCAACAGCTAAACCAAACAAACGAGCCCCAACTTTCCCATTCAAGTCGGAATGACAGCGTAACACAACACAACGGCATGCGAACGCGGCGTTTCTTTATTCAGGCGACGTCAGCCACGCGCCGTTCTGTTGAAAATATCAACTTCAGATGTTGATGGGAGGAAAAAAGACGGGCGTTTTGTCTGCCTTTGTTGGTTCGGGCTTGATATGCTGCCTTGAGCCTTTCAAGCCATTTGTTAGACTCAATTTCTTCCTCTGTTACATCTGCAGATTACGTTTCAAACAAACAACCAGCAACATGAAGGCGCAGCGGCGCTATTATGGTGAGAGAATGACAACTTGCATAGGTGGAGAGCAGGAGGAGAGAGGAGGAAATACAAGAAAGGGATGAATAAAAAAAAAGGAAGGAGTTGATGTAAAGGCAAGGAAGACTGGAAAGAGGCGGGATAGGAGTGATGAGATCCTACAGTGATGGGATTTATGCGTGTGTGTATTGTAAATGTATGCATGCAGGTTATGCAAATAAAAGCGCTTTGATTCTCCGGCCTTAACCATAGTCTCCCTCCTATTGTTGCTTTTTTATTTAACTCTCCCTCGGTTTGTTTGTTTTTTTTGATTTTTTCCTGCCTGTCCCGTGCTTTTGTTCATGAATCCTTCACAGAGTTTGTTTCTGGCCAAGTAATTTAAAGAAGCATTTACATGGGAAGCGTTTTCCCTGTCACTGGCTTTCTGGTTATTTTTTTTTTTCTTAAAACATGTAATCATATATATATATATATATAAAACCAGAGGCCATAGCACTTTCAGATATTGTAAAACTTTTTCAGAAAGCATCATCAAATGATTTTTTTTTTTTTTTTTTTTTGCCAAACAAACATGAGTAAAAAAAGTTCGTGTTTTTTCGCAATCAGAAAGAAACAGAAAAAATCCAAGTATGGTAAAAAAGGAGTAAACGAAGAGTTACAGCATGTCCAGTATTAGATATAGCAATGACCAGCAAGAGAAAGCGTCTCTCAAATTACTTGATAATTGTAAATATCTAGTATTGGTCTTTGTCACAGTTTCTGTATTTGCTAATTAGCTTGTTAAGCAGTAAAACCGAACATGAATCCTCAAGGTAGCCAAACCTTTAGCTATATATGTAAATTAGTATCCAAGCCTGATCATTTTTTATCATTATTCATACAGTTGGTGTTGTAACACAAAGCTTTAAAAGAGAAAAAAAGCAGAACTTACTTTCACATGTCAGTTTTTTTGGTATTTCTAGCTACTCGCTAGCTGCATTCATGAATATCCATCTTGACTGAGAACAATTAGAGAAAGTTACTGTATTAATCCGGTCTGCCAGGATCCTAAGGCTTAGATTTCTTAAAAGTTTTTATCTAAAATTAT
Organism: Istiophorus platypterus; assembly: GCA_016859345.1. Taxonomy (NCBI): domain Eukaryota; kingdom Metazoa; phylum Chordata; class Actinopteri; order Istiophoriformes; family Istiophoridae; genus Istiophorus; species Istiophorus platypterus. The sequence goes on along the minus strand of CM029131.1, from coordinate 10,897,653 downwards.
GTGAAACACACTGAACCAATATAGTATTGTTAACCACTATGAGGGGTTAGATGGCCTCTAGAGGACTGTGTCACTTAGTAATTTCCAACATTTTGACATGATTTCTTTCCAACAAACCAAATCAAAGAAATTTATTTACGCTACCAAACGTAGGGATTTTCCATGACAGGTCTTATTCGTAGCCGCCATTTTGTGTTGTCGCAGCAGGATAAGCGCAGGTGTGTTGAATAACATTAACGATGGCATACACCTGAACAGGATGTGGCCATAATCAATGTTATCGGTTGCACCTGTGCTCCTCTCGCTGTGCCACATCATCTTATATGGTGGACTACTAACACCTGTAGCTCCACCCACTCAGGTGTAGCTCAGCCAATGAGATTTCTGCCCTCGATATAGTTATATCATTAGATATTATATCATCAGCTACAGACATTATCTTTTTCTTCTCCACTGGCGTTAGTGTTTAAATGCCTTTCGGCATTTGGCAAATCATCTTAGCCTAAAAAACAGTGCACGAGAAGATTGTATAAAAAGGTATTTGGTGCCCTGGATGTGTCTGTGCTTCTTTGATTTATCTACTGTCTTTCAACCTTATTCCCTCATAAATCGAAATTCGTCTTTCCACTTTAGAACCAATCGGAAATGCCTCTGTGTCCAGAAATGGTGTTGCTGAGCTCACGGCTCGGACTTTTTGTCTCTGTATAGATTTGTTTCATGATTAACAACATTTACATTATGATTGGGGAATAAAAGGCCACTTCAGGTTAAAAATCCGCAGATGAAGAACTGTAGCTCGGTTTGTCCTCCTGCCGTTTCGTGTGCTAGAATATCCACATCTTTCCAACACAAATGTATTTTTAATTTGTTTCATCTCTGGGCTCTAATCACTACCCTTTTTTTTCATATACCAAATAAACAAATTAGAGACTCAGATGTGAATTTTGTCACCCCGATTTTGCTTAAGCCTAATTGGTCCTAAAACCCAATCTTACCTAATTAAGAGTCAGATATCGGCTGTGGTGTGATCTCACCCTGGCGATAAAATTTTTTCTAATTTTTCTTTTTGCTGTGTTGTTTATGCGCTCCGGGGCTAAAGGACATGCATCCCTCACACGCATGCGAGGAAAATCCTCCATCCTAGCAAAACAAGTGAGACCAAATCCTATTCCATATTCCGCGGCTCTACATCCTATGAGTGTGTACACTTCAACAAGGAGGATCACTTGCCACAGAACAGTAGACCGCTGACAAGCCTTGTGCTCCTGCTACTCGACGCCTCCCGTAAGCACGCTGCTTTAACCTGGATCGCCATCTAGTGATGGCACTCAGTACAGCCCCGGACGACCTCCGCCGAGATCGAAGCAAGGCGTTGACGATCAGCAGGATGTCTGCTGGGGCTTTGTTTTTTAGTTTTTGGTTTTTGGGTTTTTTTTGGGGGGTAGTTTTTACTTTTATACTCTGAAGTTTATGTTATAAGTGTGTGTGTGTTTAAACCTAATTTCAGGTTTGGTTCTGGCATGTAAATAAAATGTGTGTGTCCAAGGTGTGTTTCATTCGGTCATCTCAGAAAGCTCCTACACTGGGGATCAATATGTCCTCGTTGCTCCCGGTGACAGTTAAACTACTTGCATGCGTCCATAAGATTTGTCTGCTTCCTAGTAGCTTGTTTTTCTGTTTGATTTTTTTTTTTTGGTGTTGTATTGTTTTCACTGTAACCTTGTATTTTCAAAACCGTTTAGGATTTCAGAAATATGACCTTGTTTTGGGCTTTTTATCAAAGCAATTTTGAATGAAGCAGATACTGAGGCTTGTTTTTTTGATGTATTATCACGTTGTCACTGCCTTGTATTTTCAAAAGATATTTGGATTCATAAATACAACTTTATTTTTGTCTTTTCGTCAGGGCAGTTTTGAAAGGGACAGATATCGCAGATTGTTTATGGGTTTTGTATCATGTTGTCACTATGTTTCATCTGTATGAATATTTGGGAATTTAAGAAATACAGCTTCATTTTTGGATTTTTTGGTAATTCGGTTTTGAATAGACCGGATACTTAGGATTTCATAAATACAACCTTGTTTTCAGTTTTTGGTCAATGCACTTTTGAATGGACAAGCCACTGTAACCACATGCTTGTTTTTGGTGTTGTATCATGTTTATACGTGTATCTCCAAAGATATTTGGGATTTAAGAAAAATAGTTTAATTATTAGGCTCAATTTTGAATGGTACCAGGTCTTGTACTGTTCTTTATGGTATTGTTTAATTTAATTTCAGCCTTGTATCTCTTAAAATGCTTTAGGATTTCCAAAATGCACATACTTGTTTTTGATTTTTTTAGGTTTTAGGGTTTTTTTCAATGTAATTATGAATAGAGAGTTTAATTTATTTGAAATGTAGCCCCTGAATATAAGTAAAAAAATGAAAAAAGTCAAAAATGGACTTGCCATTTTTTTCACACAATAACACAGAGAGAGATCTAGTTGTTAGAAATAATGAAGAATAGAATGTCAATGACTTTTTTCAAACTGTTTTTCATGCATATGTATAGTTTCCTGTACAGCGAATGTTCGCCCGAGTGTATGTATATGTGCCTTAGCTGTATTTATGCACACGTACAGTCATACCTCCATGTGGGTATGTGACCATGTGTGTGTTTGTGTGTGTCTGTCTGTGTGCGCATGTGTGTGCAGAGGCCATGTGCCTCACCTCTCTATAATGAAATCACGCGGGTCAGTGAGGCTGGCGAGGCTCGGGCAGGTCACCCAACAGATCGGAACTAAGCTGCTTTGACCCGGCCTGGTACTGCATGCCAAACTCACACACACACCCACACACACACACACACACACACACACACACACACACACACACACACACACACATACACTCAGACAAAAACAATTGTTTTCTTTTTATTTAGCTCCAAAAACTAATAAACCCTATCAGAGAGGATGTCCTTAAAAAGAAGGTCTGAAAAATTACATCAGGAAATTAAATCAACAATAGAAGTGATCAAAGTTGCCGTAGTCTGTAAACACTGAAATGCTACATTAGATTACAGTACAGCAAGTTGTGTTTCAGCAGGGTTATTATGGAGAAAGCTTTAATCATTTCTCTTCTATTAGCTGCTGCTCGTATCGCCCAGGGACTTCTATTAGAATTAAATTAAACAGTGGAAATGTAAATATTGACAACATATGCATAATTATTTATTCCACACACAACAAGATCAGAAAATTATTGCTACAGCAGTGTGTTAAAATGAAAACAGAAATATTTGCATTTGTTGATAATGAAAATGCAAATCGATACAGAATGACAACAAAAACAACAATGATAATAATAATAATAATAATAATAATGATAGTAATAATAATAATAATAGTAATAGTGATAATTATAATAATAGGGTACAACGTAGTCCCAGAAAAATGTGGGAAACGTAAACACAGTAAATCCACCATTTAATCCACCTGTCAACTTTGCATTGTATATTTTGAACACGTCAGAGGTCAAAGGTCAACAGCTCCAAGACTGCAGCCCTGGTTGAAGTTGTCCCCCTTTTTCCAAGAAGGGGGATAATCAATTACCAGAGGACTGATCCTCGTCGTCGTGTCCCCGCTCGTTCCTGCTTCCTCAGATCAGCGAGGTCCCCATAAATTTGAATGTGAAACAAGCTCACCAGCACAGGGTTAAACACGTAATTAGCCACGACAAGTGAATATGAGGAACAGACTTAGTCGGGAAGGGAGCTATGGTAATGCAGGAGGCTCTGCAGCCCTGCGAGGCATCGAGACGGGACGTGGGAAGGGGAGGGTGCACGAGGAAGATTTCACATGCAGATATTAGAAATGCAATTGTCTTCTGCATACGGGGCGTCGGTCTGGAAATTGACTTTTTCATTATTCAGTTAGTACAATAATTAAATATTCGATGCCCTGGGTTGGTGAAGCTACTGAACCACACCGCGGATATTTAACCGGGCCTGACAGATGTTTTAAATAATGTTTATTTATCAATACTAATATAAACTGCCCTAAACTGTCACTCTCCTGTGACCTGCCTCGGATTTCTCCGGGCTTTGCATCAGTAACTCATATCCAACTGTGGGAAGAAGAAGAAGAAGAAGAAGAAGAAGAAGAAGAAGAAGAAGAAGAAGAAGAAAAACTTAGTAAAGTTTGATTCTCAGTTTCTGTCTGGGTTTTCTTTTTTTTTTTTTTTTTACTTGTTGGAAAGTCCTAAAGCATGTGTCACGTCGCCTGATTGGCTGCCTGCCCCCGACTTCCGGTGACACGATTCAAAAAACGCAAAATCAGAGGGGAAGCGCCTCGTGTCGCGGCGGCCTCGTTTGTCCGGACGGAAACATTGTCCCAAATGTATAAATTAATAAATGAATACATGAGCAAACACCAAATAAATATCCACACAGGCGAATTAATACATAAATACACGGCCATATTTATTCATAATCTCCATAGCAACACATTCGCCGGCCCCGGCAGATCTGAGAGGGAAAAATATCATTATACAATAATTAGACTTTCCATCCACTTTCCATTGCCCATTACCAAATATGAAATATTCTATGTATTTACATCTGAAAATGTCAATGCCATTCAATATCACGACTTGATTTGCAAGTCATGCAGCTCGGAAAACTCGTCAAGGGAGAGGATAAAAGGCAAAAAGGGGAAAGAGATTTCGCTTCTTTACAAGTCCGGCCAGAACGAGGCAAGTACAGAATATAGGAGCCAGGGCAGAGAGGGGCTTCAAAAAAAAGAGGAAAAAAAGGGAAAAAGAAACACTACAGGAGAACACTCCACAGGCTTGGAGCGGTTACAAACAACAAACGGACGGACGCCAGCGCTTCCAGTAAAGGAAGAGGAGAGGAGCTCGGTCTGAGGTCGTCCCCTCGCGGCTTTCATGTGGGTAAGTGCTCTTGTCTCCGCACTCTCCTTATGTTACAGTTTCCGCGTCGGAGGACGTTTTGTATCGGCCTTTGCGCAAACAAAAAACATTTTTTTAATTTGCTCGCCGCTGAAACGTTTTACCCCGACTCTCGCAAGTTCTGTCTGCACCGCCGTGAAAAAAAAAAAAAAAAAAAAAACCAGGGGGAAGGGGAGGCTTTGAACTGCCATGTGTGGCCGCTAGCTCCAAAAAAAAAAAAAAAATGAAGAGGAGGAAGAAAAAACGCAACCGAAAAAAAAATTAAAACGCGGCGCCGGAGTGCAAGCGGCCGGGGTCACGCTCGACCTTCGCTCAGGGATCCGGCCCCGAGGAACGCCACGGCTCCCGGGAGGCGAAGAGCACGCAAGAAAAAAAAAGAGGAAAAACGCTCAGCGGTGGAACAATGTGCTTCCTTTTTGGAATCTTTTGGAGTCGGAATCCATTTGCATTGGCAACAGGTAGCGGCGCTCAATACCCCCCCCCCCCCCACAAAAAAAAAGTCTGGTTGGAAATTCATCTGCTCCTTCACATCAGAGATCTCCATCGGGCTCAACAAGGGAGAACGAGGGGGGGTGGATGGGGGGGGGGCAAAGTGGTAGAGTGCTTTTGTTGACAGGCTCCAACAACTTATAGTGATCCTTCATGTCTGCGTTTGATGGACATCTGAGCACCACTTGTGAAAGTGGTGGGGGGATGGTGGGCGAGGAGAGGGTGGCATGAGCGGGGAGGGCGTCGGTGGGGGTGGGGGCGGTGGTGGCGGCGGGTGGGTGCGGGCGCGGGGGGGGCGGTTAGTGCACGGGGTGTCAACACAGAGACTGATGGAGTGTGCGCTAAAGCACTGTATTGAAAAAAATAAACAAATCAGAAACAATTAAGTGTGAACTCTCATGGAATATTCATAGGCGAGCAGCCTCTGCGTGACAAGCCATCACGCCACCTCCAGTCCTTTTTTTTTTGTTCCTCCTCTCCATGTCCTGCACACATGGAGATGTGCCTGCCACTTAAATCAAATTAGTCATTTGCAAATTGAATCAACAATTAGAGCAAAAGAGCTACATGGCATTAGCGTCAGTTCAGTCATATTTGTCAACCTATCAGAGCAACCTCTGGAGTAGTTTTTCCTGCGGTCCGACTCCTCTCCTGGTGCGTTCAAAGTCAGGGCCCTAGCTCAGGGCACCAGGCCCCCTGCGTCCTTTTTATGCCAGGGTCACCTAGCATCACTGCAGCTTCAGCACACTGTTGGTTTTTTTTTTTTTTGTTTTGTTTTGTTGTATTTTTATTTATTTTTTTTTTTGCCAAACTCCATTTGTTTTGTTCGCCGGCTTGTTGATGGATCCGGTGGCTGCCCCAATCGCCCCCCCCCCGCCTCTTCTGGATTATTCGTATCGACATCGCTCACTCCTCTCCACTGCGGCTTTTAGTTAGAGGCTGTCAAAAACATTGCTGGCGGAAATGGAAGTATCCTCATTATGCAAATGCCGGGTTCCACTGATGGCATGTTCTGTTTTATAAATTGCATTTCCCCCCTTGTCAGAAGTCAAATTGTATTTGAGCAACTTCAGAGAAATTGTCACTAAGATTTCAATTTGGTTTGCCTGCGATGCCACCATCAATTTAGTCAGAACAAATATAGACATATGTTTATTTCTTTACAAAGAGCCACATGATTGCGTTGTTGTGGGAGGCATTTTACCACAATAATATGCCATTATATACAGTAAGTACATCTTGAGCGAGGTTAGAGTAACAAAAAGAGCAAAAAAAAAAAAAAAAAAAGTTGTGTAGTTGAATAAATAAATTTTAATAAATATAAATATAAATATATTTTAATAAAATATGATAAACAGTGATGGTTAGCGTATATTTTTAAACGATTTTCTGCACGGAAACTCTCTCGCCTCAAAGAGAGTTGACAGGGCGTCCTCCGAGGAGATATTAATAATCATGTTCCATTAGGGGCAACGAGAAAACACATTCAGGAGTGATCTGCTGTAAACTGCATGAATAAGGGAATAATAATGATAATAACTGTAACTTGTTGATGGATCTAATTTGTAAATCTTCACTTCAAAAATCAGGACTCCTCGGACGCATCGCTGCAAGTCGGTGTCACCACGTAAAGTTATTAGTAAAAACCCGATTTATTTTATTTTTTTTAGACTCTAGAGTAAAGAAAGGGAACTCTTCTTCGCCTGCACATCCCAAATAAACTCTCATTGTAACTTTTCCGATATGATATCAAAATATAAAACGTCCCTCTTTCATCATGCCAAGTATTCTCCGAGTGCTTCAGGCCGGGGGAGAACGCTTCCTTAGAATCCTTTAATCTCCCAGTGGTCGTCAAAAAACTTCATCAATATTATAAAAACTAATATTTGAGGAGATTAGGGAAGAAATGAACTCGGTACCGTTGGTCACAAAACAGAGCCAACGCTGAGCCTGCAGTTTAAAACTCACAAAAACAAATAATGGGTTTGTAGGGCGTCGGAGAGCCTCCGGTTCGGCGAGGGGCCCCGTCGGCACGGGTCAATAGAAATCTGCTTTTCCGGGACGCGACTCAAAACTAAACTTCTTTAACGAGTTTTCCTCAGCGAGTCGAGTGGAATTATCCAGGAAGGCGTCGAGGGATTTGACCTGAAGGTTTTACAGCGTTTATCTGTTTACGTCTTCGGCAATCTTGAGGGTCTCAAACTCAGGTGAGATATATATATATATATTTTTTTTCTTTCTGCTTCTCTTACAAGGCCTGCATCAAAGTACATTCAAATGAAAAAAAAACAACAACATCAAAGTGACACCAAAAAAACGCTCTCAGTTCACTTCAAATTGGCAAAACACGACTGTCGCCTACCGTCCTCCATCATTGTTACAGCGGCGAAAAAGTGGGAATGAAACGTGACGCCTTAAATCTCTGACAGCACCAAAAATAAATGGCGCCTGGCTATTACTGTAGACAAGCCAAAAAAAAAAAAAAAAAGGGAGAAAAAAAAGAGGAGAAAGCTAGAAAAAACGTCAGGGTCGATTTTAATATTCATGAATTTTCTACCAGCTCAGTTCAGCAGTTTCGATTAAGCATTAATTAGGAGCCAGAGGGGAAACCAAACAAAAATAAGGAGCTGAATGACTAATGAAGGTTGGTAGAGATGTGGGTAGACTCTGCCACGCCGCTAATGCTTCGCCGTTATGGGCGCCACACGGGCAGGAGTGCCAGCGGTGTGGGCGGCCAGACGCACCTCTGCCCACACCAGGGATCACGGCGTGAGAGGGAAAGGGAAAAAAAAAAAACAACACACACTCTCACACACACACACACACACACACACACACACACACACACACTCCAGCCGGGGAGGGATAACGCACTCGACTGCAAACAGGGAGCAACTGTGCTTTCACTATTACAGCTAGAAAGACTCCCAACTCCAGTATGGTTGGGGGAAGGGCGGCGGGTTAAAGTTAAAAACAAAGAAAGAAACAGGCTCGTTAGGGTCAATCTGAAAGAAGAAGCTTGACTCTGGGGTCGTGAAGTTTACGCATATAGGAAGGGACACATGCGGCGAGGCGTCGCGAGGGACCCCGACGTGGACGCGAGGGGCCCGGGGATCAAAGCAGAGAGTCGCCGAAAAGTTTCGGGGTCGAGTCGGCCGGGGGCCCGGGTTCGCGTGCGTGTTGTATTCAGGGTCGGGTCGGGGCAAAAAAAAGAAACCTTACTTATTGTCCATTTCACCTGCATCCGAGGAATTCTGGTTATTAATAAAGAAGGACTGGCTTTCACAAATGGTGACATTAAAGAAGAAGAATTAAACCCTTTGACAGGACTTTTAAATTTTTTTTATTTTGGTGGTTTATTTCTTAGACTTTTGGTCCTCAGACAACGTGTTGTATGATCATGATGCAAAGGAACTCAGACACCAGACACAGTCAGGGATATAGGAATATGGCAAATAAAACACTGTATTATACATAGCATACATATATGCTACAGCTATAATATGCTACAGTGTTGTTTTGCATGCTTACAATAAAAACAGAAAAATGATACGATAATCCTGCATCATTTTTCCGGAATATTGAAATTGATGTTTATGTTTTGTATTTGTTTTTTATTCTGTTGGACGATTCAAAGGTAAATCCCAGATATCGGACAGCAGCGATGTCATTAGCAAAAATGAATTGCAGTTGATTTCGTTAATAAAAATCCATTGCGACCCTCCTCGGATAACAGGGGGCAAAGGGAGAAAACTAAATGATTTCACAGGGACTAAAGGAGATCAGAAAAACACAGGGAGACAGAAAACAGTCCATCTACCACGCTACAATAAAAAGGGGAGAAAAACACTGAGTAGTGGTTGTATTAATTTAAGGAAGGATCCATCGCAGAATGTAAAATAAAATAAATAAAATAAATATTTTCAGTTTATCGACATTATTGCCTAAATTTCTACTAATGCAAACAGACCCTTACTGTTGAATAAAACATCCTTAAAATGTGCATTTCCATGTGTTTTGTCTTATCATAGGTTAGAGCAGATTATTCTATGAAAATTATAATAAGAAGAATCTTAAATTATATTGCAGTGCATTTATTATTATTTTACATTAGGCAAAACTGCCCTCAGGTTTACCTAATATGTCACCGCTAATATGAGGCTTAATTATCAGTGTACTTCATGCATTTACAAGAACACAATGTATATGTATGACTGCACTGCAGTTGAATATATTTGTCAAATATGAATAAACAGCATAAATATGAATCTGGCATAAAATTTTCATTCATTATTGTCATGGCTCCAAAATGTCAGACAGGGCACGATTTACATCCTATAAATATTTTTCACCTCAATTATTTTTGTCCACTTATTTTCGCTAAAATATCGAGTTTAAAAGCGCAGCAAAAGTCTGAAAAAGGCTAAAATATTATTTTCTCATCGCCTTTGTTTTTACTGGCACTCTATGAAAACGCATCAGATCACAGGAGAGGGAGAGAGAAATATATAATCCCCACAGGAACAGAGGAAGAAGACAGAAAGAGGGAGAGAGAAAAAAAAAAGGTTATCTTTTCTTTTATCTGTTTGAGAAGGGGCTTTGCAGTCTCCTCTCCCAGTAAAACAAGGATAAAGGGAACAGGGAAAAAAATAAATGATATTGTTACAGAGGTATTATCCTTAAGCCTGCCCATGATATTTGAATTGTATTGGTGAATTGTAATCAGGTATTTTAGCTTAGCGGTGCTGGTCTCTCCGTGTTGAACGCCTACCATCTGGTATTGGACGGCAGTGTGACAGACAGAGGGCTGGAAAAGGAAGGGGGGGGGGGTCCTACTCAGTGGGAGGGGTGGTGGTGGTGGTGGTGGTGTGGGGGTGGGGGGTGTTGGGGTGTTGGGGGGGGGGGGGGTCTGAGATAGAGAGGAAGCCCTTATCCAACCGAAAAGCCCGGCGACTTTAGTTTCCCCAATCTCTAAATCTACACATTGTAATGTAAGTCCACAGACAGGAAGCCCAGAGCAAACAGTATTTGTATGACCAGATATAGGCTGGAGATCCCGTCCAATCACGGCGAGAAAGTTTCTGCGACGGCCCGGGCTTTGTTCGCTCCGGGTAGGTGGAGGGAGAGGAGAGAAAAAGAAACAAAGCTAGTGTCTAAATGACTGCGGTTCCAGAAGCAGCCGTATTTATTCCCTTTTTCTTTATTATTTTGTTTTTTAAATGTCATATGGAGACGCTCTCGGAGGCGGTTTTCCAAATGAACGTGGTTCAGCTGGAGATGGGGGGGGGGGTAGGAAATAAAAGTGGCATTAAAATATTGGTGGATTAACTTGTTAGGGACCCCCACCAGGAGTAGAAAGGGGCTTTCGGGGGGCACCCTTGTACAGCATGCAGCAATTTCATTAAAAACACAGTTATTGAGGAATGTGCACCACGTGACCACAATGTTGGTGATTCAGCCTTGATGTTTGGGTTCTTAAGTTATGATGCAATGCTAACATGTAACCCCTCCCCAGTGCTGGAAGAAGAAAACCGAGCTTATATCAGCCTGTTGTAAGAAAACCATTTTTGCTATTGCACATAGTCGGCAAAAAATATCAGAAAATACATCTATACATCTAAAAAGTTAATATTCAAAAGTGCTTTTTCATTTGCAAAAATTGTTTGCAAAGCATGCAAACGTGATGCAAGTTAACGGCAGACTTTGAAAATCTTGGAGGTCAGACCTCCCCACCTCCAAACTCAGCTCCAACGCTGCAAACTTGTCTGACTGGGAGGATTTTTAAGCCTGTCGAGTGGTGACTCCACTGAGACCTGGTTCAGCTGCGATGCATCAACTCGAGACAGCTTCGCAGAACCTGCAAAAAAAAAAAAAAAAATGCAATGACTTTAAATTAAATCCTTCAAACGAAATCACATTCAACATAGTCTTATTTAAAGAAGATCATAAATCCACAGGAAAGAAATGAATCACACAGTTTCCCCCTTTGATTCTTGTACGTCTACTTTCATGGCATGTTTAAGCTGCAGATATTCAAACAAGGCCTTTAGAATTACTACACATCCACCCTGCATTAGATATTCATAGGCCTGGGCCATGTCGCCCCCCCGCCCCAGAGAGAGAGGGTAAAAAAACAGACCGAGGGCCTCGTCTGCACCAGGGGGCCGGCTGGTTTGACTCCGTGACCCCGGCCTGTCCGACGAGAACTCTCGTTTCCGTCGACGACGCTCCACAGAGGAGAGCTCCCGGCGCCGCCGGCTGAGTCGCCGCCCTCGTCCCCGTCCGAGGACCCTTCAGCCGCCTCGCTCGCTGCTCCTCAAGTGACCGAGCGCTGCCAAAAGTGTGTGTGTGTGGGGGGGGGGTCTGCACCCAGAGTGGCCCCCTCAGACGAGAGAAAAAAAAAACATACTGATGTTTGCTAGCTGTTTTTATCCGTGTGTGTGTTTGTGTGTTCAGGTTGTCGTCGATCCCGACCAGAGTCCTGCTTGTTTCGCGCCGTCTCCCCCGTCGCAGGAGAACCGACCCACCGAGAACCTCACTGACATCTGCTCTTATGTCACTAAACGTGAGCCGAACATCGTATGAGCGTCTTATCTGGTCGAACCAGGGTCAAACACGGAGGGTAACGCTGATTACAAGCAACAATTCCGGGTGCACTGAAAAAATTCACAAAGGGGGGTATTTGTGTGTGTGTGTGTGTGTGTGTGTGTTTTAGGTGGATGGATGGTGGTGGTGGTGGTGGTGGTGGTAGTGGTGGGGGGGGTCTTTTCTTTCTCTCTGCCTTGCCACCTATCACAATTCATTACCACAAATTAGGGTTCAATAAAATTGCTATTCAGAGATAATTAGGAGTCGGGTTTGTGGTGGCGGGGTTGGAGAGGAAGGGTGGGGGGCGGGGGCGGAGGGTTTGGGGGGAGGAGGAGGGGGAGGGGCAAAGGAAGGGTGAGGTAGGAGGTGACAGCATTTTGGGGGGGGGGGGGGGGGTTGTTCTCCACATGTCATCATGACCCAAACCAACAAACCGAGGGTCTGCAGCTGGGGCAAGTGAAGTGAGACCCTGATCTGCCATCGAAACCCAAGCACCCGCCCGCCCTATATGATGAGAGGGCCCGCACACAAAAAGAAAACACACACTCACACACACACACACACACACACACACACTGACACACACACAGTCACCCCCTTCCTCTCACCTGCTGAGTTGGGAGCTTGTCCAAATTAAACAAATTATTTCGGGCCTCTCTCTCTCTCTCTCTCTCTCTCTCTCTCTCTCTCTCTCTCTCTTTCATTCTCCTTCTCCTTCAGAAAAAAAAAAAAAAAGTGGAGCAACGGCTCACCGACAAACAGTGATCCCACATAAGGGCAGCGGCTAATAAGGTTGTGTGTGTGTGTGTGTGCGAGCGTATAAGTGGCTGCCTGAGTGCATGGGCCGGGGTTATGCCTGCGTTCGTGCACCACGCCGAGGACGGTTTGTCTTTCATTAATTAACACTTTCCTGATAGCACGAGCTACCGACCTCTGCGTTGGAGACGGGGTGACATATTTTGTCGGGTGACGGGATTTGCCTGAGAGCAGTTGTGTTTAATTAAGACGCAGATCTTGTGTTTCGCTTGCATTGCCATTATTCTTAATTAGCTATTAATTATTCAAATATTGCAATAAGCTGGTCATTTTGATGTTGAAGAAATTTAAAAAGAAAAGGCTGTAGAAAATATATATTATTTTTAATTTGGCAATGTAAAACTTCTGTTGGATGACAAAAAGTGAACAAAGGAGCTTTGTATAAATAATTAATAGACCCCCCCCCCCGATTGAAAATATTTAAGTGTACCATTAAATCAGTGCTACTTTAGCGCGCCGCGTTCTCAATGTTTTATCCTCTTCTCAAGATTATCCTCTTCAGTCAACAACTCTTTATTCAACAGTGGAGCAAGAGAGAGGAACAGTGTGAGCGCGGCGTTTCCGGAGTGGACAAAGAACAAGGACGCGAGGTTTAAAGTCTGACATTTTAGTTTAATTTGGGCCACGGATAAGCCTTTGTCAACGCTTTGAAATTATAATGATTAATTATGGATATTCTTTTTGTTTATCCCCGCTGTTGACTGATACATTAGCGGAGCGATTCAACCTGTGCTCACTTTTTTGACCCCTCCGTGATAGCTTTTACACTCCGAGTTGAAAGCAGGAGTTGAAAGTTTGACATTTTAGCATAACATCAAGGGCGGATTAGCTAAGTTTTTTTTTTAGCATCATAACTGTCTTTTTTCAAAAGTGCCAGAGAGACTAGTAATTGGAGTTTGCTTTTTTATATTTTATTAGATTTTTCTGCTGCAATGGACGGAAAAAAGACACAATCAGGGTCGATCGTCTGAGATTTTAGCCTTAAGCCAACAACAGATAAGCTACAACATTTATAATATATTTAGCTACAAATATTCCGATTTGCTGCTTCCCGTCGTACACTGATAAATATAAAAATAAACGTGATACAACATTAGTCCACTTTATCATCTTTTCACGAAAATTGTTACTAATTTGAGCAAATGTTGAAAGAAATAGCTAAATTTTTTAGCTCAACCAAAAGATTAGCTGATTAGCTAAGTAAAAATCAGTACAGCAGAAAAGCTAACATTACCTTGAAATTAAAAAAAAATAATTTCTTGGGTTTTTTTGTTTTGTTTTTTTTAAACGTCTTGTATTTTTAGATATATTTTTACCGGAGAGGAAACAGAACATAGAGAGAAATGAAAGTTTGACATTTTAGCTCAAGATTTTGAAGACTTCATTAGCTTGATTTTTTTGTTTTAGCTTTAAAAACAAAACTTTCACTTTAGATTTTATTTATGTTATTTTATATATTTTTTTAACATATATTATTGGTAATGGACCGTGTACAATATTAATCGAAAATGTTACCATTTGCTGTACTATACCCGAGTTAGCTTACAGCTAATTTTCATCTTGATTCCCTTGGCAGCAACAATTAGCATATTAAATGTTAATTTTACACGTGTAAAACAAAATGGAACCTCTTCCTACCAAATTCATAAAAGCTTTTTTCATTTTTCTTTTAAGGATTCATTTACAGCTCGGTTTTGCCTGAAAAACATTATTCAAACACATGAGGCTATTCTGAGCGGAGCGTTGCGAACTTAACCTCTAAAGAAGGAACTGGAACAAAAACACATAAACCCCGCGGACTATCGCTTCAACAAGTTTTTTTCTTCCGCTCACTCTCGGGCATCGCTTTGGCTGCTGCTGCTGACATTCAGCTGCTCTGTTGAGCCTGTCAACTTTAACTCCACTTGTTCTCTCTCGTGGCTGTTTGTGCCCTGCATCCCTCTCCTCCTCCTCCTCCTCCTCCTCCTCCTCTCCCGTCTCCTGCAGCTGTCCGCGTGCGACTCTGGCCGCGGCCCCAGCGCCACTGGAGGGGCCGTGTGAACCGGCCGGTCCGGTCACCTCGCATCAGTGTCGGCCTGGAATGCGCCGTGGCCCTGGCCCTGGCCGGGGACACCACTCTGGGGGGTTGTGGGAGGAGGAGGAGGAGGATGAGGGGGGAGGTTGCAGTGGTGGCGGTGGTTGAGCAGGTGCTTGGCTGGGGAGAAGGGGGGGGGGTGATGTTGATGTCATGTCCCCGCCACCCATTGTGGTTGTGTGTGTGTCGGGGGGGGGGGCATGGACACCGAGGGACACGGGGAGCCCGTGGGTGCGCCTCTCTAGAGGTCACCATGCCAGATCAGAATCACACTGTCAGCCTTTACTTATTAAAAGAGGCTTTCTGTGCACCCGGTGGTCAGCCAGTGCTACACCGCAACCAAGCCTGCTCTCCCGGACAAAAAGGCCGGGGTAAAGAGACACCCCCCCACCACCACCGCTCCGCCGCTGCGCTCGTCCCTGCCACCGCCAGACACCGTGAACAAATAATGGCACATGATACCAGAGGTGCAGCGTTCCTTCCCCCCCCTTCCCCCTCTCCGCTTCCTCGTTGAGAGAAATCCTTTACACACCAAACAGAGCATCGCAGACTCTCTGATCAGCAATTATGCACTTTAGAGGTATTAAATACTGCTGAGGGAGGGGGTGGGGGGTGGGGGGGGTCCTCCAGGGACCGCCAGCAGTCCGTAAATACACTTCTCCCTGGAAAATGAAAGGAAGAGACCTGCCATTTGTAGACATTATTCATGCATTAAATGTAACGCCTGGGTAAAACAATTATGTCGCATATATTTCAGCTTTTTATTTACTTGCCGTATCTTGTCTCGCCTGTGCAGCGTGCGTGCATGCGTGCGTGCACAGAGGATGACAAGTTACTCGCCACGCACATGCTCATCCGTGTTTACCAGCCGCCTTTCGCCGCTCCGTATCTATATTTATCGCCGGCTCGGGTCAGAGGTCACCCATTTCTGAGCGGTGAACTGGCACAAAAGATTATCATCAATTAATATGCCATAATAACAGGGTTCACTCTCATATTTCGCTGTATGCATTTGTCTTTTAAAGTGATCTAGTTTGGCAATCTGGCCGCCTCTTCTGCAGTATATGCTAATGTGAGTAAAAAACACTTTAGATTGTCTCTGAGGAATAAGAACCCTTTAGTGGGATTCATACCGGCAGCGAACTCCACTTTTGGCGTCGAGAAAAGTTCTTCAGCAGCCAAGGAGTCTCACCGACTTTGCGTGGATCTGTTTCATATTGTTTCCCCCAAAAGTTGTCTCTGTGAGCGGAGCCTGGTGAGTCGCCAGAGAGCCCTTTTTATTATTATTTATAAAAAAACCCCAAAAAAACAAAAAACAGGGTCCCGACACCAGTTTTGTGGCTGAATCGCATTAACTCGCATGTAACTCGATTTCAGCGGTGAGGAGGAATCGTTAATATTCGAGCCGAACTCGGCGGGGCCTCCGCCAGCGTTGGCCGCTCGCGACGTCCTTTGATATGGTCTTTTTCTGTGTAACCCAATTCACTCGACCAGCTGCACTGGATGCTCGATGAAGATATCATCTGTTAGAGAAAGAAAATATGCATATGAAAGGATTAATTGAATAATCTGTGGTTGACCATCAGATGTAGGGTTTTGTTGGGGTTTTTTTTGCATGTGTTTTTCTTGCATCTTTCCTGGCAGCCATTTGGTGAAGCGCTTATGCTATATTGTCAGCGTAAGGCAATCTGTGAGAGGAAGCTTCTCTAACTGACTGTTCCACCTGGAAAAATCGATGTTCTCATGCACGCAGCGTAGTTGCTCACAGCGGAACGTCGCGGAAATCCAAAGGGAAACTCGGCAGTGGCAGTTGCATCCTAGTTTGCATCTAACAGGACCAGTTAAACAGGTTCATGGTTTGAAAATTATATTGTAGTTTGATTTGTACATCTTTTTTTTTTTTTGCAATTCTAGGTCTTCAGTTTTTACGTGATGGGCCACAAATGCATGCAGACAACAGGACGTACATGCATATCGACCATCTGGTGTTCGCTGCAGCAGGTCCAGGGTTCAATCGCAACTTTTAAAGAGTGCTGGAAAAAGTATTTTTACCCAGGTAAAAGCAGCAATGCAAGAATATTAGAGGGTAAAAGTACTGTAAGAAAAAGAGACTTAAAGTATCAAAAGTATTAATAATGCAACAGTTTGGCCACAGATTGACAGAAAGCTTTTCGAGTAAATTCCTTCCGTTCCATTGGCGTTTGATCAGTTGGGATTTTGTCTGTGCCAGTGCTTTGAGGTGGGACTGGTTCATGGGGAGCATCAAAGGTTATCTACCAACTCTGGTGTGTAACTGTGACTTAACTTGTAAAGACTCATTGCATCGCACCTGGCAGATCTTTGGATGTGTGAAGACTTTGGTTCTTTACCGTGCCGAGGAATTACCATAGGTTTTAGTTGTATTCAGGTTCCTTTCCTCATCGCTAGTCACCTTCACAAAAGTGTCTACTGTGAAGTATCAAAAACTCCTGTCCTAGATAAAGGAACTGTCGCCGTCGAGCGCCAAGGCCTCTCGGAAGCGCCCTCCGCGGTTAGCGCACTCCAGCTGCACCGTCGCCGAAGCACCCGGGGCGAGCGGCGCGAGGGACGGCGGCGCTTCGGCAGCGAGGCGGCCAGTGAGGGAGAGGGGAAGTGACGGGAGACAGTTGCTACGCACTGTGTCGGGCCGGCAGTGTCACACCTGGCAGCTGTCAATCATCCTCGCCCCCCCCTCCAAACCCTCGACACCTCGCCAGCCGAATATCGCCGGGGCCGCTGCCAAACATGCCTTGAGTGGTGTCATCCATCCACACATGAGCACTGGCTCGCTCCGACTGCACTCATCCTGTCACTGCAAGTCAGAGAGAGAGGGAGAGAGAGAGGGAGAGAGAGGGGAGAGAAGGAGGGAAGAGGGAGGGAAGCATCCATCTATTTACATATGGAAAGGTCACAAATAGCCTGCAGGCACTGTGCTAATTAGAGAACGTGGCAAAAAAAAAACTCCAAAGATAAATTGGAAGACAAAAATGGGGAGTTATCTAAGTATGCTTGCGTAATGAAAGTGGGGATAAGGTGAATGAAAGGAGAAAGAAAGTGAACCTTGCAAAAAGGAAAGTCTTTAATGAAGGTGGAGGCCTCCAAAAAAACAGAAGGAGTTCGAGTCCGTGGCCGCCGCCCGCCCTGCGCGCCTCAACCGAGGAGTCAACCGTGGGGGGGTCGGGGGATGGGGGGGTTGGGCAACCGGCGACCACCCGTGCCTCCCGAGCGGCGTAGCGTTAGCTCGGCGGTTAGCGCAGGCCCCTCCACCAGCAGACGCTGACCATATGATGGTGTTCAGATGACCGGGCGTGTGTGATCTCCCTTAGCCGGATAAGCGAATCAACCTTTATAATTCATTGTGACAAGCTGACAGGCAAAATGAGTGTAAAATTTTATACTTACATGAATTTTTGTGTCAGATCGCCGTCTGTGCACTTGTTTTTCTGCCTGGCCATAGCCGAAGGCTCCTTTCTCCACGGGCGTTTCACGGACTTTGTTTCCAGGCCTTCAGACACATCGCCCTTCGCCCTAGTGAATTTGCTGATTAATTTTGGATGCTCCCCTTAATTAACACCCCAAAGGAAAGTGTAGATTTCCTAGCCCGCCTCTCGCTGAAGAACAAACAAAAATGAGAGTCTGAAGAAGGATGACCTCAGGGAGACAGACGTGCCGATGTCCAAAATGACATTACAGGAGCAATGTGAAGGCCCCGTGATGCCGGGCCTAGACCTGGACATGGGCGATGCCTCAGGAGCTCCCAGGCCTTTTAATCAGCGGCTGGAAATGAGCTCCCCATTAGTCTCATTTCATTTGCTTTAGCGTCGGCACAGAAGCAGGCCTCGGATGATGCCACCCGACGCTTGAAACATGCTGTTCTAGTGCCAGTGCCGTTGCCGCCTCCGGCCTACGGTCATTAATTGGTGCCACTCTCTTACTTCCAGTGAAATTGGCAGATGACGGACAGGGGGCCAAATAAAAATGTGATTTCTTTTTTTTTTTTTTTCTTTCCCCCTCTTCGCAACATCAGAGTGGATTTCACTAATTGGGTTGAATGGCGCCCATCTCGTCTTGTGACAGCCAAGCAGGATGCATGAGGAGCTGCGGGCAGCTTGGAGAGCTCTCACCCTGCCATGCCAGCTCGGAAAGACACGCCGGCGGGAGGGGAGGCGTGGGGTTGGGTGGCGGTGGTGGTGATAGTGGTGGTGGTGGGGGGGCGAAGTTGCAAAAGACACGCCAAGACAAAAGAGCACAGCTAGAGATCGTGCGCTCACTCTTTCAGAGACCTTGAACAAACAAACTTGCACTTTGTCTCGCCGAGGGCAGGAGGACACGCACGTCGTCACCCGACCAGCAAATCAGCTCGCAAAAACGCGGGGATGGGGGGTGGAAGGTCGGGGGGGGGGGCAGAGTCCTCGGAGACTTCCTCTGCCTCCTTGGCCCGGGCATAGTCGGCACGCCGCTCTCATTGGATGGTGAAAAAGGTGAACCGAACACAAATGGCAACGAGGAGCGACAGGAATGTGGAAGTAATACCCTTGATGCGTAAATCGGCCATTAAAGCATCATCTCGCTTTGCAGAAATTCACATTTGACATGAAATCCTGCCATTAGCCCTCAGTATCTTGAACCTTTGGGGCTTTATTTTTTCCCCCTCCAACATGTGAGCACCACTTTTTAGGAGGAACGTGAACAAAAATTTTCTCCTACTGTCTGGACACGGAGCATTGGGACGGCACAAAAGGTGCCAGGAGTTCATCCCACAAAAAACCTACCAGGTGTTAATTAAATACTCGCCATGCAAAGACCGGTTACTGTAGAGGGCAGAAGTACAGTTAACGTAACGGCAGACTAATACAGTGTCCAATTAGGGCCATTAAAAGCATATCCGATCCGCTCGCCTCCAGTAAAATCGGACATGGATGTTTGAGCAGGTCGTCTCAGCTCCGTGATGGACAATCGTCCACTCTGTGCGGGAGGGAGGAAAAAAGGAAAAAGTAGAATTCCCATTACAAAAGGACAAGAAGTGCAGGTGTAATTGGGATATTTGGGAGGTTCTAGTTTCGGGGCCCATCGGAGCCACGGTGAAATGAAGCCTGTAAGACTAGAGTGTCGGGGCCGACAGGAGAGGCTGCCCCCCCCTCGCCTCCGCCCTCCTTCTCCTCACTCTGTTTCCTTGCGTTCTGCTTTTTCCTCCCACGCCCCCCCTCCCCTCCCCTCCTTTACTTTCCTTTCCGTCCGTGTTTATCTGATCCACTTTCCTCCGCACTCTGTCACTTATTTTACCGTCTTCATTATTGCTTTTTTTTTTTCCCTCTCTCCTCTTTCTGCGAATCCAAACAGGTCGTGTCACCGCTGCCACGACCGCCCCCCCCACCCCCTCCTCCGACGATAGCGGCTCGATCGGGCAGGTATAGGTAACAAATGGGATCAATTAACGTGTCCGAGGGGGGCACCTACCCGAGGGTCCGGTTGCACCGAGCAGTCCTCCCTTCTTTTGTTTCCCTCCGCGGGATTCCATCTGCAGCCTCATCACTTTCCTCGGCCCGAACAACGGAGACGATTGTTCCAACCGAGCCCCCCCCCCTCCCTTTAATGGAGAAGGCCAAAGAAAGCCTGGCCTCTTCCCCTGGCAGCCTGTGTATCGTTGCTATCATGACTCCAGCTCGGGACACAGGGCGGGGGGGGGGGGCAACTTTGCCAAAAACCAAATCCATGCTCTCATAACCTTCCCGCCCCTACCTTTCTCTCTGTGCCCCCCCCCTCCCCGCCCAACTTCACAGGACATCAATGAGCTTGATTTGTAGCAAATTTGTTTCTCTAGCTCCCTTTAATTGAATGACTTTGGGGCTAACAAGGAACTGATTGAGCTCAATAATGGCGCCGTCGAAGGCAGAAAATGCCGGGAGCACGGGCCGGGCCCGGTTCCGCCTGGTTAAAGCCTCAGATTACACACGCACGCACACGCACAGGCATGCACACACACACACACACACACACACATACGTAAACACACCTGTAGAAAGGTTTGAAGAGAAGACATGTATGAAAGCTGTGTTTCAAAAGGGAAATGGATCTTGCCTTAGACATCGCAGGGACATCATACGTATCTATGTCTGCTGGAAAATAAACGTTGAGTGGAACGAGACATCCAATCAATCAATCAATCAATCTTCCAATAGAGGTCCCACTTTACCGGCGTTCCCTTTTCGCTTACGGCCCGTTTACACCTTCCCTGTCTCATCAGGGTTTTTTTTTTAGATGGGGGCTTTTTCCAATATTCAACATCCTTTTTTTTTTTTTTTCTTTCGAAAACCCGGCAGCAGGCAGATTGACAGTCACTTTCGCAAATTTCATCCCTCCTAATATTACAACCAGCCTGATGGAGAGATGGAATAACTGAGTGAAGGTCTGCAGAGAAAAAAAATTGACCAGAGGAGAAGCAGAAATAGGTGCAATTATCATGAGTTAGAGAGACGGGGGGGGGGGTGATAGCAGCCATCGAACCATTGAGCGTTCGTTTAAATCTGCTTGATGAATGTGATGTGTGCTCCTCACCCCCATAACCACCCCCATCCCTCCTTCAGTCTGTCCAAAGCAGTTAGACGGGATTGTTTACTGTAACCTTGTAATCAACCTGGCTTGGTTGACAGCTCACCATTACCCCTGATAACAGGCTTGCTGCAATTTGCCCCCCCCCCCCAAAATATATATATTTTAAACAACAGACAAGCACACACATGGAGAATCTGCTCAGACCCTTTCTGATGCCTTATTGATAGAGCACCGGCCCCTGTTATCTTTGTGTGTAATTTGTTTTCAAGAACTGTGATTTACATTTCAGTGGGATTACACCTTTTAATGCTACAGGCGGACGAGGAGTGGGCAGCCGCTGAATACTCCACATCTCCGCCACGGGAGGAGGAAGAGGTGGGGGTCGGAGGGAGGGAGGCGGGCGGCGGTGGCGGCGGGCAGTGGCGGCAGTGGCGGCGGTGGCGGCGGCGGCGCGTATGTGTGCGCAGAGAGGGGGGTTCAAACGATGCATTTCCAAGTCCTCAAGTGGAGAGGATTACAATTACAATTAAAAATCAAAAGGCCTGTGTGTCCATCAAATGACTGCCCATAACCCTTTGTGTACCCACTGCCAAATAACCGCGGCTAGTGGAGGGCTGGCAGATGCAAAACGCTTTCCCGGCTTAATTGTGGCATATTACCAGAGCTCGTTCATCGGGATATTATGCAATAAGTGTTATTTCAGGCAAGAATGCAGGTTCCTAAATGGCATGCTAATGTGAGTCCCTTTGGCAGCGTGTTAAAGAAAATCCATGCATCACCATTAAAAACAGCAGCGGGGCCGGTGGCAAAGTTCAACCATCTTGTTTTGGATATCGCCTTGATGTAGTACAACAAGTTCGGCCCGACTCCAGCTGCCACGGAGAGCTCAGGCAGGTAGTGCACGCTTCAAAAGGGACACAGCTAATGCATGTGGCAATGATTGGTTGTATAATACCAGAAATCTCTTAGTATAGCTTCAAAAGTGTGAAAAATCAAACCAAGATTCTCCCTATTTTAGTTTTTGGGGCCACTGATCACAATATACCTTCAAAATAAAATGCAAGATTATGTTAAAGTGAATCATAATTTATCTGCAGATTTTCTATGACACATTAATTCTTAGAAAATAAACTAAATAAAAATACTGAATTAAGTTTCTTGTGATCTAGAAACCTCATTATGATAAAACGATATATATATATTTATA
The DNA here is from genome assembly GCA_016859345.1 of Istiophorus platypterus. Lineage (NCBI taxonomy): Eukaryota > Metazoa > Chordata > Actinopteri > Istiophoriformes > Istiophoridae > Istiophorus > Istiophorus platypterus. The sequence continues at coordinate 10,874,956 of CM029131.1, read as the reverse complement.
TATATATAGATATATAGATATATATACATACATATATACATGTTGTTTTTTTAAGGATCTTCACATAAGATCTTTCACAAAAGTGTTGACATATATCTTTACCATTTTGAGTGTAAAAAAACAATGGTCAAACAGTGTTTTTGACCAGTGGAGGTAAATTGTAAACAGTAAACAAATCTAGGTCTTTCTCTTCTACATAAAAATTATGAGTTTCTACCAGGAGCTGTTGTTGTTGCCCTGATTTTTACCTCCACCGACTCACAAGCCAGCGCCAACACACCACCCCTTTATACACACACACACACACACACATATCTTAATCATGTGCATTATTTCAGTAATTCAGATCACAACATTTTACATAATTCTTTGTTTATTCATTTTCGCAGACAGTCAGTGAAATTATGTAAAACACGCTCTCAATGGCACTCGGTGTGTGTAATAGAATGCAGATTCCCTGTTATTCTAACACATTCGCTTACTTGGAGGCAAAGTGTCCCATTTAAATGAGAATTACACTTAAATGTCACATGGTTTATCTAAATTTATAAACAGCGCATTTATTATATTAAATTCAGTGAATCCTAAACATGGATTGCGGGAGCCGGGATGAGAGACGTGCTCCGAGGGTTATGACTTACTAATGCCTATTTAAATTGTAAACGCTTTGTTCCTCTTTTGTTTTATTTACCCGCCATTCTCTCTCCCCCAAAAGATGACACGGCACCTGAAGAATCGCTCTTTTGAATTTTGCTTTTTCTTTTTTTTTCCCCCGGCGAAACGTTGTGAACCGAGAGAAGAGAGAGAAGAGAGAGAGAGAGAAGAGAATTCGAGATTCATATTTTGCTTCATGCTGGGCGGTTTGAAAACCTGCAGGTCCTTGAAAAAAAAAAAAAAAAAAGGGGGGCTGAGATAATACCATTCCCGCCATTCACAGTAGCCCGGCATCTCCTGATAGCCGGGCAATCTGTTGCCCTAATAATTTTCCGGCCAAATTACAATACAGGAATCCTCCTTTGGAGCGGTGGACAAAAAAAAAAGTGTGAATGCAAGAAGGGAAAGAGCCCCTCAAATGTCTTTTCTTCCCCAGACTGGCAGCAAAACAAGGAGATTACAGGGGAGAGGGAAAGTCGTTTACCTCATCAGTGGCCTTTGTACGCCTTGAGTCAGCTTTCTGAGGGGAAGGTGTTTGAACTCAATCACCGCTGGCTGTCTGTGCAGGGATACAAAGTAGTCCCTCCTCATTCAATGCGAGTGAGATCTCTCCGTCATAATAAACACCCTGCATTTGGATATTAAAAAGATATTGAAAACATCATAGACATAATTCCAAGCACAAATTCCAAGCGGTAACAATGCATTTTTTTTTTTTTTTTTATGAATGAGCGAATAACATTTCCAGGTCTCGTGCAATGGCATTGACGTACACACACACACACACTGCGAGCCATCAAATTCCACACACACACACACACTGAGAATTGTTTCCATATGGGACGGCAATATAATAGCAATGGGGTACATTAGATCCCCTCTATACAGATGTTCACCTCAATTTCTGCAGCAGTTCGGTCCATCTGTGTTTACAGTGAGCTGCTTAGCACACGCCTGTGTGAAGGGAGGCATATCAAGCATATGGACGTTTTACAAAAGGTTACCCTGCATAAATTAGGGCTGAATGGCAATCTGTTGAGGAGAGGTGGCTCACTGCGAGCAGGAGCCGGTTTCAGAGTAAAAGTGGATAACAAAAGGCGTCTGGTTTTGTGGCCGTTTATTACAGTAGCCGCCAGAAAAATGACCCTGTTTTGTTCCAGAATGAGATTTAGAAAGCGACAGGTTTGGTTTCTCTTCTCATATTGAAGGAACAGCTAAAAATCGAGCCTGAATATGTGCATCCAGGAGTGGGAATGTTGGAATATCAGTATTTTTAAACAGTCCTTTTAAATGTTTTATCCGTTAAATGTTAAATAATAACAAATTTTTACAGGGTTTTAAATATTGGTTCACCTAATATTTTGCAACTAACTGAGATTTGTAAAATTTCCACTGAAAAAAGTGAATTCATTCAAGCGCCTAAGTGTTGAAAACAGCAGCAAATGTAAAACTAACATTAACAAAACAGGAAAATATTTGTGCTTAATTCATATATTTTGTTTTTGGTCTTTTTTCCTTTTGTATTTTTTTCTATCAAGTATATATATATATATATATATATATATACATACATATATATATATACAGCCGTATTATATGCTTGAAATTCAAAGTGTTCCTGCAATATGTTTTTTCTTATTTTGCTAAACTACCTTGACTCTGGGGGCAACACATGCTCAGCAGATCTGGCCTCAGACTTTTATCACGTCTTAGAGTGACATCTAGTGGCCGTTCATCTCACGACACCGCAGGCCCACATGTAGCCCCTTCTGCTCCCAGTGTATTAATAACACTCTGAAATCTCCACCGAAAGCCGCTTTAGTCAAACGTGGAAAAAAAAACACTGAAATATCAGATTATCTTATATATATATCTGACATATATGTGACATAATGTGATAAAAAGTGAGGGTGATTCACTCTGGTTCTCTCGGTGGAGCCACAGAGGAGAATCATTGTACGAAGCGATGGCAGCTGGCAGGAACGACATCCTGTAGTGTTTCCTGTCACGGCGAAGTCTCTTGAGTAAAAGTGCTTTGCTGTTAACGCCTTGAATATAAAGGTCACAGGCCATGTCTCATAAAGCTTCTTGATTGTGTTTCCCAAAGAAACTTTTCTCCCTGGGAAATCCTTCGATGGTGCCCGGGTCACATTACTACATAAAGAGGCAGTTTATATTCATTTTTATGGGCCATTTTGCCATAAACTTTCCGTACAGAGTACCTGCAACCATTTCCCACCATCTCTGTGTGCTTTACAACAATTGTTTGGTAACATTTTGTACTTATACTCTTTCCCCATTGTGTTTTTTTTTTTCCTGGTGTACATCCCAAGTGCATCGTCTCCTTCAAACAGCTGCAGAGTTTCCTTGTAGCACAACACTCTTTGCAGCAAAGCACGACTTCAAAATTTTTTCAAGCCGACACATTCGGCACACATCTCTCTCTCTCACCTCTGGTACCCGTCTCCCCAGAATAGGATCTAACAACGAAGAAATACCTCGTAAAAATCTCTGAAAACAAACCCGCAAATGCAGCACCCAGCCTTCATGTGATCTGCCCTTTCAGACGTCCACCGACGCCCCTTATACATTCTAATCTGCCTATGTTTGCTCTCATCTTTGAGTTACCTCCATCACTGTGTGGGTGGTAAAGATTGATTAACAATAACAGCAGCTGACTAGGCAGAATAATTCTCCAAAAACAAAGCACTTGCGAATCAAGAAGGCCCACGATGAAGGAGACGGAAGGAGGAGGAGGAGGGGGAAACCGTCGCTTCCTACGCGAGTGTTCTGATGTCGGCTAATTGAAGCTTTGTCACGCAGATCGGGGCAGGGGAGGTTCAAAGGCGAACGGCCGCCGGGCGACGGCACACGGTCTCATTTCGGGAGGGCCTCGCCACCTTTGATGTGCACTACTTCTGCAGATGCGGCTTTGATACAAAAAGGCCAGCGTGGCCAGTTTCGAGAGGGCTCGCCGGACAACAGCGGGGCCTCAGGGAAAAAGGCGCGGCCAAGTCACGACAGGAGAGGGGCAAGGGCCCGGACGCCGGAGCGCTCAAGTGGCCGAAATTCATATTCATGCAAAAGATCACACGACATCACACGTGTACAGTGGCTGCAGAAACAAAAGAGAGCTTTCAGGGGAAGAAACCTTAACAACCGGCGGCCATGTCAGAGGTCTCCAGCAAATACACAGTTTTTCCAAATCAACTTGCACAACTTGGCTTTATGGGGCATTTTGGAGGAACTATTTTTATCTCTGTTCATCCAGAGATGTTCAGCCGTTGGCCCACAACTACACACGCTGACACCCGGAAGCTACGCTGTACAACCACGGTCTGATCCATTGGCCACTGAGCAGCTACGGTGCAGCTGGGGATTCAGGGCATGGATAAAGGGCATCTTAGCGGTGGTGATGGAGGGAGGGCAAACGCTGACCGTTCCTTCGGTTCACGGTCAGTATCTCAACGTCTTCGCGGCGAGGGGGCTCCCCACATGCTAGGCGGCCATTGGTCGTGTTCCTAAATTAGCCCGTCGGCTACAAAGCTGGGAAACAAAGAAATCAAAGTAAACCTCTAAAGGGCTCAGCGCAGTGTGAGGACATGATTCTAGAAAAATACTGTACTTGAAACCAAATTTTAATGGACATTTTTCCTGCCTGGAACAACCGTTTCAGTTTCCAAACTTTTTGCCTTATGACACTTTAAAGCAAATCACAGACATACAGAATGCATGAACAACCTGTGTTCAGGGGTCTATGAAATAGGAAAACATCAACCAAAGATTCACATTGTTTGATATCTCTATTCTTTCAAACCATCAGAGCAAAGATCCACAATGAGACTTCTTGAGGGGGTCCTGATCCCACTTTGGGAATCGCGGCCTCTTTGTTACAAGCCCTGTAACACCAACCCCCACTGGAGACCACATACTCATAAGACTTGTAAGGCCTGCACCTGGATGTTTTCTAAAGACAAAGAGTGTTGTTTCTGGAAACGATCACAGTGATTGAAAAAGACGAAGATCAGACCTTTTTACCTGACTCATGCAAACCAGTGGGTGGTAAGAGGTAAATATTGGACTCCATTGGATTTCTCTCCCTCAGTTTCTGTGCATTCACGGTAAGCCCAGCTTTACAGTAGCCCTTTTCATTTAAACTCAAGGCGCTTATGCATGGACCTTTTCCCGAAGCATTCACAGGTGATCTGTATTGAGCAGACTTGAGTAATGCCAGAGAAGGCAATTAAAGGAAAGAGATAAAGATGCAGGAAGACGGATGTTCCTACTGTTACAATCCCTCCTCTTCGCCCTCATAATTACGTCTTCAGCGGAACTTTGTGTTTCCAACCGGTGACACCCAGTCGAACACTCCCTTTGGTTTTGTGGTGGCGCGGCAACTGCCCCTTAACTCACCCTTCCAGTGTCTTTTCATGGCCGGCGCTTTTGTTCTCCAACATAAAAGGAACGGGGTCTACACGGAGAGGCACGGAGACACTTTGAATAACACGCTGATCAATAAAGACCATCTAGCACGGGGATAATGTTGGAGAATTTAGAGAGCGGGTCGTTCAAGTGTCAGCCGCCGTGCTCGCAGTGAGAAAGGGTTCGCGCCGTAGGTCAGCTCCTGCTTTGTCTGCCTCGGGTGTATTAGAGTGAAGGTGCAGTTATGTCTGGTCTCCAATACAAGTGTTCACTTTGAAGTCATTTGGAGCTTGGTAGGAACCTTGAGGTAAAACAACTGTCTTGTATGTGGAGGGTTGATGGTTTGAGTCTTGAACCGGTGGTAGAAACCACCTTAAGAATGCAAAGAGGGTAGTGTCGTCGCTTGTTGAATTTTCAGGCTAGAATTGCTGGCATTTTAATGGCTTCAATCACATTTGTTACATGTTTGATTGCCTCTGAAACAGGTGCACGGTTGTTCCACTGCTTCTCAAGCACATAATAAAGATTTACTATTGCTTTTTTAATGATGCAAAGAAATCACATGTATTTGTTTTAGTACTGTTCAGTTCAGAAAGCAATTTTGATTGTGTCTCGTTGGGCTTTCCCATGAGTAAAAAGAAATCGGATAAAATGATCTGTACAGCATTTTACATTTGCACCAACAGTGTTTTCTTTTATAGTTAAAAGGATTAAGAACCGGGTGTTTAGCATGAGCAGTTGTAGTCAGCAAACGTGCACCGCCCCCGGAAACTCGACGGAAAATCCGAGGGGAAAGGTGAGAAGGTGCCAAAGCCGTTTGAATGCCAAGTGAACTGTGGGCAGTGCCGTGTAGTAACCCAAAATGGAGACCGAGAAAGTGAAACAACCCGGGGCGGTGTCGCTTCGAAATCTCAGAGACAGATCTCGGTCTGTAGGCCTCAAAAAGCGTCTGCCGAGGGCAAGGTCTGCTGAGTGCAGAGGATATCGCCGTTATCGCCTGCTCCTTTCACTCTCCCCGTGATGAGCTGTGCTGCCGAGTGTGTTGTTGCCTAATTCCCTCTAACTACAGCCCTGTGTAATCACATACCCCAATTAACCACCCCGGCTCCCCGTTTCCTGCGACGCACGCGGCGCCACTGCCGCCGCCGCCGCCCCGTCTCCTCGCCACACCGCGTAATTAGCTTTCATCTGAAAATGAAAAGAAAGGAGCACCTCAGCAATTGTGCAGCCACTTTCTCTTTCTCCTCGTCTCTACCCGTCTCTCTAGCACTCTACTTCTCATATCATAATGGCCTGCAATTTCAATCAGATGGATTTTTATCGCAGACACTAAGAAGAATTGGCCCTCATCCTGGTCCCTCCTTCCGCCGCCCATCGAACAAGCAAACCCGCCTCGTTTGACAGCCTGTGCTCGTGAGACAGCCAGCGAGGAGAGTCCTTGTTGTGACTGGGAGGTCTTAGTTTGATATTTACAAAGGATTTAAGTCCCTTTTGTGGGTATGTGCAGCATCAAGGAAGGATCAGGTTTGACGTGCACCAACGAGGTGCAGCACTAAATTAATTTACATCCCCCTGAATGGCAAAAGGACAAAATAAATCCATTGGGGAGTTTTGGTTTTAATCATTGTGTTGGTTGTATTTAGTCGTGAGATTCCACGGTTCAAAGATTTGGGGTTTTTTTGGTCATTTACTTATCTTTTAGTTTTCCCCATACAGTATTTAAGCTTTACAAGCAGTAGTGATGGATTTTTCAACGTTTTTGCCCCTGATTTTGCCTGTTAGGCCACATTCAAGATGCCCTACCGTGCCCTCTCATGCAGCTTGTTGGGGCTTTGTGCAGATTGTGAGAAAGACTGCAGACAACTGTGCAGGGAGGAACAAAGCCCATTACATTTTTGGGTAAAAAAATTAGTTTAGCTGTTTCTCTTCACAGGTAATTATCCTAAAACAGCTCCAGAACTAATCATAAATCAAAGATACTGCAGTAAAAGATAGCAAGTCTTTGTAGTAAAGACTTCTAAATCCAAACCTTTGCCCTTGGTCACAGGGCCTACAATCAAAGTGGATAAGAGAAGTGAATATTTTCCGCAATTGGTACTAGTGTGACAGCACTTTAAGGGTTTGAGTAAGGAGAAAGGCAAAAAAAATGAGATTTGGATGAGACAAATTGCTGTTTACATGCTCCATTCCAAACTTCTGACCCAACTATGTTCACTTCCAGGCCCAATTTCCTGTTATTTTACGCCTTTGAAGCCTTAAGTACAGAACAGTTGCGCTGTCATCTATGTCCAGAGTTCAGCTCGCTTTCGTTGTGATTTTACTTTAATTTTTTTTTTATTTCATCTAATCATGCGACAAAGTTCTCGTGGTTCGAAAAACAAAAAGTTTGGTTTGTCACTTGGCGAGACAGACTCTTTCAGCTCAGCGTCAGCAAGAGGCTTCCCCGCAGATGAAAAGAGAGAAGACATCATTAGGAACTTATCAGCGGCGCGAGCGCTCCTTAACAGGTACAGCGGTAATGTGACACGAGCACCGCGCCTCGGCGTCGCCGGGAACCGTTCCGGCCCAGTGAATCATTGTTCAGTCATACAAGCGAGCAGCCTGTTAATGATGCAGCCCTGACATTTAGCACATAACAAGGTGTTTCATCCAGATCTCCTTCGGAGGCGATTCGCAGGTGGAACGAGCCAAAGACCTTTTAGCTCTAAAAACATGGCGAAGGCAAAGACTGGCTCTTGCTGATCTTCTTCTTCTTGCCTCATTCTCTGTCTCGTTGCCCCAACCACCACTACCACCCCCCTCCCCGCCACCTCTATTGCTTCTCAACCTGTTTGTTCTCTTATCTCTCCTTGTCCTGAACAAATCGATGAGGCGCTCGTTAGCCCAGGGATGTTCATCGGCGAGTGCGTGCTCAAAGAAGAGATTGGCCTAGAATGGGAAGGGGGGGGGGCATGAATCAAGGCTTACCGTGCATCTAGCAAACACTAGAGGCAGAGAGGTGCTGGATCTAAAACGTAAAACAGATTCCACATACAATTAGGTTGAATCTTTAGCTCTATTGGCATTATAATTCATTAAGAAAACTATATCATGCTTTCTAAAGAGAGTTCTGCAGGTTTTTTGCAGGAATGCTAGTGGCTCTATGAGGTTCCACGTGGACATAGTGGTGATTTGACCTAAATGCTATTGTCGGCGTGCTAACACGCTAAGACAAACTATCATGGTGGTGTTTAGTAGGTCTAACATTCACCATGTTCACCATCCTACGGTAGTTTGGTATGTTATAACTAAATGGCTGATGGAATAAGTGCAAGGCCAAAGTACCGAACATACTCAAACCTAATGATGGCCTTGGGTGAAAAGATGAAAAGTTAAGGGAAAGTTATCACAAATAAATCTGAGGGGGGTGTGAAAGTTTGCACCTAGCGACGTGGCGATCAGTCTAATTTTATTCTGAGCCATAAACACCGCTAACACGGCTGCGCTAGGGGAAAAGTCAGGGCACGGCCAAAGTCTGTAGGCGTCATCCTCTAGGGAACATGAATCTCTGTACAAAAGTTTGTGGCAAACCATAATTCTTGAATTATTTTAGTCTGGATCAGAGCGGTTGACCATCCATGGAGCTGTGCCACTGGCATAGCTGAAAAACACCGATGACCTCTGCAGATCTCGCAAATAACCAGATCTTATATCTTAATAACAAACCCGGTGTGAGTAGCACTACTGTGGTATTTTTCGTTAAGTATAACTTCCTGGTATAAATGGACAAAAAGGTGGTTGCACTTCTTGATGAAGCCATTCTGTCAAATTCCATCAAAACAAATTTATATTTTTTTCGCTCTCTCGCCCTTTCACATGAGTGGAGCTGGCTTGCAGGCTTTTCATACAAACTAAAGATCGCTCCCATCTACAGTAGGGGGGGGGTTGAGGATGGTGGTGGTGGTGGCGGGGGGGCAGAGACGCAGGAGCTATTCAGAGCATGAATATGTATTTGACGTCCGGGGAAAAAGAAAGTGTAACTTTTCATAATGGTTTGTTATTTCAAACACAATCACCACTGAATAACGGTTCCATTTGGGTGGATAATCACCTGGAAACTCCCGGCGAGCGCCGAAACCGATGCCCGTGCCTTTAGCAGCGGCAGTGATCGAGAGCAGCCACGGACAGACAAACACATCCTGGTGCACCGACAGCTACACTGCTTCTGATCCCATTACTCTCTCAACAGAATTAGAAGAAGAAAAAAAAAACAATGCCTATAAACATATTTATGCAATTGATGTGCTCTCTCAGTTTCGATAGATTGTGTTTGCAGAGCGATGCATCCATTTTTCATTAGTGCATCTCTCTTGTCATATAATTTATACAGTGGCTTGCCATATCTTGTGCACTGTACGGGAAAAAAAAAAAAGTGTGTGTAGGAGGGTTGATCTTGTGTCGTTAGCCTTTGATATCATTCAATCAACACCGAGTGAGTGGGATGCACATGTCAAAGAGGTTGTTTTTCTTTTTCTTTTTTCTCCCCTTATCTTTTAAGCCTGTCCAACTCTGACAGTTTTTGGGGCTTTCAGAGAGGTGCAGTACAGCTGATCGCCTTGTGCATCTCACTGATGCTCATCTTACCGTGCGTCAATCCTTTTGGAGGCACGGTCGCGTTCGGCGTGCCTCTTACCGACGCACTGCTTTATGTGGCGACGTCCCCTCTTTTTATGTGTGATCATAAAAGGAAGATTATACGGAGGTGGAACTGATTTAAGATTAGCACTCCTACTACGGTTAGGTGAATACAGGCCTCGGCACAGAGCATAAGTACATGTTCTTATAAATATACATATAAATGGTTTAATGATAATGATAAACTGTGCAGAAAATAATAATCTTAGCTTCTGCATTCCCTGTGGGCAAAATCGGGTTCGGGCCAAAAGTGTGTGACCAACCAAAGACCCAGTGGGACGATATCGAGGTCAGGGCTCTGTGCAATGCCAGCTCCTACACACACACACACACACACACACACGCACACACACACGCACGCACACACACACACACACACACACACACACAAACAAACTGGAAAAAAAACTGCTCTGTAGAGACCAGAACTTTGGTTAAGGCAACAACCTTCCCTGTTGCAGCTTCTAATTCAGACCAAAAATTTCAGTGTGTGGTCCATAAAGCATTAATATATTACCATGGCAATCATCAAGTTTTCCAAGGAACTGTTTTGTTGCTCCTGCGCTGTAGTCTGTGGCATTTCGCTAAAGCGGCATTTAGTTGAGGGTGCAACCCCAACCGGCGCCCACGGGTTTGGCTCCAGCTGAGGCCTCGTCTCAGCCCGCGGCGACTATCGCGGCAAGTGGCAGACCCCCCTCGAAAAAGGGGCGACGCCGACCCTCCTGCCTTCGGAGGTTCGCGTACAGAAGGAGAGCTTATCCTCTTAATAAATAAACCTGGAAACCTAAAAAAAAAAAAATAAAAATCAGAGGAACACGGGAGGGATCACTGCTGCACTGCGCTGCGCTCCTCTCCGTCAGAGAGGGATTATCCCTTCCACTCGGTGCGCACGTCGCTAATTTCTCCTGCCAGGTTCGACTCCCAGAATGCACCAGGGAGATTGGCTGTCTCTGCTTCTTTTCCTTTCTTTCTCCTCTCTCCTCGTTGCCAGTCTCCCTCTCTTTCTCCCTCTCTCTCTCCACTCCTCTCTCCTCCCCTCCTCACCTGGCTCCCTGACTTGTTTTATCTCCCCGCTGGTTGGGAACACAAACCCCAGTGCCCCCCCACCCCTCCATCGTCCTCTTTGATGATGTTTCACTAATTCACTTGGCAGGCTACAGAGCCTTATTCTTGTGACTCAAGGCTGCGCACACGTGCCTAAAAACAAGATTAAGGTGCATACCTCTTGTAAAACAGGTGTTGTCAGCATCTAACAGGTTGAGTTTTTCCTCTTTTTCTTACCTGATGCCTCACATTATGCCTCACGAGACGGCGGGCTCTTATATCGAGCGGGGGTTTTTGTTCAGAAACATTTATTCATCTTCCTCCTCTCATGATAAGTCAACCAGGACGAGCCGAGCGAAAAGTCTAATATTTCCTTTAATGATGCATCAGCTGCAGAAGTCTGACTTTCTTCTGCACGCTTGCTGCGACAGTATTAACAACCTTAACGTCACATATAGTGTGACGTGCTGTGAAATACGCTTATTCGCTCTGTTGCTGTGAGTTAGATGCAAAGATCAATACCAATCATATATTTTTCCCTTAAAAAAATATAGGCCCACAGCTAGTAGCCAGTTAGCTTGGCCTAGCAAAAAAGACTGGAAACAGGGGAACAGCTTGCTGCGCTCTATCCAAAAGGTAACCAGGTGATCAGAAATGTTTCATGCTAAGCTAATAGGTGCATTTTCCAAAATATCAAACTGAAATTAATTGGGATTTTGAATGAGATACTTTTACCTGTAGGGCCGTAGTTTTACATTGCTGGGTTGATATTTTTACTCAAGCAAAGGATCGGAATATTTTTTCCAACTCTGAATGTGCATGAGGTCCAGAGACGGCGTTTGTAGCGAAGGCAACACACTTGGAGAAAGTCGAAGGACACCGAGAGCTTCTGACCAAACTAAATATTCCACTGCATGTTCGCTCGACCTCAAGGCCCCATGGAAAATTACACCGCTGCTCGAGAAGGGCGAGAAGGTAGCGTCCATCTATATGTAGACCTCATGTTAGACATGAGCGTCAGGGGACTCTGACTGCTGATTCGGTCTCCTGCTGTTTAGGCTATGACATACATAGTTAGTCCTGAAAAAAATAAAGAAAACCACAGCATCGTATGTTTACGCCACCGGTTTATATCAATTCTTCACCTTTCGGATGTATGTATTCGTATCCTCCGTGTGTTTACTCAGCGTATCAAGTCAGTCTCTCACCTCCGGCTAATTCTCACACCTGCTGATGAGTTTCCATAGTGCAGCAACGTTGGACTATAATAAAAAAAAAATAAAATAAAATGAAATAAAAATCACATAAGCCAGAGAATATACATCGGGTGTCCTGGTTTTAATGCTCACTCAGCAGGTGTTGTTTGAAAGCAAATTGCAAGGATGAGTGTAGATGGGAAAATACAGATATAAGAAAAGTCACACAAAGCATACAGGGCATTTCTTCTTTGTTGTTGATTTTGTGCAAATACTTTGCCTAGAGGTTGTGGACATGGGAAATTTAGCTGGTTTTAGCAACTTGGAGGAAATTGACATTGTCCATTGCATTTTTCTAAAGGAGCCATCATCAATTATTTTGTGTCAACAACAGATCACGAGACGACTTGCATGCAGTTGGGGTCGGCTACAGTGAGAGTTATCGCCCGACTCTGCAGTTACCCAGTTGCCCTTAGCTCTCGGAGCTTTAAAGCATATTTTAGGTACTTTATAAAAGGTTTGGTTTTCTGGCCAACAGCTTTATTGATCTGGTTCAAGGCAACGACCTCACTTAGCATCATTTTTGGCCACAAACAGGCAGCTGATTAGCAAAAAAAGCTCTAAAAAATGATTGTGCTAAACGCAGAACGGTTGATAGATGAAGCTAGTGCACATAATAGGGCATTTAGCGATTAGCAGTTAAAGCACTAGATATCTGCCTCGGGAGTTAGTAGAAAACAAAAAACTGATTTAAAAAAAAAAGCACAGTGAATATTGGGTTTAAACTCATTAGATGGACATTAACACACCTCCAAATAAATGCTAATGTTGCTTTGTAGCCGCTGGATGTAGAAATAGAAAGCTGTTTGCTAGCAGATTCACTCATTTCAATGCTGTGTTTACGGCTTGTTTCTAGTGCCCCCAGGTGGCCGACAACAGGGAGCTAGGGCTGAGAAAAATAAAGGATTAAATAGATAAACTATATTTTATTTTATCTTAAACTAGTTTTCTTTTTTCCTTGGCTGCTTTCATATGGCGTTCGAACGTTCATCTTGAGAAATAAAATCACAGCCAACTCAGTTCGACAATTAACCAAATATTTAACAAAAGAACAATGCAAATCAATAATTTCATGGCCTAATTTTAAATGTCTGAGCATAATATTTTGGCCAGGGGGGGATTTGGACACATGATCTCAGTATTACTTAAATCCTGACTACGGCAGACGTCAAGCATCTACTCCTGTTATATTGCTGCACAGTAGCGCTGCATTTGAGGGCTAAAGCAACAGGAGTGAATGAAATGAAACAGTGAATGAAATGATGCATTTTCCAACCACCACCTCTCAGCGTCACCCACGGCTGACCTGGCTTTTGCCCCCCCCCCCCTCCCTTTTGTAAACCACGGTCCGTGAACCCGGCCAGCATCACGACCGTTCGCCGCCGCGATTATCCCGTTTCCCTGGCTCACTGTGGCGGCGGCGGCGGCTGCTGCTGCTGCTGCTGCTGCGACTGGCTGCTGAGCTGTTTGTTTAGGAATCTGGGCCCGAAAATTGTATTCCATCGACCATGCTCGCTATCAACACACAATTATCTGGGTTAATCATGTGGAACTGTGGCAAATTCACCTGGGGCTCAGGAACTAATGACATTCGCGTCTGGCCCTGCTTTAGTGAAATGGCCCCAGCACCTGCAGCAGGAACAGGGAGATTGCCAAAGAAAATTTGGTCTCATTTCGCCCTCCTCGACACCATCTCCCCCCTCCATCCAACCCCTCACCCACTCCCTCCCTTTCCAGCCGCCGCCACCCTTCCCCCCTTTCCAATCTCTCTGTCTCTCTTCCCATTTCCATCCCACTTGGCTCTTAAATTTGTTAATCTTTCAGGTTTCCTCCTCTGCTCCTCCATTTTTTTTTTGTTTCCCCTTGCACCTTTTTCTCCTTGGTGAAGGAGGGACACCCGCTGCCGCCGCCGCCGCCACCACCGCCCCGCACTCGTCCAATCGCAACGGCGGGGCGAATACCGGTCTTTTTGCACCTCTTATATAATCACTATATTTCCAGCTCCGCTAACCCCTGCAACACCTGAACAGTAGATGGTAAAAAAAAAAAAAAAGAAGAGAGGAGGTGATATAGAAGACAAAGATGATATCTCGCGACGAATTTGTGACTCTGGTTCCGGACAGACACCGACTTGTGTTCTCGCTGTATAATTAAGAAAGTGATTGAGCGCAGTCAGCAGGGTGTTGATGCTCTTTCTCCATCACACTTTGCTCTCTTTGTCTTTCTATCACAAACACACACACAGTCATTTCCACCAACTTAGAGGAAGTAGAGGAACTCAGTGTTCATAATTATACATCAATACAAACATATGTTTCCCAATCACAGATGCCATCCATGTGTGAAATGGGTGTCACACCGTCGGAGGTCTCATTATTTTGCGAAGTGTCTGTGTGTGTGTGTGTGTGTGCGCGCGAGCTTGCGTCTCAACACTTTGGCTACCACCCACACCGGTCACAGCGACTACGTAATACAGCCCCTCTGCTGATAATCTCGGGCGGGGTGGGGCTTTTGCATGCCGAGCGTACCGCTCATCGGATTCTATTCCCAGCCGTTCTCGTTTTTGACTCGAGGTGTGAAACAAATCCTCCCCCCCGTTCCTCTGGGAAACGTGTTGGTCACCGCGGGTGGGTCTGTCATCATCATCCCGTCAGACGGCGGCGGATGAGCAACGCTCATCGGGGTTTGTTTTTTTGTTTTGTTTTTTTTTCCCTTCCACACCACAGCACGCTCTTCGGTTGCCTTTTGGCGAGGACAATAAATGATGGCGGTGTTTTCGTCAGCGGAGACCCACATAAGTAAACCCTCCTGGTTCGCTCAAACGAAATTCTGGCATGGAAACTTCTTGGCCAAAGTTATTTTTGAGGACGGTAGCAACTTAACTGATACGTACTTTTAAGCAGTCCTGAGGATCTGTCAGATAGAGGAACATTACGACAAAATCTAGTCTTAGTCCCATAATTTAACTATTTCTGTTGCAAAACCTAGATCAGCATCGGAATTTTATCCAATTGAAATGAAAATTTACCCATGCACACACGGAGCCTGTGACCATGCATCCGCTGATATAATGTCGGCGTGTCGCCACCTGACCTCCATCCAGTCAGAGGCTTAAGACCAGGTCGCCATCCAGCCCAAGCACGGTTGGAAACGAGAGCTGTCCGAAAAACAAACAACCGAAAACGAGGACGAACAGAGATACATCCACCCGGGTCTCTTAATTCTTAGCTCTTTCCCATCTTCTTTTCTGTAGGAGAGCAGTTGTCAGTGCCTGCCAACAAATGTAGGAACAAAAACAGCGGTTTCTAGTCTCGTTTTGTCTTTAATATGTCCCAGCAGTGAGTGGTAACGTAAACCTATGCTGCCTCTAGACCAATGCCCTTCGCCACAACTCGCTGACGACAACCGCTCATCCCGTGCCGAAGGCCCTCAGACCGCAGTCGGCTTCACGGTTACATTGCAACTTTAGGCCGCTTGCAGCCCCCCCCCCCCCAGGCTGTGAAACACCGCTGGCTGCTACTCGCGCCTCAAACACGCTTCTGTGTACAAAAATATATGCAAGGCCTTGATTGTTGGGCTAATTGAAAAACGTTCACCAAAATAATCAAATTTAGAGCTTAAGAATGCTTTCGAGCCCACATAAGCAGCAACATCAGGGCGCCACACGTACGCACGCAAACACACACACACACACACACACACTCACACACACACACAAACACACTCACACACACACACACACACACACTCACACACACACACACAGGGAGCTTGTCTTGTTGCTCTGGAGTCCGTGACATGGTTTAACAGTCTCACAGGATCCATAAAACGCCCCCGAAGGCTTCATATAATCTCTCCTTTTTTTCCCTGCTTAATAGGAGATAATACAAGTGCGCACCCCGATGAATCAATATGCAACAGCAGCTTTAGTTTGATAATTAATACCAGTGTCGGAAATAGATTTGTGATTTGGCAGGGCAGGTCTGATATGACTGTGGCTGTTGAGAAAAGAGAGGGGACACCAAAGTCCCCGTTCCACTCTGGATCCACATCCCATTGAACTAATCTCATTCTTTTTTTTTTTCCCCCCCCTTTTTTTTCCCAATAGCGCTAATTCTTTGACTAAAGCCTGTTATCTCATTAAAAAGGCCCCGCGATGGGATTCGATGGCATCCTGACATCTGTATTCATTCCCCTCGAAATTAGTCCTGACACAAATTTAATGAAAAAAAAAACACTCGGAACAGCGGAGATTAGACATCATGCCAAGTATCACAGAAGGGAGAGGAAAAAAAAAGGGGGAATCATCTATTTAGTTTTGGTTACATTTTTGGAAGGGTGGATTAGCACTGCTCCTTTAGCGCCAGTAGACTGGAGGCCTACCTTTAACTCGCCCGTTTCGACTCAATCCGTAAGTCGGACTGAGCTGTTAAGGAGCGCGCCGTCTTTCCGCCCCAAAGGTATTTTGAGGGCGTCGTGCAACGCTCAGGCGGGCGGTTCTGATATCGCACGCCGCCAGGGTAAGACAGCGGTGAGGCACTAGACAAAAGGGGCCCTCGCCCCTGGCCCCCGGTAGATAAACTCGCGTACGCTCGGGGATCGGGTTCCCCTCTCCGATCGGTGCAACCACCTAACTTCCCGCCGCCGTCTCGCGCCTCCTCTTCCTCATCTCCCACTCCTCCCTTATTTCCACCACCAGCCCTCAGCCCCACCCTCCCCTTTCCTGCGCCATCACCCCTTGTCAAAAAAAAGCCTGCGTCGGTTGCGGCACTGATAATTCCCTCTTTGAGAAAAAAAAAAAAAAGAGAGAGGAGAGAGAGAGATGAAAGCGTTCATGGATGAAAGAAACTTGGATTTAATCTTTCTCGCCGTCTTTCGCTCTCTCTTCCAGTACACGGTGTTGATCGTTTTCTTCGGGAAAAAGGGGCGAGGAACGGGGGCTGGGGTGGGGGGTGGGGGTGTAGATGGGAACGAGGGGAGGAAATAGAAACAGGGGTAAGCCCATTTGGAGCCACAAAGCCCAGGTGAGGCGAGGTTGTGGACTCGTTCAATAGAGTCAGTTTACCCTTCCCGAATGTACACACAGTGACCTGATGAGACGGTGGCCTGGAGAGGGAGAGGGGCCGCAGATAAAAAAAAAAAAAAAAAAGAAAGAAGGGAAAAAAGCCATTTGGCCCCGGCCACGATAAGGCCCTCGGCTCTCAGGTATCAGCGGTCACAAGGTAAGAGCCCTGTCAGAAAAAAAGGGGGAGATAGAGAGACTACAGAGCGGCGGCGAGAAGGACGGGCGCAGCGGGAGAGTAAACACAGCGCCGGGCGGCGGTAAGAGGGATATTCGCCCGTCATGTGGAAATAGGACAAAGAGTTAATTGCTCGATTTTAATCCACCTGATGTCGTCCACTTGTCAGACGTGGTGGGTCTGAGTTTGAGAAAAAAAAAAAAAAAAAGATCCAATCAATTTCGTTGATCTTTACAAGAAAAAAAGAAAAACTCATTTAAAAACATTTCCCCACCGCTGATTCGCAACATCTAGGAGAGTATCTGCTAAAACCAACTTTTTATGCAAATAAAACTTCATTGCCATAATACCTGCAACCTAAATACTGCAAATGTCTTTTTTTTTTTTGCTTGATTGTTTAAGTAGGAAAGTCGGGTTATTGGGTTTAGGTGTATTTCCAGGTGGGTTCTGATCCACCTGCTTTCTATTCGCACATTTAAAAAAAATTAATAAATAAAATGGGGCCACCAACTATTTCTCAATGTACCGACTCCTAATAATTGCATATGTAAGGGTAGAGGATGGAGACAAACAGTGATTCTCATTTTCTTTTTGCCAGTTTTCGTGAAATTCGGTTAAAATTTGTGCTCTGTCTCTATGGATGCCTGGTAACCGCTGTCACCTATTGTTGTTTCTGTTTACCGTCCACCAGCCTGACCTCTGCACCGTCACCAGCCACCTGCTGTCTTTTTCAGATTCTTCTTTATCGTATGTTACATAACTAATCCACTGTTTTCTGCAACCGAACGGGTTCTTTTCATGAATTTTTAGTCTGGCAGAGCCTGTTCTCCTGCGGGGCCCTTATAACCACAGCCAAGGTTGCTGGACAAAAGATTTAGTGGTGCAACTGCGAAAAGTCTTGAGCTTCCTTACTCTGCTCGGCGAGTCAGGGGGAGCAGCGCCGGGCCGCAGACCTCATTATCCGGCCCTGCCAGGCCTGAATGGATGAATTCGGGGGTGGAAATCAGTAAAGACAGTCAGGAGCAGAGGAGGGAGTGGAAAAGTTTTCGTGGGAAATCAAATCACCTGTGACTCAAAAATGATGGTAATGAAGAAAAAGAATAGGGCAAATTACAGAAAAGATGAGGTGAAAATAAAAAATGTAGAGAAGAAGCTTTTATTCTTTTCCCATAACAGCCAGAGAACATTCTTCTCTGTCATAATAGCATTCATTATATAAATTCCTTTCCATAACTGTTCATTTAGATATTGACCTGCAGTAATTTGAAAACTTTGAAATCCAGACTATAGGTTACATAACTTCCAGCCTTGTTCCTAAATTCAATTTCCAATATTGCTTTTGTAATATAGCGGCTGTTAAAGCCACAAAGAAAACGACTCATCTCGGCTTCTCGCCTTCTTAAACTTTCTTGTTGCGGAAGAAAACGGCACATCGCCGGCCGGAGGACACCAGCGCGGCAACGGCAGAGGTGTGGGGGTGTCGGGTTGTCATAGCCCCCAGCCCCCCCCGCGCCATACTTTTGCCAGCCGGGGTTGAGGGGGGCCCGTATGGCAGCCGAGCACGGCCCTGGCCGGGGATCGGGCTCATATGTATGGAAAACACAAGGTCTGGAGAGGGAAGTCACAGGGGGTCATGCTAGTCAGAGAGGCAGCCTGAGGTCCTGATGCAGGTTAGAAGGTCTTGGTTCAGGAGAAGAGGCTAATTTCTTCTACTTGGCTGAGCAAAGGCCTGAATAATTGCACCCCCTGGGTTGGCCTCTGGGTAATGTGGAGCTGGAGCGGAGTAAACCAGCCAGGAGAGAGCGAGCAGGGGGAGGTTAAGGAGAGGCAGTGGGATGAGGCTGCGTCCGGCTTTTAATGGATGCTCATTATATTTGTTATGAAGCTAGAAAACATCCTTATACATCATTATTCGTGGTTTACACTGCACAGGTTCCTTCATTCAGTGGCATTACATGCATACATTGACCCGAGCTTGTCTGTATGCTTGTCACAGCTACATGTAAACAACATCAGCGGAGCCATTTCCACATCAAGCTCATTCAGGTGCCTCAGCTGCACAAGGAGAAAAGACAAAAAAAATGGACTATGAGCTGCGATTTCAGTAGAAAAGCAGAAGTAGAAAATAAGTCACTTTTTTCTGTTTTCTGAGTTAAGGCCACAATAATTATTCATTTTCTGGGAGACAGTGCAACAAGCTGTAAACAAAACATTAGCATACGATTAAAATGGGTAAATAGGTGTCTGTTAGCAAAAGGTTGCCTTCATCCACATCCTGCATCTCTTTTTAGCTCCGTTTTTCCGTTTCTCTTTCTTCCTTTCCACTAAAAGACGCTATGGAGTTCGAGGGGCCGTAGGACCAGAACAGTGAGTTGGAAAACTGGCATAAAGCTTCGTGGAGCTGAAGGGAACCGAGTCAGGCAATTTATACGCGGGCTCCCACCTTCAAGATTACACATGGTCATCCAGTGTTTTTATGAAGTTATGATGGCACTTGCCTTGAAAACGGGAAAAAAAAAAAACTAAAAAACATTTGTACAATCCCTGAAAAGTGGCACAGAGGAAACCAGTTTCAATGGCTGTTTAATTTCACTGTATTTCATTGTGCTGATTTTCTCTCAAAAGGTTTCTATGATAAGGTGAGGTTTTAATTTTATGGATTTCCACGTAGGTTACAACTGGTCTACGGTATTAAATTTGTTGTGGACACGAAGATCTGACCGTTTAGATTAGGTTACTCTGGTGACTGTTGGGCTTGTTGTAGTATCATCACGGCCATATTTATTTGCATGTTGCAACAGATTTTCAAGATGGCTTTTCTATAATAGCACATTGGCAGTTTTACAATGATAACTTGGAAGATTTACTGTTCGAAATTCTTCGTAACTTTAATAATGAGACCTTGTTTTCAGAGACAAGAGACAAAGGTCCTCTCATTTCTAGCCAATCATGTCGGCTTTTGTCAGCTGTAGCTATTTAGCTCCATGAGTTCGTTGAAAACCTTTTTTTTGTTGTTGTTTTAAAAAGGAGAATCTTGTTACAAAGGTCTTGAATATGTATAGGTTGTATTATTCAGTACAGAAAGCACAATGTCCTTGAATTTCAGTGTAGAGCTAGTTTGTCATAGTATTATTTGTATGTTTTCTTAACCCCACAAATGAACGTAGCCAATTAATGACACACTGATGCCCGGCCTTGGAAGTAATGATTGGTTACTACTGCAAGTTGTAAAGCTAGCCGGACATACTAGCTGCACTTCAGCGCTTTGGTTTTAGCCACAAATAAAATGACACCACCCTCCAAAACTCTTTAAATGCAGAGTATCGCTTTTACAACAACCTCAAAATACTAAAAGTGAAACTCATAAGTAAAGAGGTAAATGAAACTTTGTGATAAATGTCATTACAAAAAAAAGGGGCACAATACAGATGAGTTGGGTCTCAAATTGCCTCTTCAGACTTCTCTGTTGCCCTTGTGGTAATTGTTGCAGACAGCTCTATCTACTGCGGACAAAGACCCAGTGTGATGATGTGGCCACTGCTGGTGGTGGAGTGTGTGTGTATAAATATATAGATATATAGATATATATGTGTGTGTGCGTGTGAGTGAGTCCGGGGCTGACAGCTACAACGGCAACGCATCCGCACTCTCGAAGCCCAGTAATGAATCTGCCACGATCCCGCTCCGGAAAAGATTGAAACCAAGCGATATGACTGGATCTCCTGGCGTTCATTAGAAAATAAAGATCACCCCTTCAAACCCGTGACTGCGTTGGCTGCCGGCTGCAGGCTGCTGCTGATGGCGGCGGCGGCAGCGGCGGCGCAGGAGAGGGGGTGACATGTTTAAACACGGCGAAGGGCCGGGGAAGCGAATGTGACACGCTCAGGTGTAATTATACTCACCTTAGTTCACAGCGGAGATTAAGAGGAGAAGGGATGGAGAGGTGCAGGAGCGTCAGACATGAAAGAATATTGAGCGACTCGCTGATGAGCGGTGTCAACTCTCTCTCTTACTCCCTGTCCTCCCCCCTCAACTCCCCCCTTCTCTCCCTTTTGTCGCTGTATCATCTCGAGGTCTCACTTCTGTTTGCCTTTCCAATTATCAAGGTGTGAGTGCGACCCCCCCCCCACCCACCACCAGAATATAACGTTAACTATACTGAACTTGAAGAAAACAAAAATCATTTTCTTTTGTTTGCCGGGAAAATTACAGTTGAGTCAATTATCACTTACAAATTTCCCCCCTTGGTACCATCCTCTGAAAGGCCTAATCTGATGCCAATGCTGCAACTTTCCTTTCTTTTTATAAATTTGCTTTTATGTTGTCGGACATCATTGTAAAGGACCTGGGACGAAGCGATTTAATGATGTTTCGAAACAACAATCCCAACGTTATCCTGAGACAACACTGTCCTCTGGTGGCCGTCGGGTGTTTTACACGCCGCTTTCGAGGTGTCCCTGAAGTGGCCCCCTGTCAGAAAATGGATTATGACAGTCTAATTTATTATTATCTCCGTTCCTCTGACCCGGTGTGCCGGAGCTTCAACCTGATGTCCTAATGACAGGCAGGCCCGGTCACACTCAATCTACTCAACCCTTGAACACACACACACACACACACACACACCAGCAGCCGGGCGACAATCCCCTTCTCCACTAATTTGTCAAAATTGATCCGTCAATTATAATAAAAGCAGAGTGAGAGCATTAATCACAATGGGATCTATTAAATAAATTAAAAAAAAAAAGACATCTTTAATGACCAATTTCAAATGAAGGATTCCAATTATCTTCACTGATGGAAAGATCCACGTTTGTGATTTTGGATTTGGTTGCCGCCAAGTGGCCTCCTCCACATCAATCACAGCATTTGGCAACTGCTGTCATGGTTTTTACATTTTTTTGTAGGTGGATTTTCTTCATTCTATCTAGAAAGAACTAGTTTTTAGTACACAACAAAATGTCCATGCTCGAAGTGGTAAACCTGAATAAGCCGGATCCTCGATATGTCAGAGCAAAAATCACAGAAATACAGCGGCAGCGGGGGTTTTGAGCTCAGGGGCCACGTTTCTCTTGTCTAGCGGCGTCCAGCGCATGCTCCGGCTGACCAGGATGAAGAGGAGGCCAGCCAGCAGGCAGAAGAAGACCGCCACGGGGGCCAGGAGGAACGAGGGGCCGTGCTGGACGCCGAGGTGGACGGAGGGGCAGCCGGAGAGCCTCCGATGGAGGGCGAACTGCTCCAGGGTGTCCAGGACCTGGACCCACATCAGGTACATCAGCACCACGGCCAGGAGGCCCAGGCCTGACACCACGGGGGAGAAAAAGGTGGCGGCTATTACTGCGGAGATTCAGTCCAGATTGTTACAATATCCTGATGCAAAATTATTGCGAAATTACAGCGAAGCTTGACCCAGAGTCAGACGTTGATGAAATTTGAAATTTTATGATATGAAAACTGATGTTGTTATCTGTGTAGTACATGTGAAAACTGACAATTTTAAGCAATAAAAGCCATAAATTTATCATTTATGAGACATTTTCTTCTCTTATTTCTGGCACTATCAGAATTTTTTCTTCCTTTTCTTGCCACTGAAAGATTATGCTGTGGCACCTTGGGAGATTTATAGTGTAAGTCACACTGTTAGAAGATAAATGAGACATGGCGTAAAGTAATAAACTGTCCAAGCCACTAAAAAGTTGACACTACTTTTACCTGTGACATCTCAAAGTTCATTTTAAATCCCAGTAACCTCCTTCTATAGAGGAGCAGACTTTGGATGTACTTTGATGGGTAACATTTGCCCTCATGCAATAACCCGCTGTCTTTAAAAAACTGGAGGCCCTTCATGTGTTTTCAGTAGCATGTTATAAGCTCTGAACTTCACGTGCATTGTTTTTCTCCGTTCTGCCGTATTTTCGTATCACGTGCACCAACAATGAGGTTAAACCTAACGGGATTTTAGTGATGACAGCCACAGTTTCTTGTTTTTTCTACTTCATGATTAAATTTAAAATGAAAGTTTTCCCCTCAGCCTTTTGGGAGCAGATGAAAGTTGTTTCTATACAAGAGCTGATCTGTTCTTTTCTTCTTTTTGTAAATTTTATTCAATATGGCTTTTACCCACTGTTCAGTCCTTTTTAATCAATCTGTTACTTGACTGTTTTCTGCTCGTCTTTCTTTGTCACTGTTCATTGTATTGTCAGTTCCACAGCAGGCAATGTTTTCTTTGCTGGTTTTTACTGCCAAAGGAAAAAAAAATGTATTAATAAATTCTGATGTACTCATGATGACAATCAAAATGCTGCTCCAGCTGTTAGAGGCACACAAAAGCGTTTTGTTTGTGTCAAATGAGGAAAAGAACCTTTCAGGCACAGGAGTCCAGCTCTTGGCCAACATTAACTTTTCACTCATTTCCAGAGCACAACTGCTTCTAATTTGCTTTTGAGTAGCTGAATGTCACTTTTTTTTTTTTTTGCAGAATATGTAAATGGCAGCTTTTATAAAACAACACTATAATTATTTACGCTGAATAATTGTCACACGTTATTGCAAGGGGAGCCTTTAAAATTCACACCTGGGCCCCGAACTAATCTGTCTGGGCATATTTTGCAATATCTCTTACATCCAGAAATGTTTTAAGCGAATGCTGGCTCACAAATATTTTTTTTTTGTTCCTTTGTAGATATGAAGCAAGACGTGTGATTTATGCTCAGAGACAGCGATTGCACTCCAACAGGTTTTGGCAGCCATGACACAACACATGCCTGGTTCCACTGGGGCTGGAGATATTGATTATGGGTGATGGGTGACGGGGGATTTGTGAAAGATTGCTGTCAGCATTGCTGTCAATTTCTCCATCCATTGGTTGTCTACACAATGTAAACTCAGGGAAATATAACCGACCCTTTTCCGAACTATAATCCTGAGTGAAAGGGAAACTTTTTTTTTTTCCCTCGACGAGGGAACCGAAAAGCAACACCACCACATACAAACACTTTGCTGCATCTGGCACAAGCCCAAAGGCAGGTTCTCTCACTCTCTTACACACACACAAAACTATCAAACATGAGCTCAACCAAACTGGGGCTTTTTAAGAGCTGAGCCCAGCTGAATGCAACGTTACCAGACGAGCACCAGTCTACACCAATCAAGCATGATAAAAATTCACATGAACGTTTCCTGTTAGAAGAATTTAAAAAGAATAAATAAAATGAAATAAAGGTGCAACACCTGTGCTTAACTGAAGTCCGTTACACTCGGCTGGAAGCGATGACACGCAGCGAGTGACTCTACCCAAACAGCAGACTCCGAAAAATAAAAAACAATCGTGTGTCAGATTCGTTTCAATTACTTTCACGGTTCCTTCCTGCCACTGACCCTGATTCATTATTAACTTGATTCTCTTTGTTAAACTTGGTAATTTAGGTATCCAACTGTTAATTTTGTTGCATTATAACATTACATGCTTCTGCGAAACCTCTGAGTCTGAAGAAAACTTTTCTTTTGGTGTATTTTGTGTAACCTCATGCATTTATTCAGTTTTTTTTTTCTAAGTTTTTGGTTTGGTTCTTTTGAAACATTAAAGTCAAATTTTGTGGAAATATTTTTTGTTGGGATTTAGAAATAAGTTCCAAACTTTGAGAATGATGATAAAACCTAGATTCGAGGATCTACTTTGTGGCGAGGCAAGAAATTAATTTTTTCTATATTTTAAAGTGTATGTGTCCTTACCACCACAAAACAGAAGGGCCCCACCCACTTTATAGAGCTTGTGATTGGTCAGCGGGGCGGCGCAGATAACCACGAATCCACCAATGACGACAGCCGCCACACCTGCGACGAGGAAGATGCTCCAGAAGGTTCTAAAAACTGCCAGACAGGGAAAATGAGTGCTTGTAATTCATGTAAAAATAAACAGCTGATATGAGGATATAATACCAACCGATGGCGGACTGATGTTCATAGGGTTCTCTGGGTAAACTGTTTGGCTCCGCCCATGGCATCGCTGGCACATCAACAGGAAACGGGAAGAGGAAAGCGGCCTGGCAAAGCTTCGGCGATGGCTGACTAGCTGAGGGTTAAAATAAGGAATGTTCTTTAGAAATCCTTCTGCATGTTTTTGTGTTTTTTGGCCAAATTCGGAGGCATAACTGCATCATAATAAGTTTGAAACAACCACATATTGGCGTTTCTCACAGATCCAAAGGTCCCACGTTGAGTATTCGTGGGAGGTGACCGTGAAGGAGCACCGCCAGAACAGACCCTCATGAAAGATCCTCACATCATCTGAAGCCTGTTGGGTGGAAAAAATAAAATGTCATCACAACTTAGGGGGGGGAAAGTCCCCTTTCTGACCGGGTCTATAGATGTTTTGTGATAAATTTGAGGGATGTGTCAGTGTAATAAAGTCAGGAGTCATCAAATGCTGTAGTTTTTAGTTTCACAAGCTCACAAAGAGAGAAAACCCAGAGCTAGATCAAGGACTGGTTTTGGTTTATTTGCATTTAAATGTCCCAGGACATGAAAAACAGATGAAAAATAGGCACTGGTAACTCAGTTTCCCTTTATTCTTCATCCGCTCATAAATCTCAATTAGAATCTTAATTTCCTTTGCTTTTGATTGATTTTCGCCGCTGCTCGTTTTTTATTATTATTTTTTTTTAATATGATCAAACTTGGGGATAATTTGACAACAAGGTATTGGGTCCAAACAAATACTTATAAAAAAATTTTGAGAGTAAGGTCAAAACTCAAGATCAGCCTGTTAGTGTCGAATAAGTGACATGACCATAGTAACTAGTATATCACTGGACTGGCAGGAAACATTGAAACCTGTTGATCCAACCAACCTCGCCTCAGCACAACATTGACATGAAGTTGTGTGTTGTCGCTCACATGTTAAGATTTTACTCTCAAAAAAATTATCTTTTTCCTGAAAATATTACAAATTTCTTGTGAAATGATTTAGGAATAAAAAATAGTAACTATAGTAATGACTCTCAGGACAAGCAAATCAAACTAATCTAAGCGTAACAGATGTATTTCTATTAAAGGACCTTTTTCTACTGTAGACTTTTTTCTCAAATCATGACTTGAAGTAGAACAATAAATTATAGCTGTTTTTCTTTGCATATTATGACTTAATGGTCACAATTTCAGATTTTTATCTACCAGAATCCTTTTCCCTCTGTATACCAGTCATTTTCCTTATTTAATTTTATACTTTTATTCTCCTTATGACTTAAACATGGTTCCAATGACTTCCTTTGAATAATTTTGTTTCTTTAAAAGGTGTGATGCAAACAAATTGGCCTTGCCCATGCTGCTTCATTTTAAGGGGCCTTCATTTGGCTACTTACCCCATTTCTGTCCACATGTTGGCTGCAGGACTCGGCGGCCAGCAGCCAGTACTCCGTCCCGCAGGAGAGCAGCATGGCCAGAAACCCGACTGCTCCGAAGAACAGAGCCAGGAAGAGGAGAACCTTCGTCCTCTCAGTGGGAGACATGACACGGCCTCTTGGTCTTTCTGCCCAGCTTTTGTTTTTACAGTTAAAATCTGCGTTTCCGTGTTTCTTCACTCATTCCCCCATCATCTACCTGCATTTTCAACAGCCTTTCATGTTCACAGAGCAAATTCTGGCTTCTCGTTGACTGGACTGCACATAGATGTGTGCCCCGTTACCCTTCTGCTGCAAGAAATAAACAGCCGTGAACATGACAAACACCGCGTTTCCCTCACGTTTCCCCATCCACGACCAATCGGGCGCCAGAAGAGGCTGAATGAAAATAAACACTGGCGTCATGTGCCGGTCAGTTTGAGGGGATATGGTTACAGAGGGGATTCACTCACACAAAAATAGCTGCGTCGTGTTGAGACATCAGATTTAACACAGAGGACATGGTATTCCCTCCGACCCCCCGAAAATAACCATGGAAATTCTAGAAAATACAACTTAAAAAAAAAAAAAAAAAAAAAAAAAAAAAAGGAAATTACAACTGTAGGAAATATCTCCTTGGCATTTATTGGAATGCCAGCATGGAAATCCAGATTTGGTACAGTACAAGGCTATCCAGTATAACTGAGATCTAGGCAACAGTGATGGTCCAACAACAGTCAGTCAAACTGCATGTTCATATATTAATATGACTCCTTTTTTGTTTTTGTTGTTTTTCTTTTGTTTGTTTTTTTTGTTTTTGTTACAGGTTGTTCAAGAGATGATTAATACAAATAAAAAAGGTCAAAGGACAGCAGTGACAATTAGTCACAATGCTGAAGGAAAAGAAGAATACAGGACTTGTCTCAGTGAAACCTGGAAAAAAAAAATATTTGAACAGATTTTACAGTTTTGATTTTGAATTATTTTCATTTAAATTCAAATAAATATTTCTTCCAGGTACAAAGGGACGAAAAAAAAAAAGACACATAAAGAACAGAAATCAGGAATGGTCAGTATGCCTGGTGATTGTTCTTTTTTTATAACAATGTTTTGCATGTTTGTACCCATTTGATGACATAATGATCAAAAAAAAAAGTTTAACTCGATGACATCTGTGGAGGTGATCTATCTATGCACGTCCTGCTTTTTTTTTAGAGTATATAACATATAGCAAGAACCCAACCCTTATACACAGAGAAGTGCATTTATACAGGACTCATGTTGATTAATTACATATTACAACCCTGTGAGGATAGAATAAGTACATATACGAGGCACACAGAAATTAAAGATTTATCACCTATTATTAACCTACTTGCAGTAAACATTTTATTTGAGGATCCTTTGGGCTGAGTCACCTCTTTCCTCTAGTTCTGCGAGGACATTGCCATTCGTTCTGCAGTTTGTTTGGTCCACTGTCGCTCTCTCCGAGAATCAGCGGGTCTGTCGGAGCATCTGTGCAAAGGCTCGTGGGTCTTCCACGGCATGTGAGGTCTTGCAGCGCTTCCTCCGTTTGTATGTTTTTTCCCCCCTCGGCCTCCGCTGAACACGCTCCTCCATCCCCCGCACCAACCCCCCAACCAACCCAGTGCCTAAGACATGACTCCGAATACGGGGTTGTGGCGGCAGATGCTCGGCCCGATCTCCTCGTAGTCTTTCTTAGTGTGGCACACTTGGTAGAACTCGGGCTGCCGAAACAGAGATGATTCTTAATTCATAAATAAAAACCAACATGTGAGTTTATACAGCAGAAATTTTACAGAAGTCTGAGGAAAATGGGAAAACTTTTGTTCCTTGCTGCTTATTTCTGATCCATTTTGACCAATTCTATCTGAATTTATTTGCTGATATCAAAAATACATATTAAAAAAGCTGTGGGACGAATGATTATGTCTTTGTCGGACAGGCTGAAAATGCTGTTGTCATACTCACAGTGGAAGCCAGCATGGATCCTCCGAACCAGACGGCGTACCGCTGCATGTGATGAGTGATGACTTGCACATCAATGGGCTTTGGCTGCAGACAAACAGATTCATACTCGACATTTTAGGTAAAAGACAAAAAAACGACTTCCTGTGAACAAAACAAAAAACTCTTGCGGCATTCAAACTGCCTTTAAAAAAAAAAACAACAAAAAAACAACTGTGCGGCTGATATCAAAATAACAACAATGAAGCCTACAACAACATAATACCAATCTTGTCTACAAAAGGCTTGTGTAACAACAATCAGACAGACTTCGAAGCTTTTTCACCAACTTTTCAAGGGTCTATCTTCTGATCTTTCTGAAAAATCGATTTCAAAATTAAGACTTGATCTTGGTTGATCTTGGTTCTTCCTCCTGTTTCCTCACCTTCAACTTGCCGCCACTCAGCTCTTCGCTTATTTTCAGGCGAGCATCCACGGTCCTCTTCAGGTCTCTCTGCAGGCGTCTGCCGAAGTCCCTGAACATGGTGGAACCTCCAGAGAGCACGATGTTCTGTGGCACAGGTCCGCGTTAACAAAAGCAGAGGCACAGACTGAGCTTATGTGTGTCGTACTACCACTGGTAGACTCAGAGGGGGTTTCTTTACCTTGTACAGTGGACGCCTGACATCAATGGGACAGTTCTGGATGACTTCGTCCACCACCTCTGAGATTGGCTGGGTGAAGTCTGGATTGGCAAACTGGACGAGAGCGAACGGCACAAAAAAGATCTACATTCTCAGAAATCTCACAAATCACTAGCTGTCACATCTGCTGAGTGAAAACATTGTTAGCAGCACGAGGAGCACAACACATTAAATTCCACCCGTTTATCTTGCCAAAAAAGTCCTTTGACAGCTTGGTTTCCAAGGGCCAGAGAAACTGCTAATCCTGGTACTGACCAGTCACATTGGTTCTTCATCCATGGGGACAGGAAGCTGAGATTTTATGGAGCATCATCTATAAGCAGCAGAAGCAGCTTGAACATGACATCTCATAAAAATCTATCCAACGTACCTCAGGATGGAAGAAGATCTCCGGCCCCAGGAAGCGCTCGTAGCCGACGTCGATGGTGAACTCCTTCTTGGTGATTGCATTGACGCCCGTGTACTGTTTTATCCACTTGGAGCCGTCTGTGTCGTACTTGTTAAACTCCTTAACAAGGTCGGGGCAGACGTAGCTGAACCGCTCCTGGAAAAAAAAATTATACATATATTTGAACTGTTATCATAATAGGTCAATAATCATTAGCAATGGATGACAATTTGGTAGCTTTTTTTAGGCACAAAAGAGTAAATGGGGAAGAAAAGTGCAGAAATGGCATCTTTCGATCCTAAACCTCTGATAATTTCAGTTCCTTGAAGCAAGCTGCAAGTTTCAATAGCTGCACTGACCTCTAGTGGCCAAACTCAAGACTGCACAACATCGACAGGACAACACCATGACTTCCATTCTCTGTAACTTAGGGTATCACTTCCTTTTAAGGGAACTTCTTTTTCACATATTTCAGTGCAGAAACAGAGCATGACTCAAAATGCGAGAACAATACAACCCTTAACCAACCATTGTGTTGTATTTAGCTTCATACCAAATGCAGAAGTACATGTTTACCATCAACAGTTAACACAGATAAAGCTCCACCAGGGTCAGGATTTTATCTTTTGGTTCTTTGGCTTCTAGACTGGTACAGACCTTTCTACACTTTTCAACTAGACAAGGACTGAGTGTTTCATTCTGGGTGGAGCATCGCCATCAGACTCTTGCCACTTTGATTTAAAGCATCAAATACTTGCGGCATTAGTGACTAACTTTTATTGTTTAAATTAAAAAACAATAAAAAGAAATTCAGAAATGAATACCGACCTTGACAGCCTTAGCCGTCTCCAGAGACTGTTCTGGAGGAATCCCCACCTCTCGTTCCCTCAGCAGCTGTTGGATGAAGTACGTGATGTCTCGACCAGCGATGGGGATGTGCTTGATGCAGCTCCCGATGACATAGCCTTCAGCCTGGAATGCAATCATGCATAGGTTTTAAAGTTGGGAGATGAGTAAGAAGCAAACAAGTCAAATCTCAGAATAAAAAAAAAAAAAAAGTGACACCTACTACTGGGATAACGTGTGTGACTCCGTCTCCGCTGTCGATCACAGTCCCCGTCAGCGTCCGCTCACCAACCTGTCTGGATGTCCAGGAGGCAGCCAGCGCCAGGACAGCCTGAGACAGGAAATACATGTTTTAATTAAAAGAAAAGGGAAAAAAAGCCATTGATCCTGTGCAAAAAAGCAAGGAGAGATAATCAAGATCAAGGAAGATAGTAAGGATTCACTGTCTTGTCTAAAAATGGCTGAGACATTCAAAAATAAACCAAACTATCACTTAATGGTGCAATTGAAAGCCTCAGTCCAACAGTGTGGTGCAGTTTATGCAGGATTCACGCTCCAGATTTCAGAAATGCAGAATGACGACATTGTTCAGCATTTAAATCAAATGGAAATAATCATATAGATTGTGAAACGTAAAAAGATGAAGTGAAAATAGATGCTTCCCCGTTAATCCCATCTGGTGGGTCAATCAAATCTAATTTTAACTGTAAACCACAAATGTGTGTCAGTAGTTGTGAGTGCTTTAGTTTTAGGGTTTCTGTTGAAATCAGCCATAGTGACTGGCTGAGTCAGATCTAAATAAAGCTTTTCAACTTTCCACTGCGTTTGCTAGACTCAAGAGAAGGTGACTACTGGTTTTGCTGTCGGGCACGTCGGAATCTCTCTTGGGGCTGAAATGTTTCCGGAAACTTACCTGAACAGCGATGTAGAGACCTGGGACGTTGAACGACTCAAACATGATCTCTGCTGTGTACTCTCTGTTTTCTGGTGTGTTGAGGGGAGGCTCTGTCTGAAGAGAGAGAAAGAGAGAGAGAGAGAAAGAAAGACAGAGTGAGAAAGAGAGACACAGAAAAATCACGTGACTACAGCATGAATATAAAATGCTATTCTACATTTAGGAAGTAAGAGACTTAAGTACAAGACTCAACTTAAATTGTGCCACAGAATATATCTACTTTTGAACCTCATCAGGCTTAACATGTTTGTGAATGAATCATCATCTGAGCTTTAATTTTCTAAACAGTCCCCCGTCTTCCCCACTTTAATGAAATTGTTGGAATTAGATTGCTAAATTAAATTATACATTTCTTTGTAGCATAGCGTTTGCAATCATCCCAATATCCTCACACACAACTGGCTCAAGATAAAGTGCCAGAAGTGTCAGTATTAAAACACTGCTGTTGATGGAGGGAAACCAGACTGTATTGTGGCTGTGTAGAGGCTAATTTTACATCGCTAGATGAGGAAGGCAAATACACAGAACGGCAGTTTCTGTTCTCACCACCTGACAAATTTAAGTCCTTGCCTGTGTTGACTATATTATTTTTTTTGTGCTTCCCTGACCACAAACGATAGGAGCTTCTAAATGTTTTCCGTAGGCATAGCGTCCTGTTTTTATATAATCAATAAAATGTTTTTTGATGACATGCTCTATTATCTATTGTCACATCTAATTATCGATAAAAGCTTTAAGGTTATATGCTCACTAAAACAGACAGAGGTGAAGACCCAAGAGGCTTCTAACTTGAAGCAAATGACTTGTGACAGGAAATCTCTAAACAGGAGTTTGTTTACATGAGACAATTTAGCAAAAAAATTACACTTAAAAAGGAAATACTAAATGCCATTTTATTCTGCATTTTGGGTTGTAATCTTAATGATGTGTGTAGTTCTGGTCTTACCAGGAGAAAGTAATGGTCTTCAGGTTCTGCCCGCAGATACTTGAAGATGATCTGCTCCATAAATCTCTCCATCAGGTCCCAGTCCTCCACTATCCCATGACGAATGGGCCACTGGAAACAAGAACAGAAAACATTTTAAATAAACAGTCTCACACAGGGAAATAAAAAAAGCCCCCCCCCCCCAAAAAAAAAACAAAACAAACACACTTGACCCAGTTCAACTCTCTCTGTCTACCTTTGTTGCATATGATGGTTTGTCGATAGCTTCATCCCCGATGTAGAAGTCCAGGTCGTCAACGCCCTTCATCATCCTGCGCTGGGCCTGGTCTCCGACCTTGGCCGATTCTTTGATCGCAATACCTGGGGATGTTTTAAAAATAAAATTAAAAAACAAAACAAAAACAAAACATGAGCGCTTAACTGTTAACTACTTAACTGCTTAATAAGTGAAATCGATGAAAATAAACATTTTAAGATTTATTATTTATTTCTCAAATAAGGAATAAATAGTCGATTTGTTGGCGACTACTTTCAGTGATGGATTAATGCACAGTATATTATGTGATTATTTACAGTCAGCCCAACAAAACAGAACTCAGTTCTTTTAGGAACATCTGACAAATGGAAATTATCAAATATGAGAAATGAGAAATAAAATCTAAATAAGAACATCGTGTTCAATATCACACAACAAAACAAAGCTTTTTGTTTTCAAGGTAACATCAAAAAACCTTTTTCTGTAGCTGATGATAATGTACTTGAGTATAAGCAGCATACAGAGATCTTTGACTGATTACATTTTTCCTGCACCCGCAGCTCTGTTATAGTCTGTTCTCATGACACAGTATGTTTGTAGTAAGTCAGCAGCCTTGTCCTTATCAAGTTGTCCTGCTGGTTTTAATCTAACTGGGCTGTGCAGTTAGAGGAAGTTGACCTGAAACTGTTACCTTGATGCAAATCATTGAGGAAATACTCCAGTTTACAAGCTGTCATTATAACAGATTACTTCTGCACTTAGTCAAATAATTGTTTTGTCTCCTAATGCCAAAAATTATAATTTCCCATAGACCAAGGTGGCATCTGAAAATGCCTTGTTTTGTCTGACCAACGGTCGAGAGGTACTTTTTAATCAAAATAGTTGCTACTTAATTTCCTGTTGATCAACTAAGCAATTAATTGACAAATCCTTGTACTACCACTTCACTGTGCAACTTTATGAACTGTATTTTTTATTAATAATGTTAAAACAGAAGCTCTTAATGGGATTTCAATGATCAGCAGTATTAATAACTCTACAACATAGTTATATACTAACAAGAAAGACAAGTTCCAGTTAAAATAACTATAATTTAATGAAACCAAATTCCTGTTTTGGTCATAATGATAATAATTTACTTACATGATGGTATTATGAACTGTGGTTCTGTGTTTCCTGCATAACCAAGCTTTGTGTACCTTAAAAGAGGAACAAAATGGAGGGAAGTTAAAGTTTTTGCTAGAAATAATAGACAAAAAACAAAGGAAAATCATCAGTTGAATATGTTCTCTGATATGAGGATTGGCCAGGAAGTAACCTTAGCTTCACTAGCTAACAGCAGCTAACTGCAATGATAAAGCACTACTGAGAATAAATTCAGGCAAACATAAAGAAGCCGGGAGCTTTATCGTGCTCATTTGTATCATCGAGTCTTTCTCTACAGATAAAATAAGAATAAAAAAAGTGAGCAGAGACAGTTACAGGGGAACGTTAGCACCTTTCAGGCTGAGCTGCTACACTGCAGGGCGTTAGCTCAAGTTTGACAGACGCTTATGTGGTCAATGAAAGCCAGGCTAACGCTAGCTAGCTAGCTAGCTAGCTAGCATCCCCCCCCTCCTCCCCAAACTTACCCTGTGCCACAGTCGACAACACAAGCCGGCAGCCGACCAGCCATGGTCACTGTCCTTTTATCTACCCACGGGGAAACACGGCAGGAGGCCGATATCAGCGGAGATCTCGACGCCAACCAGCTCAGGTCGCAGCAGCCTGAATGAACAGCACCGCGGCCGAGTCGGGACAGCTTCCGGGTTCGGCGGGATTTCTTCTAGTGCGGAGTCAGCAGCTTCGGCGGCGCAACGCTGCCCCGGGCGGCCAGAGGCTGCTACTGCAGCAGAGCGAGAGTCGTTTTACAGAATCAGAATAGAAACACTATGAACTAGTAGGATGATAGTTACCGCGGTTTTAGGTAAAATGTGCTTAATTTCTGATGTTTTCCTTGGGCTCAAAGATTCTGAAAAAGAAACAAATTTCAGTCGTGTTTGAGAAAGGCTCAAAAGTTTTATTTGCCGCATGACGCTTGGAAATATCATTTGTGGGAAACTGTGTGTAATTTATTGCTACAAGTTGTGTTTTAAAATATGCCAAATTAAAAATCAAAGTCAACATATACTTACATAATAATAAAGGTAAAATGTTCCAATGTCTGATGAGTTATTTTGGTTGCACGGGGGAAAAAAAAAATCACCTTCTGAATTTTACAATTACAAAAAAAACAAAGTTGCAAGCGGGTCTGTGAGCAGGTTTTTCCACTGAACAAGAAAATAAAAACCGACCTCATCTCAACCTGCTGACTCCCCCCAGATGATATCAATGATTTAGGGGCCATCAGAGGCCAGACACCTTCAGCGGCTGCATGGAGGGCCACTGATAAAGACGATATACGAGCGGGGGGGCTCTAGGGCTCGATTCTAGCTCCACGGCGCCTCACCACATTAGAGCCAATCCCGGGGCCGTAGAACATTGGCCCCTTTGTCCTCAGGCAGACTCATCACTCACACCAGAACCTCTTCACCACAGCGAGTCTCTTAGAAAAGCCCTTGGCTCTGCGGCGGCTCCTGATAGAGACGGCCCCCGGCCCCGGGGGGGTGGTGCTGGGGGGACAATTTGTTTCATTATTGCCAGAGCCGGAGCAAAAAAGATTCTCACCAGGAGGCCACAGTCAGAGGACCTTCCTTTCACATCACGGAGACAAATCGCACAAAACACAACATGATCGGCGTCTTTTGTCGTCTCTTTTTAGTGGAACTAAATAAAAAAAAAACTCTTCTCGTAATGAAAGTAAATCATCCTCATCTCACAAAAGCGCCTCTTCCCGTGTCTTTATACCACATTGTGCTTCACGTCCCCGTGTGTCGCTGCTTCCAATGCTAGAGGGCACCAGTGCTCTCGTTTTTAAGAAGCCACCGGGCCCCCACAAACCATCCCCAGCCCCTGGTTCGCTTACTGTGTTTACATGCTAAACAAAACAATACGTTTCCAGCAGCACGGCCTCACATCCACCTGCTCCATCTTCTTGGAGCAGATTAATATCCTCTTTGCATGGCTGTAACTTTTTTTAATTTTGTTTTATTTTTTGATTGTTTTTACTTTTCTTTATGGGCCCTACCGGAATGACGATTTGTGTCAGTGCACTAAAGCGGATCAGAGAGGAAATAAAGCCTGATGGAGTGAGCTGGTATCAGGTTGGCTGCGAAGTCATCAAGTTTTCAGATAATTGTTGGAGCTTTTTCCTGAGGCTCCATCATATTCATATCCAATGTGATGCTGTATTTTTTTTAATGGAATCTAATAGAGTTTCATTTTGTTTACCTATTTCAGCAAAAACAAATCCAAAATGAGGCCTGTTGATGGATAGGTTCATTCATGAGTTATAACCAGCGAAGGTAAATGAGATCAGAGGCATTTCACTGGGCTGGTGCTGACTCATTATATCCATATACAGTGGAGAGCATCTGTATTGCTGGACTGAGGGGAAACTGCCCCCCTGGAGGCTCCTGATGCTGCTGTCCTCTGTTAGTCCTGCGATTTTGCACCCGAAACAAGGGCCCACACCACAACAGATAACCCGACCCCCCAATACACTTTATGTACTCAGTGAAACAAAGTAAATGACTCGAGGTCCCTCATCAACTGAAGCCCCCCTGCCAGGGCGTGCGTCACCATTACAGCGAGGCAGAGGTGGGCCTTATTATTTTTAATAATCTCTGGTTTTTGCTGCTTCTTAACCCCAGGAGATCTTCACTCACGCCCCCCCCGTCCTACTCCTCCTCCTCCTTGGCGATCCTCAGTCTTGACTCCCTCCATCACCACCACCTCCTCCTCCTCGGTATCGGGCTTAATGATGCAGCGTCATATGGGCGCGCCCTCGCACTGCGGGACGCTTCAGATGCTGATAGACCCAGAGTTTACGCGGCAATAGTCAAACACACATGCACACACACACACAGACACACACATACACAGACACAAATAGGCATATAACTGAGGTTAAACTCCTCTTAACGTCATTAACAATAGATATCCCTGTATTAATGATCTGTCTGTTATTTTTTTTTAATTCCCTTTGCAGAATTTCTTTGAATTTCACTATTGACTGTAGGTTTAATCCAGTGGGAGCTGCTCTATTGTGTCTTCAACAATGCACGGCTGCATTGTGAGCCATGAAGCTGACAATGGTTACTTGGAAACACAATGAAGATGCTCACGAGTCAGCCATCAGAGGCTGTTGGCTCTCATCATCAGCAGAACCGGACCGTCAGAATCTGTGTCTCTCTTTGAATTTGTTAGACACGATTACAGATGCAACGCCAGCATCCAGCTGTGTTTAACATTCTGATGTATGTGTGTGTGGTTTATTTCTTTTTTTTGCAGGGGTCAGGGTGTCCGCACTTTCCCCGAATCTCATCTCTGCTAAATTACCCGGTTTCACCCCTGGAATCCGGCGATGTCGCCACGAGACAAAAAAACAGCCATTGTTAGAGGCGGAGTGGATTAAGCCTGATCTGTGCTCTCTGCTCATTCTGACAATAAAAACCTTAATCTTCTGTTTCACATGAGGCTTTTTATCGGGCTTTCAGTGCAGTGCCGGTAATTGAAAATGCACAACGGAATGCACCTGTGCAGCAGGAAAATGGTGAATGAATACTCCTGGAAGACTCCTGCTCAATAATGCATAAATCATAGCAACCAAGACAGATAAATATTGAAAAAAGGAAAAAAAACACCACAAAACGCATGTGCATACTCATTTGAAAACCGGGGGGAAGGCAGGAGGCACGAAAATGATCAATAGACGAGTAATTGTGTGACGGCAGTGCAAGGAAAGCGTAGCTGACTCGGTAAAACTCCCGCGCCGCTCGCCATCCTCAGCCTGCTTTGTCTGAAGGTTAAAGATACGGGGGGAGAGCGTTTAGGGCCCCCAAAATAACCACCCAGGGACCACCAGCGGTGGAGGTTTTCACTTCCCAGAGAGTCAAATAAAGACGCCCCCACCTCCCCTCACCCCACATCCCATACCCCACTCACCACCCCTCTCCTCCCCTTCACAGCCCCGATAGCTCGGGCATTATAGCCCAGGTGAGGGGAATTCTAATGTCAGGCCATGGGAGGCCCTTGTTGCAGTGGAAATGCTAAAGCTCCTGGACTTTTTTTTTTTTTTTTTAATTTAAACACTGTTCCACCGAAAACAAATGAGGCTTTTTCTTGGTTTTATCTTGAGGCAAAGTTCTTAACATTGCATTCATTAATGTTTGGTCACTCAGCAGGGAAGAACCGCTGTTTCACTTCCTAATCCTGCAGTTCCCTTTAAATTTATAAAAAGGGTCCTTGAAAGGACCTAACACGAGCTAATTGGTGCACAGGGAAAACAGAGGCAGTTCTCATTTGGGACACCCACAATTAATTAATCCCAATAATTGTTAGCAGAACCAATGGAGTCTTTTGTAAGCAGAGGACGATGCAAGAATATGATATTTGTCTAGAGTCAAACAATTTAAAATACAGTATATGGACAATAAAAGAAAATGGATTCATCTTTACTTTTGGAGGTAATGCAATAGTTAGCTCAAGTTAAACACAAGTAAGCCCAACATACTAAACTCAAATACTTGTGCTAGAACTTTGTTTCTGTTTCTTCCAATTTCTGCCGAATTATAACTTTCTCTCTTAATCGATTAAGTTACACGTCAGTGGGCGGAGCCGTAAAAATACCTGCGTGACGAACGACGTCATCAGGGTTCGAGCTCTTCTCACAGGCCGGAAACACTGAAATCTCGCCACTTGTCCTCTGGCCTTTTTTTTTTTTTTTTGAATTTAAACACTGTTCCACCGAAAACAAATGAGGCTTTTTCTTGGTTTTATCTTGAGGCAAAGTTCTTAACATTGCATTCATTAATGTTTGGTCACTCAGCAGGGAAGAACCGCTGTTTCACTTCCTAATCCTGCAGTTCCCTTTAAATTTATAAAAAGGGTCCTTGAAAGGACCTAACACGAGCTAATTGGTGCACAGGGAAAACAGAGGCAGTTCTCATTTGGGACACCCACAATTAATTAATCCCAATAATTGTTAGCAGAACCAATGGAGTCTTTTGTAAGCAGAGGACGATGCAAGAATATGATATTTGTCTAGAGTCAAACAATTTAAAATACAGTATATGGACAATAAAAGAAAATGGATTCATCTTTACTTTTGGAGGTAATGCAATAGTTAGCTCAAGTTAAACACAAGTAAGCCCAACATACTAAACTCAAATACTTGTGCTAGAACTTTGTTTCTGTTTCTTCCAATTTCTGCCGAATTATAACTTTCTCTCTTAATCGATTAAGTTACACGTCAGTGGGCGGAGCCGTAAAAATACCTGCGTGACGAACGACGTCATCAGGGTTCGAGCTCTTCTCACAGGCCGGAAACACTGAAATCTCGCCACTTGTCCTCTGGCCTTTTTTTTTTCTGCAACATTTATTTACATCACATATCAGCAGGATACAGCGTTACTCTTCACAGAAGACCAGTCAAAAAACAAACAAACAAAAAATATGCCATGAATATTTATCAGATTTTCAGTCTGTCAGAAAGTGTAAATGTTTTTTTTCCTCTGATATTAGTACTAGAATATTTTACAACATTCTTTTTTTAAAATATTAAAGCAGTGTAATAATTACGTGAAGTCCAAGTCCTAAAATCATCATCAGATGGAACCTCGAAACAACCTTTGATCAGACCTTCATATGTGGCATTTAAACACAACGAGAGAATGTCTGCATTGTTGTTGTCTACAGAACATTCACTACATATAAATATAACATTGTACAGGCTGAAAAAATCAATGAAAGCAATGAAATAAAACTTCATCATTCAAATAAATGGACAAATAAACAATTTAGAGGGAAATACAACCAAGTAAATTTCCCTAAAATTCCCACAGGAGAGTGAAAAAATGATCCATGTGTGAAGTTAGTTTTCATCGGCGTAGATTCTAAATGAAATATCTGGTGGTTACATACATCACTATCTATTATTTGGACACATGATTAATTCTCTTTAGCTCTAAGACTGTATGAAATTAAAAGGGTAATATGGCTGATATCACCCTGACACAAATGCATTTGTGCTTATAGCTTGTTTTCACGCTGCACTATGTTGGTGAAACACAGATTTTATATTTCGCCGTAGCAGCTGTTTCCATGTTTTGCTCTAAGGCGGTTCAATATCTCATTTCACAAAGTAACATATGAAAATTTAATGTCTCTATAGTATCTCTAATGTCCTGCCCACGTGCCCGACTTAACACAATTTTATGAGAGCGGATGAATAAGCCAAAACACATACAGGCTTTCCCAAACAATTATAGCATCCTTCACATTCCCTGTAGTAAAATGTCAATCAATACCCTGTGGCAGAGGAAAATATTCATAAATATGACAGGATAATAAGCCGCAAGACACCTTATATATCAATCCCTATTTGCCCGAATCAAAGTGCCTTCTTCATCATAACATATGAAGAATATAAGTAGGTCAGTTCTCTTGTATGTAGTTTGAAAAACGGCGTCGTCCGAGCAGCAACAGCATCAGCAGGAAATCAAACCAGCAGAGCCATATCAAACGATAAACCTAGCAAAGCC
This sequence comes from Istiophorus platypterus, assembly GCA_016859345.1. Lineage (NCBI taxonomy): Eukaryota > Metazoa > Chordata > Actinopteri > Istiophoriformes > Istiophoridae > Istiophorus > Istiophorus platypterus. The sequence goes on along the minus strand of CM029131.1, from coordinate 10,834,544 downwards.
CAGAAAAGGAAAGCTAAAAAGTATTATTTTCTACAGTACCCTCTACCTTTACAGAATGTAATAACCAGAAAATAACCTCAGAGCAGATTCTTCACAAAACGCTCCACTTCACAAAAAGCAAAAGAAATCGAGAGAGGCCTCGGTCGCAGACTGGATGGTCCCTCTTCGGCGAGGCGCGGCCAAGAAAGCTCGGTAGGCTTCCAGTCTCCAGGTCGGCGGCGGCGTCACTCACGGTGGCACATCGATCGGGTTCACTGTTTTCCGTGACGCTCTAGAAGACGCAAAGCCAGTACAAGTCTGCCCCTTCAGTACATCACGCTGTGGCTGCGGGTCCGAGCTCCTCCAGGGTGAGCCTGTGACAAATAAACCCCAAGAGGACAGGATGTGTGGTCATTCAATCTTTAAAATGCTAAATGCTAAAATAAAAAACAGCCTCCACTCCTCTGGTTTCAAGTTTTCCGCCAGATTTTGGGGGTTTTGATCCCGTTTAACCACAAGAGCATTACTGAGGTCCCGTGCTCACAGTCGGCGTTCCGGTTTATCACGAAGGTGTCGGAGTGGGTTGAGGTCAGGGGCTCAGCGCAGGACGGTAAGTTCTTCCAAACCAAACTGGGAGGAATCCGTGTCTGCACATGGTTTTCAGGCGAGGCCCATTAGCCCCAATTAAAAGGATTAGTTTGGCATTTTGGGAGAACCATTTCTTTATGAACCTGCCTTTGGGCATTGGGATTGTGTTGAAACAGGAGAGTGCCGCTAAACTGTTGCCAAGTTGGAAAAACACACAGTGAATTAAATATATTGCTCTAAGAACTGGAAAAAGGAGAGGGGGGGCTCATGGGGCCCTTCCTTCCTTCAACGTGACACGTGCACAAAGCCAGATCAGTTAAGAAATGGATTTTCCGAAATATCAAACTGTTCCGAATCATGAGCAAAAGCCCTAGAACGGGAGTAACACGACACAAAACCTTGAGATTTTGCAAACTCGGGTTGTGGAATTTGTTGGGAGAGTAGCTATTGCACAGTCAAAAAAAATAAAAAGAGAAAAAACAAACGAACCCTTAAGCCCAACCGCCCGTCTCCTGTTACCGCCAGTGTTCTCTTCTCTGAGGACACGCATTACTGCGCGGATGCAGCTACCACTATTTGTTGGCATCCGATATCCGGCAGCAGCACACGCTTGAAAAGTCACGCTTAAAGTGGGCAAACCGCAGTCGGGAGTGATGCTTATACATATGCATGTATATGTATGCAGCAATAGCTTCGTGTGCAGGCCAACGGAGAGGATACATCACAGCAGACAGGTTTTTCCCGGTCAGATGGATTTTTCAGGGCAAACTAATTTGATCTGACTTGCCCTGCTGCTGCCAAAATCTTTAACCTTGCAGGATGACAGGTTTGCTTGAACTTTGTCCCCTGGTTTCTGTTTGTAGAATCTGATTTAGTTCTGACCGAGAACCGAGACGAACCAAAAGCAAGAGCAACAACGTTGAGGATCGTTTCTTTTTCTTTTTTCTTTTTTTTAAGGACTTTGGACTAAAGAGATAACAAACTGTACGGAGGAAACTTGGCGGGACCGTCTACGTCAGCGGGAGGATCATCGGTGGCAGCAGGGAGAGCGTCAGGAGGAGACGAAGGGGCCGGTTTGTCCGGGGGCCCGGCGTCGCCGCCGAGGGGACGGGGCGCTTCCTCTTCGGCCCGTTGCAGAGCGGGGTGTTGCAGCAGGAGATGCAGACCGAGTTCAGCCTCCCGGTGCAGAACTGCTGGTACCCAGAGGAGGCAATGAGGCAAGCCCCCGAGGAGGCACAGGACTTACGATAATGTATTCCTGCAAAAAGAAAGAATCGATAGCTCAGGGGGTTTCGGATTATCTGAATTTTTAAGCATGTCCAGACAGGATGAAGCATGTATATTGACTACTTATGTTGCAAAATGTAAAATCGGACTGAGAGAAATGGTGATTTGTTGATCCCTGCTTGAATTAGATTGCTTAGATTGCAGATGAAACGTGTTAAAGTCTTGTGTTTTGTAATAACGCGGCATTTTATTGCACTATCGGGTTGGCGAGTATTGACTTTCTGTCTGCTCTTATTAACTGATGTTTGGCAGCGGTCTTATATGTTACTGCAATTTGTATGCTTGTATGAAGAGAAAAAAAACTGCGATGCTGTAACGTTTTATTTTTTTTGCACTCCCTTATCGAGTGGTGACCCTCCGTCTGGTATTGGTGTTATTTGTTTTGTGTTTCCATGGTATGCAGTAGCAGGTCTTTCATCATTTATGCGATGTGTGTTATTTATCTTGTGTTTTTTTTCTTGTCTACAAATAAAATTTCCTCTTCCTGGACATGAGAATCAAATTCAGATAAATTCGATCTCTGCGGGCAGAATGCTCCATTATCCGGGAATGTTTTTATTGATGAGGGAGCGGAAAAATGTACAACTCAGAATTATTTTTGTGTGTTTTTTTAATGCTACGACAGACTATCCGTGTTTGTGGTATACACGCGTACACGTTTCTCCAGGAGGCATCAGTACTCTGCTACTCTCTGTCTGCAAAGCGTCCGCGGAGCTGCAGGTTTCACCCAAGGACTTCATCACGATGCTACCGTCGAACCTGGCGTCCAACCTGTAAATGTCAATTTGCAAAATAGTGTGTCCCACCGTCAAGCCACCTGCTGCCTGTATACTTCACAAATATGTAAAATAGTCTCCTTGCCAGACAGAATGTTTGACCTTAGACTGCTGCTTTTGTTCGAAATTTAAGGGAAATGCCTGAATTACGTGATTATTATGTGATTATGTTCACTGGCCTCGCTGGAAGTTTTCAGATGCCCTTTTTCGGGCCTGGACTTATACAATCTCAATCAAAAAATGTCTCCTTGGTTTCAGACGGATTGTTAACGAAAGCCAGATTCATGTTTCTTGCTGGAAACTCTCGACTTTGCTGTCAGCTGCAGCTACTTAAGCCAACATTAGATTCAGTTTTGTAAAAAGCTGAGACCGGCTAAATTTTTAATGTTTAACATTGACCTTTGATAACATTCAGAGTAGCTTGGAAATACCACATGTGCTACTGGCAAACATGGAAATTTTGTAAATTTAAACTTTAACTGTAACAGATTAATGTAACCTAGTTAGTTAATGATTTTCCTCGGACGTGGAAATAGTGTTCGGCTACCCCTGTAGGTGGTTGGCTAGTTTGCCAAGTGGTCGCAGTTTGCATTAGAGCAGAGAAACACACTGTTTAATCCATTCCATACACATTTAGTGGTATTTTTGGTTTCACAAAGGCTAAATAAAGAAAGACAGCTCCCTCTAAACTCTTTAGCAAACTGTCAATTCGGCAGGCTAGAGGCTGAACCGTTTAATTTCCTGTACGGCAGCGCAAAACTAATCTAATGTTGTGTCAGTGGCGGCTGAAGGAAAAGTCTCCTCTCCTTGATGAATGAGCGGAATAAAGTGGTTCAGCGAGATAGCGTTTCCCAACGTCGACACAACGCCACATCAACTCATACGAAGGTGAGCATGAAAATTCAGAAAAACAACAACAAAAAAAACAACAACGTACGGGTCCACATTTGTTTGTGCAGGTTTGTGAGGTGCGTGCTTTGCGTTGCGGGGATGAAAACCCTTCGTGTTGCACCATCTGCTCAAGTGGGACTCCTGCAACGCAGAGCAGCTTCCCACCCATCAGTCAATTCCTCGCTCTGTCTTTGAAGCTGGGCATAGGAAGAAAAGGACAGATAACGGCGCCTATTACGCCAAAAAGCACAGCAGATTGTTTTGACCTACTCCGTCTCTTCTGCTGGGTCACTAAATCAGACATAAGAGGATTAAAAGGTTTTTGGAGGGAGGAATAAAGGAGGGTGGTCAGGTTTCCTCGCCGAGGAGTGTTTCAGTCCTATTTGTCATTTTACCGGCGAGATAGAAAACGAGCAGAACAGGTGCAAACATCGCAGCTAATTAAATCCTGTTGTTTACATGCGGCACTTGCATGACAATAAATGTCATAGCAAGAAACCTTCTCTCTCTCTCTCTCTCTCTCTCGCTCTATATATATATATATATATATATATATATATATATATATATATATACACATTTTACTCGCTGTTTCCCCAGACAACCTTGTTTACGACTGTATGCCAGCTCGTCCCAGCTGAGACATGGGTATTTATGATAATTGATTGTCCTGTTGTACGTCGAAAAAAAGAAATGGCTGGTGCTCAGTGACTTAATAATGTCGAACGCTCTCATCCAAATGGCAAAGAGATAAAACATAACGCTCAGAGGTGTCTGCGAGCGCAGTGTTCAGCTCCGTCCCCAGTTTCCAGGCGGTCGCCTCTCTTCCGCGGATAAAAAGGAGCGCTGGCTTTCTACCTGGATACCTTTTCAAGCCGGCACAGCCTCAGCTGTCAGTCGTCACTGACCCTGTCCTTGATCCCGTCAAAGAATATGAAAACCTTGAAAGCCTGCACCCCCCCCCCCCCACCACCACCACCACCACTGACGTGCAATCATCCAAATCTGTATTTTTAACAATAGAAAATAGAAAAAATTGGAGCTGTTTCAGCTCCAAAATACATTTGATGCGACACGTGTCAGATCAACCCCGCGGTATTTATGTGAAGGCCTCACATCACCGCGAGCCGTCGCTTACCATCCGGTTTGACCAGCACCTCCTTCTGGCACATGTCCTGTACGTTGACGGTGCAGTTGACGATGTACTCTGGGGTGGAGCAGTCATTGTGCTTCATCTCCTCACACTGGTAGCACTGGATCTGAAGGGCATCTCCTGCACCGTGGGGGAGGAACAGAATAGCAAAACATACACTTGTTGCTGGTTTTATAAGAGGAGGGAATTTTTTCCCCCCTATGGATTCATCAGATAGACGGATAGACGATCAACTCTTCCATCACAGTATGATATTGAAAGGAACTAGATGCAGCTGCATTTTTGTTGACTGTCAAATGTAGCATAAAATTACACAGATTTTTGGAAAATGGGCAAATAATTTGTAGCACAAATGTTTGTTTGTAATGCCTGTTGTGTGTTTCGACATATTAGGTGTAATAACTTTTCGTCAACAACACCAAAGCTAATACGAGTGGGATCGATCTTCTCATGTAACTCTCACGAAAAAAAAAGTACAGAAAACTGTAGAACTATACATTAAAAATGAAAAACTATTCCTTTGAGATTAGGGTGAAATCCTCGTCGTTGTCATATTAAAAATCCTCAACACTGTCGCTTTCCTCTGCACTAGCTCAAGGACACAATTCTTTTTTGTCTAAAAGGCCAGATCGATTAATCGATCGGATGATTTTCGGTATCGGCCCCAAAAATCCAGAATCTAGTAGCTGAGCTCTAGAGCCTGCTATCGACACTTGTTCACAATATTTTTATTCCGCCTGTTTTTGTGTATATTTGTTTTTCTCTTCGTTTTCCCTTGAGTCAAGCAGCAGAGGCTTTTTTAGATTCTGCGTTTGCACGCGGGAGCCTTTGATGGCGCGTCGGCTCCGAACGGGACTAATGGCACTCCATGAGACTGCAGTGTCATCTTCTCTGTCTTCTGCACAGCGCCGTGACATGACCGGCGGAGGGGCAGCGCCGGGGCTTCGTGACTTACACTCACACACCGCGAGGGGGTGGGGGCTGGCAGATCCCTTTAAAACCCCCTTTTAACCCGAGTATCTTTACAGGCGATAAAGCTCCATTCATAATACAAAACGGGCAGTGGGAGAGACCTGATGTGCTCTGCCAGTGCAGAGGTGCCTGTGTCTGTATTCTCATCCCCTGGGGGTGGTAAAAAAAAAAAAAAGAAAAGAAAAGAAAATGTGTGTTCCCGACTGCTGCAACACCTTCTTGCAAAGATAACATATAGGGCTGTTCAAAGCTTTTGTAAATGTCATCTGATGCTTTTAAAAACTGCCTGGATGAGCTTTTCTTAACCCCGTCGCCAACCTTGGAATCCACGGTGCACATCAGCCCTGCAGAACGGGGCAAGACACCTGCAGAGATCGAGCCGTGAGACCTAGAATGGAGAGCACTTTTGCAGACAATACGCTTGCTGAACACAACATCTTTCCACCAGCTACACACCGTTGCACCACAAGTAAAGGGGAAGCCTCGACATTTGTAACTCTGGATGATTTTTCACAGAAGGCTGCAGGAAAATATGAACCTCAACATTATATCTCCCCACAAAAAGTACTTTATCAACGACCTGAATCAGTGTTTACTGACCCTCAGTTGATATATATACTACACCTGCCAGGTTCACTTAGTATTTCTCTAAGATATCTAGCATTACACAGGCATTCAATCAAAAAAAAAAAAAAAAAGCCCTGCAAACACGCCTGCCCTTTCTTTTTCAAATATTCCACCAGGGCTATCCATCGCCACTGGCAGATATTACTGGCGTAATTATTAAAATGGCACCAATCATTAATCTCAACTCCAACAGCACCGTCAATTGATAAAGGTCCACATATAACATCACAACCCCAGGCTTAATTACTTTAAACCAAGCAAATGCCTGAAAGCGCCATCCATCATCCGGAGGGAGGCTTATAAAACCGAGGAACTCTTTCATGGGAATATCTGTCGTACTGTTTGGGCAAAATTCAGCGACCGAGGCTCGGCTTATCGGTTTTAGAAAATTGCCACAAATCTATTTCTCAGTTCCACAAGAAAAACAGAAGCCTGTAAGGAAAAAAACAAACAAACAGACAAACAAACCGAATCCTCTCCACCTTTTGCACCCAGCTGTGGAACAATTGGAAAACCAATATCTTCTCATCACACTCCCATTTGCTATAATCACTGTAGATAACTGCAAAACACAACAACACAAAACAAAGCAAAAGAAAAAAAAAACCAACAACAATAGGTATGACACAGGTGCAGGAGAAGCTCTGGGAACAGCATCATATTTCCTAACGTGAGCACCAGCCACTCTAAACAGGAGCAAAGAGGCACAAGAAGGCAGCATCCACGGGAGCAATAACCCCCCATCCAAAGCAAATACTGGCAGAGAGACAGAAAGAAACAGCAGCTGATAAACATGAGCGATCACACTTTAAGGTTTGTTTGGTTTTTTTTATTCCTGTGCGTAAAAACATCACAAAAAGACTCGCAACGTGATCGCTGTTTGTTTTCTTCATTTCCCCTAAGTTCTCGCAAAAGTACAATATAAAGCCAATCAGCAAAGGTCGGTGCTGTGTTCAGGTCTGGACCTGGAAATCCGATCTCAGGCGCAGACTTCACAGGTGCAGAGAAAATCGGTCACCGAAAGGCAAATAATGGCATCAAAAAATAAAGTTGTAAACGCTTCGGGGCAGCTTATCTTGACTTTGAACGGTCTAAAATACCTGTACCGTGGATGTGAAACAGGTATATAACCAAATCAGTTTTGTTTTAATGGCATTTCCCCTCTTTTACGCACGAATGTTCAAGCACATACGGCGGCCGAAGCGCTCGTTTCTGCTTCATCCAGGTCGGGGACGTGCGCTCCGAGACTGTGCCGTAAACCCAGCGACCGAGCCGGGGCTGCAGCCTCTGCGACCCGCACCTACCTGCGTCGAGAAGGACTCGGAATAAAGTCGCAAAAACGAGCAGACGCATCCTCTCCCAGATGGCGCTCGGCGGGGGGGCATCGGACCAAACCTCGGCTCGTTCAGGCGGAGGCGCGGCGGAGGGCGAGCGGCCGCGGGGGGAAGCCAGACGCGGAGCCGCTCCTCATCTCCCCCCAACTCTCGGCTGCGCTGAGGTGAGAGCGAAGAGCAAACCCTCCAAGTCAGACCGGTCCTCTCCGGCGCAACTGGCGACGGATCCGGAGCGCAGGACTCTTAGAGCCGACCACGTGACGGCGGCTGATATTTTCATATCTCAGCCAGTTCGTCCTCGTGCGCTGATGGAAAACAAACGATGATCATGTCCCTCTGGAGCCTTTTTTTTTTTTTGCAAGTTGTATATTTCAATATATTCAAGATCCAGACGAATCCATTCCTGCGCCTTATAATATCTGTTATATAACTGTTGTAATGAAAACTCTATATTAGGACCCTCTGCGTGTTAACACAACAAAAGCTTGTTTGAATAAGTTTAAACTGAGATTTATCACTGTCACCAAAATGACCTGAGTTTATGGACCTTCTTTATTTCCCAGTAATTCACCATAGTGCTCCAACTAACCAAATGTTGACCCCATGACCTTTTCATACTGATACAGATTTCATATTTATACACAACTTTTTTTGTCTACCTGGTGTATTTCACTTGTGGTGACTTATATCCTATAATGACCTTGGCTGTAGTTTTCTCTCTATTTCTGACTATTTTAAGTCTCTTTTGTGCGTTTCATGACTCACGCAGGTTGTGTATCTGTTGGATGACTCCGGTACGGTGGTAGTCACCGCTTACGTTGGTGACATTTTCCGCAGCCTTTCCCTTTAAGTGTTACTACAATAGCCTGGTGCGTGGACGCGACGTTTGTGACTCATCCAGTCGTGTAGGCGATTTTAATTTGCCCCCAAAACTCATCTAAACACTTTTCAAAACTCACGGACAGTTGCCACAGATCGTTGTGTTTTTGTTTTTGGTTTTTTTTAACATAATCCGTTTGCTGTGGCTCCTGCATGCGTCCTGTGATAAATAAAACATATTGGACCGCGGCTACAAAGGGAGAAACGGGGAGGGAGGAAGTCACCCGAGCGTGCGTAAACTAATTGCGTTTATTTACACGCACATAATCGCCCATAAAGGGACTAATGGTTATAAATCCCTCCGCGGTGAGCGCGTCTGAGCGCAGCCTCGGATCGAGGCGCCGCCCGGCTCCGTGCCTCATCCTCCCGCTGACAGATTGTGAGTGGGATGCGGTGATTACCCACGGAGCCCGTTGGGGTGGGCGGACGGGGGCGGATGGAGGGGGGGGGGGTATGTGTGCGTGCGCGAAAGATTTCGGGTTTTTCTCCAAACTTCTACGCCAACATTCAAAAAGATAAATGAATGAATGAATCACCAGCTGACGCGCGCCTGCACGCCACGCGCCCGCGCGTTTACGCACGCTCTGCCCCAGACGCACCGATACAAACACACACGCGCGCACACACACACACACACTTTGCAGCTCGGGCTGAAATAGGAAATAGTTTCTCATATTTATTTAGGAAATAGTTACATAAAATATAGCATTAAAGTCTAGTGTAACAGACAAAATTGCACACGGTAATAATAATAATAATAATAATAATAACAATAATATTAATAATAATAATTACCAAAGTAACACTGCTGGTAACCATTTCTCTTTACAAAGGAACCAGGAACATTTAAGGAGAGAGGTGAAGCATGACAGTCACACTACAGTCCGACAGTACAAAATATGGGTATAAATACTGGACATCTAGAAAAATACACAAGTCCTCTTCAGACTCTCTTCATACAATATTAACAGTTTCATAGAAAAACTGAAACACACAGTCGGCTCCGTTGATTAGCACCAGCTGGTCAAATTCCAGATAGAAATTTGGCATAACTTCAGCCTAAAGTTCAAATATGTCTTTAAAATAAAGTGATAAAATATTTTCGTATTAGCTCTTATTGATCAAAATAAAGACTTTTTTTTTTCTTAAAAAACAAAAAAAAACAAAAACAAGAACCCCCTAAAGAATTCCATAACAAAAGATACATGCCATTCTCAAACAGCAGACTTAAAAACCTTGGTTGAATGATTGGTAAACAATTTACATCTTTTTTTTTTTTTGTCGTTGTTTATTTTTTCCTCCTTTGCATATATCATTCAGCAATGCCCATTCTGATATTAACTTATAGCGATTTTTATGTACAACATAATATACAAATATGAAAGGAAAACTGAGGTTTGGAGAGTTCAGGTTCGCCGTGCTACATGAGGGTAAAAACTAGACCGCGTGGACTGTGGAGTTTTGTATCAGGAACTCAGAAAAAACATAAAAATAAAAACAAAAGACTACAGAGTGTTATTTGTATTCGTCAACATTTTTCCTGATGACTCTATTTTAAGTCTTACAATCTACATTAGTCCAGTATGTTCCCTGAGCTACCAACAGTGACACTGGGCTCGTTCAAGCCAACGAGTTGCTCGTTTGCTGTACCTGCGTATCAGTCGGATACTGAAACATCGTTACGGTGGTTGATGTACCACATGGAGACATAATAAGCTCCGCGTCAGTTGGCATCATGAGATTAAAAACGAGTTCTGTTAGCGGAGCGGTGGTCGTTTTTAATTTCATTTGAAGAACGTTTGCCACACACGGAGACATGATTGGCAACAGGTTTTTACCTTTAAAATGATTTAAAATGAATAGTAATTGTGATTTTTTTTTTTTTTAATTCCTTCAAAAGAAGTTGTAGACAAAAGATGAAGCAGGTGTATTATTATGAGCTGGGATTCCACATGGGCAATTCTTTTTGGGCAACTTCAATGGGCAACATACTTAGCAGCAAAACATAAAATGACCCCTTGGGTTTAAATCTAGTTTCCCAACCAACAGGAATTCGAATCGAAGCAACATTTTCATTGCAACTGTACAGCCAATGTTGCCCATCGGTGTTGCCCCAAAAAAAGATGCCAAGCTTCATCACCGCTTGAATTTAATTGTTAATAAAATTCACTTTACACTCCTTACAAACTTTGTACAGTATTTGTTACAGTGCAATGATAAGAAGTTCCCCAGCATGGGGAAAGAAGATAACTACAAATCGCAATGAGACAACGTTGTGTATTGCCGTCCAGTCAACCACACCCAGAGTCAAACTATTAAAGGACCTGGTTTGGTGTTCAGGTTGAGGTTTCATCCTCGTGGCCCCAGCTCCACTAAGTGCTTTGTGTTGTACGTAGAGAGGACGGGGCTCCTTTTGTTGGGGCAGGGCTGCTGTCAAGTATACGTCAGTCCGGTCTTGGTCGTTTTCAAGACCAGGCTGCCCGAAAAACCCACTCCGTGAACCAAGCGTACCCTTCGACACCCAACCAATCAATGAATGGAATTTCGAAGCAAAGAGGAGAACATGAAAAAGGCAGGAGAGGTTTGGTAATGGCCAAGAACACGCCAGGATGTCAGAGCGGCCAGACTCGAGACGTGGACCGGATTCCTCCGCTACAGCCCCCAACTTCTTACCCTCTGCCCCTACACGTCGTTGGAGCCCTGGCTGGTGCAGGAGGAAAAGCTGTCATACAGCGAGTCGCTCAGGGAGCCCACCGGATCCCCCCCGGGCTTTCCAGAGAAGCTGGAGGACGAGGGCTCGTCCGCCTTGCAGCAGTCCTCCGAGCTCCTCCCCGCGTCCACATGGCAGTCAACTCTGCGGCTGCCTAAGCCCGTGTCTGGATAGAGGCTGCCGCTGCTGGAACTGCTGTGATTCAGCTTGTTCAGGGACTCTAAAGAGAAGTCGAGAGAGTCCGGCTGGTTTGCGCTGACGGGCGCCTTCTCCAGGGGAATCTCTTTCTGCAGACAGAGAGAGAAAGAGAGAGAGAAAAAAGGAATTCAGATCAATTGAGAGCACAATTCATGGTTAAGAAACGAGATTTGCTGCATCTTGATTAATGTTAAAAGTGCGCTCTGCCTTAAACGGAGCATTTTCACTGTCACCACGCTCACTTCTGTTGCTTTGACAGATACACAATAAACACCCAGAAGAGAAGTAGGTCTGACATTGCATCATGTAGCTCATCTCATTCGCAATGTTGTGCTGCAAAGCAATAAGACTGAAGCCACTTGAGAGCATGACAGGGATCTATATTGAGATTTTTATCACGCTCAAGGACCAAATGTATGTCTTGAGTGTTGGCAGACATGCATCTCTGGGCATCTGGGCTCGCCCACTCTCCCCGTTATATTAACTGTGTTGCATGATGTATTATTTCTTTCATGCAGAATGTGACAGTCTGCCCCATAGATTAGCATAATCCGGAAGGTGTTACTCAGGGGGAATGTAACTTCTGAAGCTGCGGAGTGTTAACACTGCTTCAGTTAGCAGAGGTAGTTTCACCCTGAATGCGCTAATGATTAGAAGACGACGTGTGCTTGGAGTCATGACAGTTTAGAAGGTATTCAAATTGAAAAATTATATCATTGTAGGCTTTATCACAGGACCACGTCGTGTCATTGCCACTGATACCCGTTGGTCTTTCAAGGGTACACGCCTTAAGGCAACTCAGCAGTGATTAGAGCTGACAACAAAAGTGCAAAACCCAGCATTAACCAGCTGGTCCTTGATGGAAGAAAACAATGAAACAAAACAACACATAAACCTAAAAATAGTGAATTGTTGTTTAAGATGTGCCAACTCTTTGAGCATTCTACATGATCCCCACCATATGCCCCAAAAGGCTCTTTAGGGAGCTAGTTAACGTGGCAATCAGCATCAAAACCCCTCCTCAGAGGCTGTAAACAAAATTCTCTGCTTCTCCTCGAGCAATTCAAGCCCTTGGAGCTGAGCCGTTATCAGCACAGGTACTTCTGCAGGGGTAAGTACACAGAGGATTAGCCGGATGGTTCAAGCAACCTCTAGGGACGCTCCAAACCTGGACCGTTTGGCATTTCACAGCGAGGTGTATCTCCCCTCAGAGCTAAGCCCAGAACTACTCCCGACAAGAGGCATGAAAACACATAAACATGACTGCATCAGTAATATGGATCTGAGCGGTAAAATCTTCCACATGTTGGCAATGAAACCCGCAGCCGTTCTTTTATCTTAAATGTTGCAGAGTATCTTCACTCACCGACCTCATGATCAAAATGCCAACGCGCTACAAGACCGAATGCAACGTTTAGAAACAGGCTCTGCAAATTTGGGTCCACGTGAGCCTCCTGCCTGCAGAACACATCTGCAGGTAAGTTTTCCAAAACCATCAAACCTCTTTCTGTCGCAGTAACATAACGCGTCATCTGCATAACAGCTTATGCGAGAATCATCTGCAATTTTCTTGTGTCTTGATTTGTAAAGTTCTGATAATGACATCTGCACACCATCACATCATCTTTATCTGGGTTTCATGTAATTTACCCCAACAAGTCTGAGTTTTGGCATCCAGCTGAACGTTAGGCTGGATGTATATAAAAACAATAGCGGTAGTTGTTTTCAGTTCTGGGCCTCGTGGTCTCAAGTCGTGTAGGTTTCCTCTCCTACCAGCTAGTTAATTGCATTCACCTGCCATCCCAGGTGTAAACTATTCTGTGATTAGGGGCTGGAATGAAACCAGCAGGACTCTCAACCCACAGGCGCCGGTATGAAAACTACCAGTAACTTTACAAAAAGAGCAAGACAGCTCTGTCGTGCACCATGCCTCGTAACTTAATTGAATTCTGGTTTACTGAGGTTTTTCCGTGAGGAAAACAAAATAGTTCTCAACAATGTCGGAATCTTTGTCTGAGAACTATGCAAAGTACTATCAAAATGAGCAATGATTTATTTAAATTTTTGTTCAAGTTTGAAAGAAAAATTCTAGTTTGCATGATTTAATTATCTTCAGAACTTTAGAAAGTTGAGCTCAAAAGATAACCATAAAAAAACATCTAATCAAGCCGCACTGTGATGGTGTTTTTTTTTTTTTTGATGCAGAACCAAACTTACAGCCTAAAATCCCATCGAGCCCCATTAATGTGCACCGAAGTGACCTTTCTTAGCAGGCGTAGTCACAATTAATTTGTGGAGACGACAGAATCAAAAGAAATATTAAAGGTAATTGTGCCCAAAGGTGACATCTGACTCACATATGATATGAAATGTTGAGCATGTTTTTTGCAGGAGCAGAGGTGGAGCCCAAAAATAAGCACAGGTGTTGAATGCAGATTAGACTCGCTGAGTTTTGGTTTAACACCCGCGCATGGCTGTTTCTTGTCATGTGTCAGCCATAAAAAAGAAAAAAAAAAGTGGTTTTATGGCCCCGGGAAATGAAAGAGTACGTGATGTGACGGGGATCGGTGATTACCCGAGCCGTGTGACAGTGAAGAACAGTCTGTAAGCCCCGGGTTTCTGTCGGCTAACCCTCCCCTCTATATATCCCCCCTGCTTCTTGGTCGGTGACAAGAGGAAAAGAAAGAAAACGGCTGCGATATCACTGATTGGATTTGATTTCGGAGAAACACAATTACCCGCGGATCGAACCCCTTCCCCGTGCGGTCCTCCGTGCCACCTGCAGGCGCGGCCGAAATGATGGCTGCACAAGTAACCGAAGCTGCAGGCGGACGTCTGCGGCGAGCGCTTCCCACTCGGAAACACTGGGGGGGGGGGTGCAAATCAGCAATTGGTTCTGCATCGTGTGTCAGTAATGGGATGTCTAAACTTGAATCCAGCAGACCTGCTCGCTACAACAGCTTATTAGGAGGGTCTTTCATTGGGCCAGATATGTTTTCTCCTTTCCCCCCACTGTTATGTACTTTCCTGTCTTTACCTTGATGCTTTTTGACTCGTTTAAATGGTAACGTATTGCAAAATTCCTTTTTACAATAGCAGTTCATTGTGTTTACATTTGGTAATTACCTCTCTATTTTTTTGACATGTTATTGTTGGTGCTGGATTCAGCTCAGTTCATCCGGACCTGGTTTTATCTCATCGATAACACTGATGATAGCTAACGCAGATGGAACATTTTCTGTTGCTGCTGCTTCACATTATAAAATGTTCAACTTGAGAAGCGCAACATGGCTTTTTATCGAGAAACGGCCACAGGAAATGCAACGTATTTATCCCCAAAGTCAGTGCTGATTGTGATCATTCGTCAAAAATTCATCAACAGAGAGGTACATGGTTGTTTCTGGTTTACTTTGGCTTGACCTCGGCATTTGATGAGACTGTCGGGAGGACTTTGACCTGGACTGGGGCTTAATACAAACAGGTTTTGCATTAATCACAAATTGATACTGATTTGAATCATTTTACAAATCAAGAGGATTTTTTAAAAATGTATTTTCACCTGCTAAAACATCAGTTTACTAGATAACACCAGCTGGGCTGCTTGATGGTTATATAATAGAATCTATTCGTGTAAATTATCGATAAATATGACATGGTCTGCAGATTAAACTATGTTCTATGACCAGTTAATTTCCATAGCAAGGTGTCTTGTGTCTACTTTGGGGAAACAACCTGAAGTTCGGTTTGCTCACCATCAAGTTCGGGGGGGGGGGTAATTGGAAAACTCACATTGCTTCTTTCCATTGTTATCTAACATCTGAATCTCATTTGCGAGGCGCATCACTCACACCGCGTCCGTGATGCTGTGCAGGCTGAGGCCGGTTCGGAATTCGCTTTAGGATCAGGGCGATGATGGGGGTAAAAAAAAAAAAAAAAGAAAGAAAAGAAAGGTGCTTATCGTCTCGGAGGACGTGTCATCTCTGACGTCATCGCAGCGCGAACCGCTTGGTCGCGGCCCGGTGCGAGGGAGTGCGATTGCAGTTTTTTCCGCTTCCCAAATCTGGGTCTTTTCCATCTGACTCCTGCATCGTGGCGGCAACCCTGGCGGAGCACATATTCCTGCTGCTGATATATTATTTGTGCACCGATATTGTTAGTGTGTTGGATATCCAGTAATGCTATATTCGAAATGCATGTCAACTGAAATGTTCCCTCTCCCTCGCCAGGTATTCATTACTCAAGGTAAAGCAGCCACCGGGCTCCAGGAGATGCTGCGCATGCTGATTTGTTGCACGTTGGTTTTTGGACCCGGATCCAATAAAACCCCGGGAATCTCTCCGACTTCAAGGAAGCTACGCCTCCTTGGTTAAAGTTCTTGTGTTATTTTCCTGCAGCAATTTCTTTCTCTTTCATGAAGACAAAGGATTGAAATGGGAATGGGGGGAAAAAGGGGTGAGTAAGCAGGAAAATAATGAAAAAATGAGCAAAGTTAGTTTGGAAAGGGATTTTAAGTAAAGAAAAAAAAAACAAATGTGTGGACGGAGGGGGAAAACTGAAAGCGGGAGATGTCGACTGAGAAGAGCAGACAAAAAGAGTTGTACGGGAGAGACGGGGATAGAGAGAGGCAAAACTGAAGGGGAGACAGGAGAAGACACGTGGGAGAAAGAGAGACTCGGAGGAAGGAGAGGATAGAGGGATATGGTGGGGGCGGGGGCCGCCGTTAGCAGGGCTGTCAGGTGCTGTCAGGATGATGAATGGGAGGCCAGTACGGGCTGTGAGGGCTCTGATGGGAGCTGCTGAGCTCTACATCACTCTCCTGAGTGTTTGTGAAAGGTTATTAAAGGCGCTTAAATCACCGGGCTCTGACACCGGGCCCCCGCCACCAGCCTCAAAAAAAAAAAAAGAGAAAGGAAAAAAAACTTCCCCGAAACAGCGGTCAATGACAGCGCCTGCTCTCGGCTGCGGGGAGCGCGTCCCGGGAGGCGCTCTCGGCTCCGTGGCGGCGGACAGGGGGAAGCGGCCGCGCGGGCGCCAATGCGAGGGGTGAGGAGGCGACAGATCGTCCCATTCAGAGGAATAATGTTGGGTTAAACGGGTTCAACGGCAGTCATCCATCATCGCGGCCGGTTCGCAGCTTAGTAATAAGGCCGTTGTCAAAATTAATGTCAACTTCGCCGGAAAGCGTAGTGCCTCTCTCCGAAACCGAAACTGGAGATTCACTATTGTAGCCGCTGCATTTAATTACTCAGTCATCACCGCAAGAGTCTTCTTATCGAGTCATTTTGGTTTAAATTGACCCTTCAGAGTCCTATGCAGAAGGATGTTTCACATAAAGTCACGTTAAAGTTTTCACGGTTCCACAGCAGAAACACATCGCGTTCTTCCTTGTTTTGAGAATCTCTAGAACATTTACGACAGTTTTCTTTGGAGAGGTTGAAATATTTTTTTTTTTACTGCACCGGCAGATCTTTTTTCCCTTTTTGTTTTGAAAGAAGAAAGTTTCAGGTCCAGGTTCTGGATAGAAATGGCTCGATGGATAGGACTGTTTGCAGTAATTAGTGCACACACTTATGCATTAAAGCTATAGTAGTTTCTGGAGTAGTGATTTTTGATCTTTAGATGGAAGAGGGGGCTGTCCACATACTTTTGGTTGTATATTTTATATGCATCATATGATTTCTACTTTTCCACATAAGCTACTTTTTCTGTCGTAGCTGATCAAGTTGGAGCTAATTGAAACCACTTTATATTCTGTTGGGTAGTTTAATCAATAATAATGCATCATGTTTTATAAAGTGATGTTTTTAATGTAGAATCTCAAACTGAAAAGTTGCTATGCTTGTCAAATGAATGTAGTGATTAAAAAAAGAAGACAGGCTCTCATTTACATTTGAGAACAATGTAAAGTATGATGAAATAATAATACCTGATAACTATTAAGTACAGTGAGTTCCACCACAGGATGGAACAGGAAAATGGGTTTGTAGTGGGAGGGACGGACCGGACCGGACCGGCTGTGTTTCCTGCAACCTGAGTTACCGGGCGCCACCAGGCCGCTCGGTCGCATGGCGCCGTGCCCGTCGTACACGATGGGGGGGACGTGGAATCCCCGGGTCAAAGTTCACGTGCTGCGCGCTGGACTTTTGTGCTGCTGAACGGAGACTCTGCTGAGCGGCGACTCTGCCTCGCGCGATGATATGACACTCGAGTGAAACTCCATTTTTTTCTTCTTTTTCGCTTGAGGAGGTCGCTCGGTCCGTTCAGCCGCAGCGAACCAGGACTCTGGAGGGATTCAGTCTTCCTTAAGTGTTGCTCAAGGACACTTTCGAAGCCTTTATCTGCTGAATCACCCTGGTCTTTCTACTCAGAACAACCCTCGCCGCCCAAACATCATCTTCTTGTAAATAATGGCAAAATGTCTGCAGTTTTACACAGATGCTGCCACTCAGATGGAGGCTTCCCCCGCTACTGTCCTAAAAAATAGATTTTTATATATAATTGTGCTAATAGAAGCCGAAGCAGTAAGCATACGCCAACTTCCACCTAATAATTCTGCATAACTATTCTAATAAATAGGTGTTGATTCATTACAAATGGTTTAGTATGGTCTTGGTTTTTCAATTCCAGAGCTGAAGAGTCAAGAACAAACAAATTAAAAGGCAGTTTTTTTTCACCTCTCATGCACAATTGTGTTTTGAACCTGTGTCGAGTCAGACCCTTTATTTTTTTTTTCAGAATATGGATTTTCATGTCAGGGTACAGTGCCGCTGCTGTCCCCTAGAGTTCTTTGCCCCCGCGGGCTGGAGGCCATTTCATGGTCTCTGGTCCTCATTTGTCATTCAGCGGCGTTAAATACTCGTAGGCAAACACCCGCCGACGTGAGGGGGGGGGTGATCGAAAGCAATTAGGCGACTTTTTTTCCCATGAAAATCAGCAAAACAATTCAAACCGGTTGAGAAGAAGAGGAAAAAAAGAAAGACCCTTGGAGTTTAGTGAATTTTTTAATGCCTCGGGAGGAACTTAAGACGTTGGGGGTTGACATTGCAACTGAAAGAGAATCACCATGACCATCTGAAGTCTCCTTTGCCAAGAGTGTGTGATGTAAAAGAATAGTTAAAAAAAGAAAACAAATCAAAATTATTCATCTTCATGCTTCTGCTGCAAGGAAAAGAAAAATATGCACGAACCCGAAGACGCCGTGTTTCATCGAGGGCAGTTGCTTTTTTATTTATTTTTTTTTACCCTATTTTTACACACGCTCTGTATAAAACTGTGCACATCTACACCTGGGAGCGATCTGGCTTCTCATTTCACCTCAAACCGGCTCCAACGGGCTCCGTGAAATGAGAAAGAGGCTTTTACCCCGGAACAATCGACGCAGGACGCAACACACTATCTGCTTAATATGGTGGATGGAGACACAACACTCAATAAGAGTTGATCTAAATTCACAAATAATTCATAAAAGTTTTCCTCTCACTTAAAATGAATAAGATCCTCAGGGCAGCAGTTAGCAGAATATTAAATGTCTGAAGGAGTGCCTTTGAAAAAGGTGAGTAAAGCAGGAAATATTACAGCCTGCCCAGCTTCCCAGATGTTATAAGAGGGTGTAATGACCAATAAAAAGCTCGACGGGAATCAGCAGCATCTCAGTAAAGCATCTTTTACGAGTAAGAGCGACGGGCTGTTGAGGGGCGAGCCGCTCCAGTACTCACGCCGAGCCTGTCCCCTGCTCTGCCGTCGAGGGAGGCCTCCCGGTGCAACAGGTGGTACTGGGAGATCCTCCTGCCGTCCCTCTCCAGGTGCGAGAGCACGTCGCGCTGGTAGTAGTCCATGATCGTCAGGGACGTCTCCACGCCGCCCCTCTTCAGGGTCTCCTCGTCCGGCCCCACTGTGGACGGAGGAAACAGGGACAGAGATGAGATGAGGGATCTCGGTAAAAAACACGTGGGGACTTGGAGGAATCTGCATTTTTGGGGAGTTTGGACCGGACCTGGGTCAGCCTTCTGGGTCCTGTGTATCGGGGTCCTCTGCGGCGAGCCCGGGGCGCTTCCTCCCCCCTCCGGCTCGGTCTCGGTGTCGCTGCCGCTGCTGCTGCCGCCCGAGTACGTGCAAACCCGCAGGGCTCGTTCCTGTCCGAAGAGGCAGAGTCGTTTTTTAAAAAAACGAACACGGCTACGAGAGGTTTTTATTTTTTTTTAAACTCAGACGGTAGATAATGTGTAAAGAATAAAGAATAAAGAATGAGAAGAACCAAAGAAAAAAAAAAATCAAACAACAAAAATCTTTAAATGCAGCTCTGTGCCGAATTCATTGGAACGCTGCTTTGTTTTCCAGCCGGTTGTTGGCAAACAACACAAACAGAATAACTAAATGTTTGAAGGGCTGTGTTATGTTTGAAGTCTCAAAATATTCATGTTCATACGTATTTAGATGTAGATGTAGATTTCTGAATTAAAGCCTTAGCTTAATAAGAACTTTGTGAATACTCAGTGCTAATGCATCCATTGCCATAGAAGTCATAATTTGTTATGTTTACCAACCTGGATAAAAGGACCATACTCTTTATATTTCTTTTAAGCTTTTAAGACCAGGTAATTTGTCAGTTTTCCCGAACACGACTTACACCGGGCGTCTCGTAGTCCTTGCTCTTCGTCTTCCTCTCTGCGTCTCTCTCCTCGTCCTCCTCCGTGGGGGCGCTGCTCCGTGGAGCACAGAGGCTCAACCTCTTCGCCCTGATTGCATCTATTAGTCAAGAGAGACAAAAGAGGAGCGAGTCACGAGGCGTGCCGTGGACAACGGGGGGGGTCCCTGTATTCACCATTCACCACGTGGTCACCTCCTCTAATGCATTTGGAAGGCGGCGAGGGGGAGAGCGTCGTTTGAATTCGTCTAAAGTGAAAATCTCTCCTTTGGCGGACTGACTGATGAAACGCGGGATGAGCCACATCCATTCATCCGAATCACATGCAACTGCCTACACGAACAGGTTTTTCTTTTTTTTTCTCCCCTGCATATATAAATGGAGCCGCACAATAACCGAGCCATCAAACATTAATGGTGTCCACCCTGCGATTGTTCCCGGCCGTGACTCCTGGCAGCCCAGATACGACCGAACGACGAGGCGCCGGCTTATTATCGCTCTCGCCGGGCCGACGTCTCGGACGGACGCCGGCTTAATTGTCTCTCTTAGCATTCAGCCACATCGCAGCAGCAGACTGCTCTTGGCCAGTGCTCCGTCCCCGACTGGAAATAAAAAAACAAAAGAGGAAAAATCTGCATCGAGATAATAAAAAGTCCTTTCACCTCCTCCTTCCCGCTCGCCTATTAAGGAGCAAACAATGTGACGGACACGGCTCCTTTTTCTTTCATCTCTTAGCTTCGTGGCTCTACATAATGGTGATAGAAAAGAAAAAGAAAAAGCAGCAAAACTTATGATAGAGATGCACGGAATACATTTTTAAGCCTTTCTCCCTGGGGGAAGTCTCAACAGGAACAGGCTGTCCCTCTCCCTCTCTCTCCCCCTCTACTCGAGCCGCTGCCTCTGCACTGCGGCCGCCGGCCCGAGTCGAGAGGCATCGCGGGCTAATGTCCTGTAGGCGCGAATTCCCCGGGTGCGATCGCTCATCCCCGGGTGTTATTGCGGCTTTAATCAGCCGTCTGATTGCCTCTTACCCACCACTGTTCCGCCGCGCATCACGAGCCAGAAGGCGCTTTATGATCCACGGCCGTCCGGACGTGCTCATCTAATTGCATTTGTTAGTTCCCCCGAGACACGGGGAGCGTTTGGGGGGGGGTGGTATTGCTACGAGGATAAAAAGAACATTCCGTCATCTCAGCCGAGCTTCAGCCGCCTCGGAATTAGGTGAACAAACAAGGATCTTTTTCAACCAGGGTGTAATAAACAAAACCCGCGCCTCCCCTCCGCCCGTCCGGAGGCCTTGAGCGCTCCAGAGCCGAGAACCGTGTTAACATAAAGTACAGTGACATTCGATATTTCACACGCGTCCGAGCTGTCTAAGGCTTTCGAGGCCTGGCGCGTGGCCAGGATGATGGCGGCCGCATTTACAAATGTACATTTTAATTTATTTTTCCTCCTCGGTCTTGATTGAGGACAGCGATTCCGAAACAAAGGTATTTTTCCTCTCCATCATGCAGTGATGATCTTCGAGTCGGCTCGGCGTAGAATAAGCCGGCTATACGGAGCAGACGGGACAATGCATCAGGAATATTTTAGTTTTATCTGCAGTTTTTGGGTTCTATTAATGGTTGTATTGCTATCTACTAAAGACAGAGGTATTGTACGATTAATAATGGTTGTCCTTGACTTACCTGAAGTTGCTAATTTGGGCAGGCGGCTCTGGGCGTCCTGGGCGTTGCCGCTGGAGGCCACGGTGGAGTCGGACAGGGAGTGACCCATACCGGCGGGGGCGTGCATGCGGGTTTTCGGGAGGGAAGGCACTTTCACGTCGGGGCGAGAGGGGTCTGGGTGAGAGGGGGTAGGCTCCGGGTCAGCCTCGGAGGAGCCGGCGGTCACCGCATCCGGGCTGGACTCGGACTTGGGGATGTGGCGACCGCCGGCCCGGGTGACGGAGTCGGGGAGGGGGAAGGTACCGATCCCGCTGTCCAGGGTTCGCATCTGACAGCCGGAGCCTAAAGGTGACAGGGAGAGGAGTGTGACATCTGGGGGAAGCAGGAGCGGCGTGGGGAGACAGAGGAGGGTTTGGATTTACATGCAACGGAAAGGGTTGTGAGTGAAGAGCGCGTCTGTGGAAGGTTCAGTAACATGTAGCCGGCAGGAAAAGAGAGAAAAGACAGCATTTTTATTTTAATACAGTGATATCTGGGAAAGTAAGATCATTAGACTTCCAGTGAATAGCTTCATCAGAGCGAAGCCTGCGCTCTCAGGCTCATCAGATTGCATTCTGGGTTGTAATCAGGAAAAAGGACGGCGAGTAGCAACAGATGGATGCTGTTTAGAAACCACAGTTTGCAGATCCTTGACTCAGGCTGGAACAGATGGACGGCACTTTGGCACAGCCCAGGTCCCCGTAACTGTGAACGCTAATGACCAACAGTTACATCGGCTAATTATCGGGGGTTTGTAACTTTTTGCTGAGAGAGAAAATTTTAAAGAAGTAAACAAAAAAATGGAATATATATCGTTTCATCTTGTCTGCGTTGCTGTGGGCAAATTTTAGGTTGAAGCCCAATTCCACTGTTCGGTCCGGAGATTATGAATATGAATCCGTTCCCTCACTCAAAAACACTGCTAAGCAAAAACTCCTGAGCAGAACCAGACGGACCTGTTTTTTTGTTTTTTTGTTTTTCATAAGAGGCGGATCAATATTGACAGGCTCTGCCTCTCAACTCTGTAGCTCCGTCTCACTGGAATTCACAAACACACTCGCCTCATGAGCATTTCCCTCTACGAATAAAACTCTTAAGTAAAACCCCCGAGCTCCGACAGGCGTTGCGGTGGAGTTTGAAAAGAGTTTGCAGGAGGCGGAGGGGAGACAGAATGGGTTTACTCTTAAAGAAAAAAAAAAAGGGCTTGGGTCTGAAGCTAAAAACTTCTGATACGTCACAGATGAGGCAGTTAAGGGGAGTTGAGTTTCAGAGAGTTCGAAGAGTTCTCGAAGGAAAAAAAAAAAAAAAACACGCCGGCGTTCTTGTTTACGCGTTTTTACCGGACCTGCTGCCGACATTCGGCACCGTACTGCACATACAGAACGTGTGAAAAAACGAGTCACCGGGTTCGCCGGGACGGGGGCGGCCATGATGCTTTGCAAACGCGTCTGCCCTGATCCGCTCGGGAACAGCTGCTGCGGGAAAAAAAAATTGAAAAACTAGAAAGAGAAAACCTGATCTAAGTTTTAAACATGACATACTCGCAGAGGGCACTCACACGATGCTAATTTGTATGTGAGGGAGGAAGAGAGAGGCCGGAGAGCGCCATAGATTACACAGCTGTATAATTGAATGCCAAGCCTGGCAGTTCAAAATGCCCTCTATAACCAAACTATAACAAGGTCCACAGTAATTCTACCTGGAGGCAACAACAACTGGACATAATCTAGTTTTTCATGAGCTCCCCTATCACTTTTGTATACAACCCGCAGGGTTTGAGAGGGAGGGGGCAGCCCTGCTGATGCCCCCGCCGCGGCTCCACGCGGTGGAGGTGGGCGTCGGGGACAAACGGGGGAGCCATCGCTAACCGCCATAACCTCATCCAGGGGATCTTTCTGCATGCGCGTCCAGGTGGAACGTGCAGCGGCCTAGCACTAGTTACGGTGTTAGAGCAAAGACCCGGCAGCGAAATCGGCTGCAAAAATGTTGCATAAACGTCCTCCATTTTTCTAATTTTCTTTTTTCCAAAACAGAGTAAAGGCAGTGGCAATTTTTTTTTTTGAAGGCAGGAATCAGCACCTGGTGAAGCGAACGCTGAATCATTGGTATTGATCAACACCGCTATCAAACCCCTGCAGATATATCAGGGTCATTCTGCGCTCAGGGCCGGTCAGGTGTTATTTATCGTCCCCCGTTCGGAGAAAAAAAAAAAAACACACCAAATCGAGGGAAGGTCTTCTAACGTACAATAACTGACCGGTGCAGAGTGAACTCCGGAGACTCGGTCTGCAGCTGGAGAGCGGTTCTCGCTCAGGGTTTTCGCCTGCACCATAAACTCGTAAAACTATTTATATGATTGATGTGTTTGTCTGGCATTAGACGCAATGAATGCTGCACTTTGGAGAGATGTGACATTAAAGCAGCGCTGAGGAGCCGTGAGCAGCCACAGCTGCAACCTTTATGAAATATTTAATCCACACTGTCTGGAAATGCTTAGCTGGCAGGTCATAAAGAAGGCGGGCCTGTTAATCTGAATACCGAGACAATTAGACATTTTATTTTTGGCACCGTGGCTCTAACCCAGCATGAGCTCCTCTTCACACTCCTCGAGATGATTTGATTAGTTACTTCAAACTATGAGAATGACTTAAACTCTGAGCCGGTCTCTGGTCCTGCGGACACTATTTCCGCCTACGCTCGGCCTCAACGAAACACGCTCGGTAAAATTTGAAGAACCGAAGAAACAAATCACTGTTTTTCCCCCCAAACAATGTGGCCCCAACTTATGGAGAGGACCCATTTCAGCTCATCTCAGTTCGCCAGCCATGAAGCCGAATTACAAGGAGCTGAGTGACAGACGCGCTGCGCTTCACATCCAGTAAACAGCGGTAACCGCCGATCCCTCCCGTCGCCGAATCGCACACAACAATATAAGTTTCTCGCACTGCAATAACAACAATCATCATGCCGTCCCACTAACGGTTTGGTGCATCTACTTCTTCCCCAATTCCTTAGCAGCTCAGGCATGGAAAAATATCACCCGGTTACACATCAATCACCCGACTAGATTGTCAACATGTTTGTCTGCAGCTGCTGCTATTTCCCCACAGTAATGGTGAGTCTGGGGGGGTGGGAGTGGGGGGGGGTGGCTGGCAGAGGAAGTGAGTTGTCAGTCACATCAGAAAGTCGCGACTGTGAAATGTGGTAATGCTCCGCCGCGCTGGCTAATTCGTGTTGGTTAGTGCCAGCTTTTTGTAGGAGGCAAACACTTGATGCAAATACGAAACTCGGTGGTGAAAAAGGAACAGACAAAGCGAACATTTGGTGCTAGAAGAATATTTCACGTAAGATTTCAGCATGACTTTGGTTAGTTTTTGGTGCGGCTCATTTATTTCTGTAAAATTTGGGAATTTTTTTGGAAAACATTGAGTAATGCCCCAAGGATAATACACAAGCTTACCTAACATGTGGTCTTGGCAGGCTGTGTCTGGGATGCGTCCCTCCTCGTTTTCAGCCCTCAGGCTGATCCTCTTAGTCATTAATAGCGTCTAGAACATGAACAAAATAGCACGTTAGTGATACGAACTTTAAAAAGCCGGTATAATATTCTGTAATACATAAAAATACCGTAAAAATGATACCATTATGTAACATATATCCATTTATAAAGATCCCTTTGAGGCAATATGCAGACAAAGAGCAAGAATTAAAAGGATCCATTTTAGTAACTACATGTATTTTATACCTATCCAGATGAATAGACAAAGTAATGGCATTGTGAAATATAGTTGAAGTTTTGTTCAGAAAGAAGTAAGGTAATTGTCATACTTTCCTGCCTTACTTTAATTGGGTTATTTAAAAAGGAAGAAAAAAGTGGTTTTGGGGTTGTGAAAGAGGGACTCGCGGGTCGTAAAGTGTCGGCTTTTTCGTTGTATTTCTGTGGGGGGAAGATAGAGGGAAGGCTCGGAGGATGGTATTAAATGGCCGCTTTGTCAAACTGAGTGCCTGCGATAAGGGACTCCTCCATGTTATCGAAATTTCACATCATCCGGATTAAATTTCCTACATTATGCAGTGAGACTCTCTTTTTGTCATTCTCTTCCTCCATTCAACCCGCTCCTTTCACTTTATTTTTTCATCGCCGTCCTCCTTTTTTTTTTTTTTTTTTCAGGCTCTCTCAAGAAACTCGGCCTCTCCATCATTTTCTGGTCTTTTGACTGACAGATTAATAAAAAATAAACCCACAAGGTCATACTTTTGGCTCTGCGCCGCTATGATGTAAAGAATCAAGCTGCTGAGAGAAACCTAATTCAAGTTTGTATTACATGCATGGTCTGATGGCTGTCTCTCTGTGTGAGATATAGTTTAAAAACCTTCAGCCGTGTGGAAACAACAACAACATCAGCCTGGATTGATAATGAAAAAGTAGGCGATAAATTGTAGGCTGAGTCAGAGCACAATGTGAATCAATAGCGAGCCTTCGGGGGATATGATGCTGAGGAGGCGGCGGCGTTGCGGATGTGTTTGCGAACATGTACATACTGTTGGAGTGTGAAACCCATTGGGAATTTGCATGCGCATGTGTGTGTGTGTGTGTGTGTGTGTGTGTGTGTGTGTGCAACAGCCTGTCCAAACCCAGTCGGAGACAAACAAGCAGAACTCGACACCAATATTGCCGTAATGAAAGACCTTGGCGTGCTATTGCGGTGGCATGTTTGCTGACTTACGGCGGCATCTGGACAGATCTCCATATCTCCCTTCATTTCGCCGTGTTTCTTGGGCGTGGAGATCCCGGCCGGCGGTGCAGCCACGGAGTTGCCCTTCACAGCGGCCCTGCGAGGAAACAAGATTTGATCTGTTTTTTCACGCCCGTGTGCCATGTCCCTCCTTTATCACCCCGGCGCGTGGGAGCCTGCTGATGAATTGTGATGGCCTGCTCCTTCGCTTCGCCGGCGTGCACGCAAACATACGTGCGCACAAGCACAGTCACGCACAGGAATGCCGTAAAATGTCTAGCGCCAAGCGAAACGCTGCCTCTTGAGTGACTGTTTGCAGGTAGTCTGGATAAAAATCTGTCAGTTGTGATTTTGAGTGGAAGCGCAGGATGTGAAATGTGGGGCTCTACCGGCCGAGAGATACTTTACCTAGAGTGTGCCGACTAGCTGTCTGCATCCTGGTCCAGGAACTGCTTGTGCCCACTGGAGTGGCTTCATAACTCAATTTGGACAGCTGCTGTTTTCCGCTGTGTAGTTATCAGTTTCTCTGAACACACAGGTCTAGCTCGGCGATGGCTCGTGCTTAATTTAATAGAACAACCAATTTGTTTTAATGTGTCGATGCGCTCGCTATAGAGACAACTCTGGCGAGGCTTAGTGACAGGAAGTAATCGGCACCACGCGTGATCAATTAAAGGGTAAATCCCTCTGGATTTTCGTGATGACAGAGATGCAGTTGTACCCACCTGCCGAGAAGCTCTTTCACGAACTGGTCTTTGCCGATAAGCGCCGTCGTACACTGGAGCTGACTGGCGATCTGACCCATCTGATTGTTGCAGTGGTCCATGATGGAGCTCAGCTTGTTGTTCATCTCGGACAGATTCTGCACCTCCTGACAGTCTTTCTGCTGGTTGTCGTTTTTCTTTTTGTCCTTCTTCTTGTCGGACTTGACCTGTTTGCTCCCGAGCACTGATCCGATCTTCAGCTCCTTCTTCTCCTCTTTCCCCTTGGGGGAGTCTGTTTTCTTGCCACTCAGAGCTGGGAGTTTGGTCTTACGGAGGCCGAACCAGTTTGCCAGAGAGGGGCCCGTCTTCTGTTTGGCCTCGTTGGCAGCAACCTTCTCCTGTTCTTGACATTTCTGTACATTCTCTTCGATTCCCATCATGACTTTCTCCTCAATAGTGCAGACTGCGGAGCTGATTTTTTTGTCCTCTGTATCTGGGGATTTGTTTGGCGAGTCTGTCTGAGTTTTGACTTCCCTGCTAAAGTCTGGCTCATTAGTGGTGGCTGCTATGCCTCCTGTCTCTCGTACTTGGTTTTCCGAGCTATAGACACAAGAGGACGGAGACTGAAACTGTGGATGAGAGGCAACTTTTGGCTTACGAACGTTGTTCAAACCAGTCCTGTCACCGATGGGTAAGCTACGCACCTCTTTTTGAGAGGGCGAGCTGATTGCCTCCTCTTTCATCGCAACCTGTGACCCCTCACCTTTGGAGCCAGATTTAGGGGTTCTCTCAGGAAGGATGTTATGACTATTTGACTCTGTCATACCACCGTAGTGGCTTAGCCTGGTCCTGGGGGAATGGACAGGGCTCTCAGCTAACGCAACACTGGGCACCTCTAAGGAGCTCTGTCTCGACAGCGAGTTCCCCCTTTCACCTGAGTTGGTGATGATCTGCGTTCGAATTTTTCCCGGTCCCTCCAGTGCATTGATGTTGGGTTTCTCAATGTAGTTGGTGCTGAAACTCTGGCTACGGGCTTTGGCTCCATTCATCCCTAAGGCCGGCTTTAGATGAGGTTTGGTAGTAACAGATATGGATCTAGAGAAAAGCTGACTACTCCTTTTCCCCGTATCGCAGACGTCCCCCTCCTCTGGTAACACGGCAGTGTGTACTTCCTCTTCCAGTAACCTACACTGGACCTCACCTTTCCCCTCTGTAATGGACATCTTGGGCGGTGAATCAATACCGTACGCTGGCTGCAAGCTGTCGCACTGTGTAGAAGCATTTGAAGTCACAGTCTCCTTGGAGACTGAATTGATATGATCTTTCTCTTGCTTGCCTGGTATTGAGGGACTATTTTTATGGCTGGGGGGAGATTTTAAAAATGCTTTAAACCCCATTGGGATGCGAGTCTTTGAGGCTTTTTCAGCCCCATTAGGGGACATCATAACTGAGCTGGGTGGGCTGACTACAGCTTTGCCAGTTTGTAGTTCTGTCTTACCTTGAGGGGTGTCCTGAAGTGATAAAGGTAAACCAATAGAGGTTTTCTGCACTGACTGATGGACATTTTCATGGGTTGATCCTCTTTTACCTGCAAATGAGATCTGAAGAGAGGACCCTCTGAGGGCACTGTAAGGAGGAGGGACATTCTTTGAGCTTTTAGGTGCATTTTCAGGTTCTGGAGCACACCCTGAGTTTGCAGAAGGGAGGTAGTCTTTCGTGGTCATTCGCTTGGAAGTGCCTTTAGTAGATGTCTGAGTCGTGGCGGGGGACTTTTGAAGGTGCTGACTGGTTTTGTCAACCAGTTTCTGAGGTGAAAGTGCAGTCCCGTAGCCTGCATCCAAGTCTAAAGAGTCTTTGTCCTTGATGGGTAGGGTAGATTGCATATTTGGTACAAGTGAGGTGTGGTAACTTGGGGGAGGGCCCCTCACAGTGGTTGGTGTGGATGGTTGAGCCATCCCTGTTTTATGTGCTTGAGACGACCCTTCATAATTTGGTCTGATCAGTAAGGAGGTGGTGCGGCCTGGGGGAGGGGGAGGAGAAGGGGACCTGAGTTTATTTTTGCTGGTTTCACAGTGTTTGTCTCTGGTTGGCTGTTCACCCTTATCAGCATACTCCAGGTGCCTCCTTGTGAGGTGAGGGGAACTGGGGGAGGAGCCCTTACTCCATTCAGTCCTGCCGGGAAGCTT
This sequence comes from Istiophorus platypterus, assembly GCA_016859345.1. NCBI lineage: Eukaryota > Metazoa > Chordata > Actinopteri > Istiophoriformes > Istiophoridae > Istiophorus > Istiophorus platypterus. The sequence goes on along the minus strand of CM029131.1, from coordinate 10,805,174 downwards.
GGAATTTACTGCCTTTGGGCTCTGCGAGCAGTTTCCTTGTGTCTTGATGAACCTGGACATTTTAACTGTAGGAGAACAGGGGGATTTCTCCTGACCAGAGGGTCCTGAGTTTCCACCATTACTTTGTTCATTGGTGGAGCCCTTAGACAATCTCAGTGGGGATCCCGAAGGTTTGTTACGACCTGGTATCTTTGAACCATTGGACTTGGGTCCAGGAGAATCATTCATGGGAGGGATTGAATGGCCTTTATTAGCTCTGCTGCTTGGTGGTTTAATTAGCTTTCTTTGTGGAGTCAACTGCATTGACAGCCTCTCTGCACTGCCCTCTCGGCTATTGCTTGTTTTGCTAGTCCTAATCTGATATTCAGATGGCTTTTCTGGAGATTCAAGAACGGTGTAGTTCCTTGTATTTGCTGACTTCTGCCTAGTTGGTCTCTCTCGGGGAACTACCTCTGCGTAATCAGCAACTACCTTGCTACCTTGAAAGTCATTTCGGGACCCAGCACCCGGTGTAAGTTTCTGAGCGCAAAGTTCAATAGGCTCTCCCTCTGCATCAAATATTGCCAAAATGCTCTCCTCAGACTGGGTACATTTGGCCCCTTTCGGGTCCTTAATTAGGCTGAAAGGCCTGGGCCTCCCATCTGCAGACTGGGTGCGCCCCTGGTCTTTACGCATGCACTGTTGGACAACCAGCTTGGCAGCGTCCCTTGACAGCCGCTTGGAGTCCCTCTCTGCTTGCTCCGGTGGATGGATAAAGGACATTCGAATGTCGCTGGACTCAGAGTTGAGGTCCTCGGGATCATCCACATCAGAGAGGTGATTGGGAACCTCCGGGTCAGAGGGTTTGACGTGCAGGAGGGATGGTTTAGTAAAAGCTGAGGCCCGCCCTCCCTCAGGGAGAAAACTGTTAATGAAACTCATGAGTTTCTCGGGACGCTCTTTTGAGTCATAGCCAGAAGGCTGTTTCGTAGCCACGGGACCTGAGCTACCGTCACCTCCACCTCCACCTCCACCTCCACTGTCCTGTATCCCCTCCAAGCTACATAAACTGTCTGAAATGCTTTGGGAGCGCCTTTTACAGTAAAACCAGCTGTCCTTGGTGGGGATGTTATCTCTGCGACTGGAATGTGCCAATTCATCATCTGCATCATCAGAATCAAAAGAGAACTTCTTGCCCCCGGCAGCCAATGTTCTACCCACGTGGGTAGGCTTGGACACCCCTTTACTGCTACTCTTGATACCCAGGGAGTAGATGCCCTCGTTGGAGTTCATGCAGTCTTTGTTGTAGCCTGACTTGGAGACCTTGGATGAGGAAGAGGAGCTCCTGTGTTTCCTCCTCTGGAGCTTTCTCAGTCCCTCTAGTATGTGGCTCTCCTTGCGCCTTGTGGGCAGCTGCTCCTCCAGTGGGGCACAGATATTGCTCGGGGCTGACGAGCCCAAACTCAGCCTCTTCTCCCAGGTCAAGGATGACTGCGGGGTGAAAAGAGAGAGCGGGTCGACATCAAACTAATGATTTTGTAAAATATGCACCAGTTCGTATACATGTTGTTTTCAAAATCACAATTACCAGCCTGTTTAGATATATACTACTTAGTTATTTAGTATGTCAGGGCAGACACGTATTTTGAGCCGTGGTGGTGCACCGTCATCCTCCACAGAGTAGGGGGTTTTACCATTTTCCCACAGGATCGTCCATCATTCCAGGTGTATGAGCCGCTGGAGAATTCACTGCATGCGCTTGACAGGGACAGCTCGCTGCTGCTGCAGCTGCTGCGTGGGTATACGGCCGCTGGCACTGTCAGGCTCAGCTGGCTCAGACACTTAGCCACAGGTTGACCCGCCTTCCCATTCAACTGGGCCTCCTTTGAGAGAGAGAGAGGAGAGACACGCCTTTACACAGGAATAACTCGTGCAGCTCGATTCATACCCTTGTGTGGGGTTTTCTGAAGTGGGAAAATTGTGTTCCCTTAATTTTTCCTGTGACTAAGCATCATGAGTATTTGATGTGCAAGTATTTGATGTGCAAGTTGCTAGGTACTCTTGCATATCTAATTGCTATCTTGCGGTTAATTTTTGTGATGAAAGACATTTGAGAGAGACTTGACAGACCGATCTAATATTCTGGAAAAGTTTCTTAAAATGCTAAGGCACTGCACTTTGCAAACTTAAAGAAATATCAATCAAATTTTCATGTGCACTCACCGCAGCGCAGCAGATGTTTATCCAATTTACATCTCAATGCAGACAATTTGGCTACGCAAATAAATTATTCTAAAAAGTTGGTTTGGGCACGATAAGATATACGATATATTCATGTCACAATCGCTTTCTCTAATCTCATATAAGTGTCACTTGTGTGTATCACTTAACACAGCCTATTTAAGGGGAAGTGGTACTTTTGCACATTTAGATGATTTATAATTCACAGTGTGGCTATTATTATTTCATTTCCTCCGTCTTCCTCCACTTACACAGCACACATTAGAGTTTATCAGGTGGCATTCTCAGAGGGGTAAAAGGGTAAAAAAAAAAGAAAAAAAGAAACCGAGCAAACTCATTTTCAGTCCTTAATGCATAATACATAAGATGACTAATGTACCACAGTGTCCTATGGAGTCATTTTTTACTGACAAGGAGTCTCAATCGATGGTTTTTGGTAATATGACAAGGATTTATTCCTCTTAGTGCCAAGTGATACTGCCAGTCCTTCCTGCTGAGGGCAGAGGAAGGGTCATAGCTTCAGACTGTTAGGACTGTATTTTAATATCTTGTAATGATTTCTTGACTGGGGTGGGGGGTGTGGTTATGCTACCTGGACAAATTACATGGCTGAAAAAAACCAAACAAAAATAAACCTAAATATGCAGCCTTCTGCGTGTTTCCCCATCAAGCTTACATTAGACGGAGAGTCCATATTCCTGGAAAGCAGGAAGGCTTTGCTTCTCTCCGGCTCCAGAAGCAAATCTGCAGCCGACAGGTCCATGATCCGGGAGTGGAGTTTCTGAGAGGCAAAGGAGAAGGAAACGCCACGGTGAATTCCGACTTCGGGGATTTCAAGAAATTAAAATGAGCACTGGTGCATGATCTGATATTGACAGAACAGTAGGATGGTAGGGAGATATTTTTATCAGTACTTTATATGGTGCATATCATAATCTTAGATTCTTTTTGTGACATCCCGGCAATACTCTGTTTATAATTTGGAATTTAATGCCTATAATGTTTTTTTATTTTATTTTATTTTACCACTTATAGATGCCTTCTGATTCGCACACGTCCAAAAAAAATGCATTTGAAATATAAAAATGAAACAAAATGAAATAATTATTCCAATTAGTTGTCCGGCGTCCTAACAGTATGTTGAGGCGGAGCTGTATTTCGCCTGCGTTACAAGTGCCCATCAGACTCCCTTCACTGGCGCCATGCGGAGCCCTGATTCATCGCTCAAAGTCATTAATGTCACTGGCCGGGAAAAAAAGAAAGGAAAAAAAAAAACTAATGTGAAAAGGAAATAATTGCATCAGGGAGTAAGGGATTGCTTTGAATTTTTTTTTTTAAATTCATATGCTGGTCTGCAGTCTCTTCTGTTATTTAACTTAAGAGGGGAGGATACGAAACCAAATACATTTCCATGTATTAATCTCAGAGTTTAATTACACTGGGTTCCCTGTGCACAAATTAACTTAGACTGGAAATATGCTGCTACAAAACACTTGATCTTATGCTGAAAGGGTAAAATTATTGCTCACTCAGGGAGTATATGTATTATGTGTATATATGTATATACACATAACTACATTCATATATACATATATACATGGTTATACACTGTAGTTATACCATTAAATAATAGAATTTTTTTTTTTACTGCAGGCACAACATTTGATTTTCAGTCGCAGTCCAGGTAATGAGTTGTCAGTGTTTTTGCTGTTATTTTACACATTAATTTCTTACAATATATATTCTGCTCTGTGATATATTTCAGTCCCAGTTTCTACTGTTGAAATAGAAAAATGCTCTTCTCCTTCTGTGCACCTGCAGTAGAGAAATACCCATCGAGCAAATTGCATTTTGCACAAGTGAAAGCCACCTTCAGCAAACAAACAAAAGAAATACCCCAACTGCTCTAATTTTTTTATCTATGAGATAAACATTTTCTAAATAAAAACTGGAGGTTCACCCTCCATTTTTACCGCACTCCCTAAAACTCGTTGCCGACAGTTCATATTGACGTCTTGTGTGTTGTGACAGTGTTCCTCCGAACATTTCGGTGTTAAAATAAAAGAAAAAGGGGAAGAAAACAGCTCCTAATGATACCAGAATTTTACAGCTTCTTTTGTCTCTTAAGAACAAACAACTTGCATCACTTCGCCTGTGGCCAAAACACAAGCATCCTACGTTTTGGGTTTTTTTTCTCTCTCTTACTTTTCAGCAAAAACATCCAGGAAAAAACTTCTTTTTGTGTTAGTGCGAGCTCGTGGATAAGCTTTCAAAGAGAGTGACTGTTCACTGTCAGGGACTTAGAGGTAATGGTGCCGTGGAAACAGATTGGTGCCCATGTCCAATGCTGCACTGCAGTAATAAGTATTGTTATATTTTTAAAAAACATCAAGCTCTGCATCCCTGCACAAGGCTCTTTTATAACCTTGTTTGATTTGGTTCAATGGCAATTAACGTGTAGAGAGGATTTTGAGAGATATAGCCTTTCTCCTGAAGTTGGACTTAAAATGTTTTGAGCTATTGCAGATATTTTAAGTTTCATAAAATATACACAGCATTCTTTCAAAATTAAACGCGACACCGAGGTTGACTTGTCTGATTTTTGTCGTCCCAGTTTTTAAAATCACGGGACTGAAATCCGTGCGGCTCTGAACGCCGCATCCCAAACCACCTCCCCGCCGTCCACACAGGATGGGAGTGGCCGAGGTGTCACGGGAGGCTACGATCTTTATCGCAAGGTGCCGGATTTCACCTCCTCAGCATCCTCATCAAGGATTCAGTCGATAGTGTCACAGGGGTCACGGGGGAAAGACAGCCGAAGGAAACGGTAGATGACATGGGCGGGTTCACACTCTCCTAAACTTTTTCAGGTTCAAGGCCAAGCTCAAGGTCAAAAATGTTAATCGAAAAACTCCTGTTAATGCAGGCCAGGCGTTAATTTATCAAGCAAAAATTGCCATTTTATTAGCAAAATGGAGAAGTTTCATGTGTCGCATTAAAGAAAAGGCGGAAGCTTCCCACTTTTGTTCTTTGTTGCTTTTTGGCTCGACAGCGGTCATATTTCACGATAATGATTATCAGCCCCCGGAATAGCAGCAATAGGCAGCTTCCAAAACAAATACGTCAGTATTGGCACCGCCCGTCAAAAAACAAAAAAACAAAACACACACACACACACAACAGATTGAAAAGCAGTCACAGATCGGTCGGACGCCCACACACACGTGAATTCGCACACGCACCCACTTGTACGCATGATGCTCAGCTGCGTGACCTGATCTATACTGTGAGCCTGACTCATCCCAACTGGTTTTTCCTAAAGCTGAACCACACCAGGAAACGAGACCAAGGCACGTCTGCGCTCTGACGAGACTAAGGTCGAGACACACGGAGCTCTGCTCAAAGACAAACGTTCAATATCTTGAAAGCTCGAGCTGAAATTTGTGATTTTCAAAACTTTCTTTTTCCCTTCATAGCCGGTGGCTTTTAGCCGCTGGCAGCGGCGGTGGCGGCGGTGGCTGCGGCAGCTGTTTGACCGTGCAAACTGCAAAAAACTGCATGAGCAGTAATGAGGTCACCGCGTTCACGCTGCGTCCTTGGAGGCCCCGAGGTAGCTCAGGAAACAAGGCGCATTTGTCCCAGTAATGGGCGACTCAATTGCCACTCGCCTGTCATACTTGATAAGCAGCATAAGTGGAGGGGACTGTGCACCAGTTATTTCCCCTCGGCTTGCCAGCGGGGCACGGTTTGAGGGAAAAAAACAATCTTTTTCTTTTTTTTTTAAAATTGTCAGATTTTTTTCTGAAACGAATACTTGGCTTTTTGATTTTTATTTTTTAAAATTTTGGAACCAAAAAACAAAGCAGCAGAAGGCAGAGATGGTGCCCGGCCGGCGTGGTTACCCTCAAAGGCCTTATGGTTCTTTATCAGAGAAACTCGAGATGCCCGTGGGGGGGTTATTACTGATAAGCAAAAGGTCCAGAGCTAGGTGAGAAATAATACACCAGTACGGGTGATTTAGTCTCTGAGGCTCAAGGAGAGGAAAGACACTATCATTAGATAGTCAGCAAGAAAAAACATAGACAAATACATAAAATTATCACACAAAATCCATCCTTTGCTGATATCCCTTCTTACTGGATAGGAAGATAGATAGATAGACAGTAAGAAAGGCAAGCAGACAGACAGCTAGGCAGACGGAGACAGACGGATAGATAGATAGATAGATAGTTCCCTGCAGTTATAACTGGTTTTCGACGTGTCTCCCACACACGAATGAGGCGCTCATAATGGACGCGTCGCACATCCGGAGCGGCGGGTTCAACGTCAAGATTAATTCTTGCGCTGAATCACCAGTTGATGTTGAAAATGTCATTATCAAACAATGAGTGGGGCAAGGGGGAAATCATTTTCCAGCGGAGACACACTCTACACGTTTTTAAAAAAACGCTGCTCGTTTTTTTTGTTTTTTTTGGTTTCTTTTGCGTCATTGCTAAGATGTGTCTCACACACACACACACACACACACACACGCACACACACACACACACACACACACACACACACACACATAAACACACACATGCACGCACAAAGACGACGAGTCAACACCAAATTTGATATCTTTGCCCCCAGCAGTTCCATCTGTGACCCACACACATTAAGTAATTTATTCCCCTTTGACCTGTCTTACACATGGACACACACACACACACACACACACACATTACCAGCTGATATATCATCTCAGCCTTGTATATGAAGGCACAAATAAAAACAAAAAATACCCCCCATTAACATGGGCTCAGCTCAATGCCAGTGGGATCCAACTCTATCAAATTACTGAGTGCCTTAACTCACATCTCCGGATGGATGGCACCTCCTGCTCCCCACAGTCGTATCATCAATATCCCTCACTCTCTCTCCCTTTTTTTTTTTTTTTTAATGTCGCACTTTTACTTGACAATGTTCCTGTCTGTCCAATAACGGCGCTGGAGGCGGCTGGAGCTGACGGAGAGCTTTACTACACACCCCCAGCCGTACTGTTTGTCATTCCTCTTTCTCTTCTTTTTTCTGTCCTTTTTCAAACTCCGTTTCTGCTTCTTCTTATTTGGCTCTTAGTTTTTTCACCTCGGCCTCCTTGGCGTCTCGGCGCCCGTGCTCCTCCGCTATCTCATCTCTCTCCGCCCCCCCCGCCCCACGTCCGTCCGTCCTTCCCTCCTTATCTACCCTCGCTTGCCTCCTCTTGTGTCATCCTCATTTCTACTATTTCTCTCCTCTCCTCTAGATGGACTGAGGACTCCTGGTAATCTGCACAACTCCAACTTTCCAAACTGATCCTATTGTCCCACACCACTCGTACATCCCAGCAGTCAGGTGAAGCATTCAGTGGCCGATCCGTCAGCTTCATAATTACCCCTTAGAAATCAAGCTGGAAGACATGGGCAGACACTCTCAGTGAATTGGTGTTTTCCAGTGGAACCAACCAGGAGAACGGTGCCACTTTTCAGCCACTTCAGATGAAAGATGTAGGGTTTGAGGAGGATGTAAGTACAGCGGCCACCGTCAGATGGTGACCGCTGTACTTATATCCAGGTTACAGAGGAGAGACTGGATGGTTGCCAGTTCCATTCTCTCTCCTTTCGCGGGACGTGAAGGTGAAGTGGTCCCTTCCTGCAGGAGATCACAGCTCTAGTGCTGCAAACACTTCTCAGGAGTCTTAAGTACGTGTGTGAATCCTCAACTTGAAACCATAAAAACAGGAACATTTAAAAAAACAAAACAAAAAAAAAAACCGCACTTATGCAACCTAAGATTGATAGAAACCAAAAAACAACTACAAAGGAGCTGCGCTTCAAGGCCGGTGCCACCTTTATCTTTGCGTGCTGAGGAGAACACTTTAACGGCAACGCGAACGGATAAAAACAAACTTCAAATGCGCGGGGATGAGCGCCCGGGGTCGCCGCTTCCGTCGGCGGGCCGGCGTAGCACGGGGGCGGCTGGAAGCGAGCGCCCGGGGTTCACAGCTGTGGGGAGAGCCGGCATGGACAGACGCCGCGACACCGGTGCGGCCCGGCACAGTTAGGATTTTACCTTTACAGTGCTGCTTTTTAGCTCGGTAGATTATTTTTTTATTTCTGCTTCCAAGGCAGCTCTTTGTTTCTTGTTTCCTTTTTTTTTTTTTTAGAAATTTGGTTGGACTGGATTTAGAAGAGCCCCCCCCCCCCCCCCCCCCGACTGTTAAGGACTCATCAAGGCTTTATTTCCGCCCTAAGAGCATTTATGACTTTGAAAATAAATCACAGCTAAATGCGAGTCTGCCTCCATCCACTGTAATTCTATTACTGGGAGTCAGTTGCAGCCCGAGGGCGGAGAGGTTTGAACATCTGGCCGGGTTCTCGTGGGCTGGCATACCTGGAGGAGCAGGTCCGAGGCCGGCTTGATCCTCTGCTGGAACAAAATACCCAGCGCCCGGTTCTGCTGCTCGAGGTCAAACACTCTGGTCCGCAGCTTCAGACATTCCTCTCTCAGATCCTGATGCGGGAAGAAAAACACAGGGAGCGAATCAGGCCAAGCCGACTTCTGTGTGTAACAAGCAGCCGACAACGTTTTAATGGCCAGAACAGCACTTCATCATCAACATGCGTCAGATCCCTGGTGGATCAAACAATGCAGGATTTTCACAGTGTTGGTGGGTAATTTAGGGAAGGTTATGTCTGTTCGGTGTGATCGGAGATGAGAGGAGAAATGGTTTCCATGGAGATAAGAGACAAACCTTCTGGGTGAGAAGCGCCTGCACAACTTGATTGGCAACCTTAAAAAGGCAGAGAGAGAGAGAGAGAGAGAGAGAGAAAGGAGGCATTATTGAATGTGACTGGGCGCCGTGATAAGGTCTTGACCTTGTATGACCCTCAAGGGCCTCTCTAGATAACCCCTGCAATGCTAACGCTGCTCTTTGCAGGCTTTCCTCAGCTAATTTACACATAAGATTATTATGGGATTAACACATGCCTCGCATTTTTTTTCTCCTAGTCTCATTTACACACTCACACACACTCTCAAACACACACACACTCGCTACTTTTGCAGTGTTTAACTCTGGCTCACTAATGGTGTTGTTGACAGCGGCGGGCTGGTGCAGGAGCAGAGGTGTGGCCAGTTTTAAGTGCTGTTGTGCCTGGGCCTCGGTCTCACGGCGGCTCTCCAGACCGCAACGCCGACGGAGACGCGGCTCCGATTACGACGCATTGATTGCTCATTAATACCGGGCGAAGCCACACCGGCCCCTCTGAGTGGGCCCGCCCTCGTTTTATCGAGCGAGGACCGACGGGAGTAAATATGGTGAAATGAGCCCTGCCTCTGCAAGTTACCGATCCGACTCTTGTAAAAACAGCGGAGTGATCAAACAAAACAAAACGAAGAAAAAATCCTGACTCTAATGGACTTGGACGGAGAGTGTGAGCTCTCTCAGACTGTATGGTTTTCATATAAGTAATTAAACCGAAATGAGCTTGCCCACGCGTCAGATTTTAGACAGACAGCTGGTCTATCATAAAAAAAATAAACATCCCTTCTGTTACGAAGCAAACTACGTTTTCTACCGTTGTTCTGCTCGGTAATCAGAGGGACTCGCACAGCCTCCGTCATTAAAACGGGATCATTACCGAGCCTTCCTTCCACAAAAAGGAAAAAAGCCGACCAGATAGTTGACGGGTAAACTCAAGACAAGCTTGAGCCATATTAGTGAGGGCGGGTGAGCAAAGGAAGCCGAGGGTTGAATCCCCCCCTCATACGATAACCCCCAACCCCCCCTCGCCACCCTTTCCTCTTGCATTCCCCTGCGCTACCCTCACCCTCCCTTCCCACCCTCCGGCAGGTCTGCTCAGTCCACTGAGCCTGTTGGATCCAGGATGAATTGAGCAACCTGTCCCCGCTGGACATAGTTCATTCCCTTACTTAGCAGCGCTCCCCTCCCTCCCTACTTCCCTAACTCCCTCCCTACCTCCCTAACTCCCTCCCTCCCGTCCTCCCTACCTCCCTTCCTCCCTCCCGGAGTGATTCAGCGAGCAGGCGGAGGCCGAGAGCTCTAGTCCCCTCATGTGCCTCCCGGAACGGCACTTATCAAGGTCTCGTAAATAACCAGAGGACACAGAAGTGGCGTTGTCATGTGAACTGCTGCTTCAGCAGCGCCCGTCCACAGCAGGCTGAGGACATCTAACGGCTTTTAGACTTTAAAATTAATACACAGCACAAATGATAAAAACAATTAGCCATTTTGACCATTGAATATAGCTGTGAGAGTGGTGCTTTTGTGTACTGTACGGCTAAGTAATACAGGGGAGTATTCCTGCTGCTATATGAGCATCGACAAAAGGCCCCCTGACATTCAAGGCCCCCTTAGTAGTACATAAGAGCTTTAAAAAACGTGAAAAAATAAAGTTTGTTACATAAATCAGGCTTTAGGGAGCTAATGTTAATGCTAAGCTTAGTGCAGCTGAAACACAGGACTTTCTTCAGTAAAGTGAGAGATTTTAGCGCCTGAAAAGTGTGAGCCAGTGTTTGCTAAATTAGTTTTTTAATATCAACAATTCGACCCCGTTTGCCTCAAGCCGAGGTTGGAAGCCAGCTGCCAAACTGCAGGGAAACACAATGTGCCGAGCAGAACCTCATTAACACCTCGATCTCGAGCTCCACAATACTGCTCATTCTGTTCATGCGAAGTCAAAACGGGCGCGGCGAAACACTCGTGGACTTCTCAAGGCGAGCGGAAACATCTGGCGAGCCGGGCGGCATCCTCGAAAGGCGCCGCGGAGTGTGACGAGACAAACAAGGGCCTGCACCCACCTCATCCAGGCAGCGTTCGTACTGTTCCCTCTGGCTCTCGTTCTCCAAGGCCAGCGCAGAGTTTTCCTCCTGCCAACAAAACACACAGAGACGGGTCAGGCGTCAGTGCAGCACAAACCTCTGTGGGGGCGGCGTGGGGAGGGGGTGGGTGGTGGTGGGGGGGTGCTTTGGTTACATCCGTCGCAACCAAACCAACAGCGATCGGAGCGAGAAAGCAGCAATCAGGCAGGGCCGGGAGACTCGCTCCACAAAAGGTCATATGTCAACGCCGAACCGGGATGGCCGATGAAAAAAATTTACCTAGAACCGCTGAGGAAAAGGTCAAGGGGATGGACGCTACGACGCTGAACTTTGGGGCGGCGGCGATAGCGTTTGGAGTTTGGACCTAATTAGAATATCTCCCCTCCGCTAGCCGGGGTGGTGCGCTGGCGCCCTTATCGATCCCCGGAGTTTCCAATTTGTCAGAGGTAGGCAGCATATTAGGAGCTGTCAGCCAACGTCACCTCTCTCACCCGCTGCCCTTTAGTAGAAACTACCACCCCCCCCCCTTAATGAAAACATGGGAGACATAATTACAGTCCAAAACATTCCAATTATGCCATCCAGGAAGAAGGCCACAAAGCCTAGGGGATGCTGAGGGCTGCAAAATGTGAGAACAGCTCTAATCAGTCGGGTTGTGGATGAGTCTTCTACTTTTTTAACGAAGAGAATCCCAATTACTGTAATTAAAGTATTAATAATTCATGTCAGGATTTGCATAAAAACAAAAGCCATACATCTCTCTTTCTTGCGCGACAGCGCAAGAAAGGTTATCGCTTCTTACCACGTGTTGGCTCAGGCGCTGCCACGCCCACACCAGGGCCCCCATTTTTTTTTTTCCGACTCGGTTCAACTCGTGGTGTGAGGTGCTATCTGCCTCCTCTTCCTCCACCTCCTCCTACTCCTCCTCCTCCTCCTCCTGGCCGTTACGAGACACGGCGTGAGGGCTGTGTTGACACCTCGGCCCCGACATAAATGTTACCGCCGCTTTATTGTCCAGCGAGGTGTGAGACTTTAAACCCCGGAACGAGGATCACGTTGTCCTATTTGAATTCCCAGCATGCACTGTGGTGGCTGCATTTTCTACCATTATTGGTCTTTAAACACAAAACCATTTGTTTTGGGGGCATTTTTCAAAGGGAAAACCTCCTTATAAACTGCCCTCTTGGCTCACAAACAGTATATAGAAAGACATGCACGTAGCGTTTAAGTTTTGTGAGGCGACATGGTTTGGGGAGATTATTTCTGACTGTCAGTTATAAACAGTAAGCAGGGGAAAACATAATGAACACACTGATATGCGAAGGCACAAATAAACAGAGAAAATGCTGTTTAATTTCAGAGCAGGGATGAAAGTGAAACTCTAAAATGGGTTATGTCACTCTGGCAGCTTTCAAGCTTGTCGAAGTTGTTAATATACTTCAGGAGAATGAGTGGCAGTGAACATCAGGGGGAGATTCAAGTCCAATATTCAAACTTCATTTTAGCTCTTTCAGCTTTTGCCAGCTCCTGAGGGAAAAAAAATATCGGACCATTTAGCTGCTAAATACCCCACTTACTTCATCAGCTAGTCGCTAACCTGCTGCTTGGCTGTGGGCAGGTAGCGCACGATTAGTGCGGGGGGGGGGGGGGGTTGTTGAAGAAAGAAGAAGAAAATAGGAAAAAGAAAATAGCTGCCAGGAAAGGAGGTGGATGAGAGTGGAGTCGGAGGCAAGTGTGAAAAAAATAAATAAAATACAAAAATAATGAGCTAAAAGTGGCTAAAATGCTCTGTCGATGTGAAGGGAACTACAGAGGTGATTGATTCGCCACTAAGAGCAACATTTGATCCAATGTGAATAACCTGATTTAAAAGTATTATTGCAGTTCTTGTCCTTCAAACACCACAAAATGGTGATGGAGCCAATCCAGTTCATTACGATTCACTTGGTGCAACAATTTTTTTATTTTTTTATTCTCTTTTGGATAATGCATGTCACCAGTTTCACCAGACAGTCTATGGTAAAGATTTATCATGGACTCCAGGGGGATTTTAGTATTTTGCAGTCTGTTCTCATCGTTAACCAACACCCCCCCCCCCCCAAAAAAAAAAACAAACAAAAATCTGGGCGTATTCGTTTGAGCCCCGGTTTGCAGGGACCGCAGCGCACGCCGGCCAACTTAATGAAGAGCCTCAGCCGAGCTGGAGAAAAAAGCCGAGCAGTGCTTACTTAGTGTCAGTGGGATTTATGCACGGTGCGCGGCAGTGATGAATCGCCCCTGCCTTGTTCTTGCTGCTTTGGCCGGCGACGCATCCATCACCCCCGGCACCGGCGGAACGGAATGAAATGGCAGATAACTTTTGATAAAGCCATTTAAATGTAATGTTTGGGTAATGCGCCTCACCGGGAGGGATTGCCGGGACATGTCGACGTACTTCCCGCCAGGCAGTGAAGATAACTTACAGCTGCGGAGCAACGGGCAATTATCCGCCAATTTGCTGTAATTAGGGAGAATTTTCTATAAGGTGTAATGTTAGGTAAATGTTGCTCTTTTTATTTTTTTTTTTCTTTCCTACTGCGTGTGGACCGAAATCTGATTTGTGCGGCTTCATTCCTCGAACACTCCCAAGTTTCCCTTCAGACGAGGACGCCGGTCGGCCTCTTGAGCGCTGGCAATATTTGCTTTTTCGTTATTATCCCGTCTCACAGAAATTGCATGCGTCAGACGGGGGTGAGAAGCCATGTGGAGCCACTTAGGAAAGAGTGGGTAGGACTGGAGGCCTAATTTAATTAAGCCCGAGTCCTTTTAATTTTCCGAGGAGATCCGAGAGGATGTGTGCTCGGTGGCTTGAGCAGGCGGGAAAAAAAAGAAAAAGACAAAAAGAACGATCAGCATGAACGACTACGGCTGTGCTGCCTCCTCGGCCGCGGCAGAGTGCAGCTCGAATCCACAAGCCGGGATGGAAAAACAGACGGGAGCTGGAGCGGGGCCCTGAGGCCCCCGCGGCGACTCTCGCAGGACGCCGCCGCTCTCCGAGCTGAAGAGGACGGGAGGGTTTGATGAGCTGTCACGCTCTCAGACACAACTGAGCAGCGGCTCTGACAACTGGCAGGCGGGCAGGCCACAGAGGATGGCCAGGGGTGGATGGAGAGTGGGGGGGGGTATAGCAGCTAAGATAGAGAGGGAAAAAGAAAAGCTCAGTGGTGGAGCAGTTACCTCCAGGGCCTTGAGGCGCTCCAGAAGGAGCTTGGTCTTGTCTTTGTCCTCCTCCGCCTGGCTGGCGTCGGGATCGGCGCTCGGCAGAAGCCCCGGGTCCGGCGCCGCTTGGGTCGCCGCCGGGGAGCCGTTCTCTCCGGGGCCATCGTGCCGCTTCTGCACTTCCTCAGAGAGTTTATCCTGTCGCCCGGATAAGAATAAAACAAAAACACAAACAAATTTAAAAAAATGAGACGGGGGTTAGAGGGGGTGGAAAAAGGATGAAGAAAAACGAGGGGAAGAAAAGGAAGGGGGAAATTTGGCAGGTTGGAAAAAAAACGGAGCAGATGGGGAAGAGAGGTATGAAGAATGTTTTTTTTTGGGGGGGCTGATAAACGGGTTAGGAGCCGTGAAAGGCAGGAATCAGAGGGAGAGGAGAAGACGAAGGACGGAGAGGAGACAGGATCAGATGGGCGGACGGGACCACGGCCTCCGAAACATCCCCCGATCCCTCAGCACGGCGGCGGTGACCTTGAGGGTCCCTCCTCCCTCTTTGCCCCCCCCCCCCCCAGTCTCTGTCCGTCCCGTCTCTTTCTGGCATCTGCGATGATCAAGCACTTGCAATAATTAGCCACTTATTAGCTGCATTCCGGCTTGTGCCGAAAAACGCCAAAAAGCAGGGAAACGGGGGGAGCGCCCTCCGTCACGCTAAAGGGATAATCCACCTATTTTTTCTTTCTTTTTTTTTTCCGAGGCGTCTTTGGAGTATGTGCTTATTCACTGAACATCTAACCTCCCTGGCAGCGTGTTGTGTAAATAGGCTAATGGCGGTGGTGTGTTCAAGCCGCTTCAGCGAACGTACGACTGTAGACGAGATAACCAGTTGATTAACTATCAAACTGGCCCTTTTCCACCTCGTATCTCACTGTAGATTGAATAGCACTGGAGTGTTTGGCAGGCGAACACGACTTCAAGGCCTCACCCCCCCCCGGGAAAACGATGAGGGGCATCCATCGCCTTTTTCTGCAACTCACGGGCTCGACCAGTGGCCTCGGCCACTCTTCCACCGGCCTTGAATATGTCTGCGAGTCGATAGCGGGTCAACCATAGAGAGATTTTCCTCCTCCGAAACTCTCAGATGGTTTCATTTGAAAAGCTGTTAGAGGTCTTGAGAGGGAGAAAAACGAAAAAAAGCAGAAACTACAGACGAGAGGATGTGGATAATGGGCTCCCCTTTACGATTTCATAGCATTTTATGAGCCAAACCAGTGGTTCCCAACCTTTTCAGCCGGCGACACCTTTAAAACGAAGCAGTATCTCTTGAGTAGTTTGAGCAGTTTGGCGGAAAAGTTATTTTCTCCACCACGACTCTCGGATCGTTTCACTCGAGGCCGCGACGACAGGCCCGAGGAGATAAAACTATCCCGTACATCGCAGGAGGAAACCAGGGCTTAGCGAGAAATCGAGCGTAAATTTACGAGAAAAAAAAGATGTTAAATCTGAGGAACAGAACAATATGTCCAATATGGTTTGATGTCACCTTTTGTTGGGAACTTTCTGGTGTTCTGAGGCATTTTATGGTCGGGTTTGGCCGTCGTAATGGAGCACTATCTGCTCCCGTCTACAATTTTTCAGCAGTTCAACCAACCAGTGCCTAACGATTTTCCCCGAGGGAAAAATAAACCTTTCCGGCCTTTTGAACGGAAAAGCAGTGAAGAATGAGACAAAAGTCAGCAAGAAAAGATCTAAATTTGAGCAGCGGAGCAATATTTTTCTTAATTTCTGCTCCTATTGATCAGCTCGTGACCTCTGGGATTTGTCCCGCGACCTTTTAAGCCGGGAGCCAATGGACCAAACAATTAATCAGAAAAAATAATTGAGAGATAAATCAATGATGGAGGAAAGCCATTAGCTGCAGCTATAAATAGATTAACCGCACGTTTTTAATTAAAAACAACTAAAATCTAAGATCTAACCCAACCACAGCAATTTCTCATCCTCTTAAGCGTTCATTAATTTTCACTTGTAGAAATATTAAAACCTGTCATGTCCCCCGTCTGGATTTTTTTTTTTTTTACAGTCCCCCTCTCTATAGCCGCATCTACAGAGACGGGCCCACGCCGACTTTGAACGGGGCGTTTTCCCCCCGGGGGCCTGCGGAGGAATCTGCCGGTGATGTATCGCCGCGCTCATGTGTTATTTTTCATCTCTGGAAGATAACTGCCAAACCTGACGATACCTGCGGTTAATGCGCGGGACGAAGTTGAGGTTAGCGGCGCCTGATGGATGGCTGCCTACCCGCTTTTGTGTACCGAAAAATGCAGCCGGACAACGAGCGGGCGTCTCTCTGCTAATGAAATAATGTCCTTCGGAGGGCTTTGTTTTTACAGCGTGATCCAATCTCGTCTAAACATATATTAGGTTCTCAATCTTGTTTGATTCCATCAGACAACTGTGTTTGAGGCAATGCTTTATAGTCACGTTTTTTTCGTGTTTGCCTTGGGGGGGGTGGGGGGGGGTCTGAAGTCCACGGTCGGCTCCGGGAGACTCTGCTCATCAGACGGCGTTAAAGGGCTCGGTAATAATCTCCACGGAGAGTCTGGAGCGGGACGAGGGGAGGGAGCCCGGTCCCTCGCGCTGCCCTTTTCCAGTTATTGAACTCGCCTGTCAGAATATTACACAGCGCGGGCGCGGTCGGCGCTCGGTCGTGGACGTGGGTGGGAATAGCGTGCGAGAGATGTTCAAAACCCTTTCGCCCTCCTCAAGTGATCAGGCTCGGCGAATGAGAGGGAAATGAAAATGTTTTTCTCCTCAGACGTTGTCATATCTCCGGAGACGTTCATAGGTCAGCAACAGGGGATAAACACTGTCATGTGTCATGTGTCTAGAAGTTAGATTAGAGTTAATATCACCTTGGACTTTTGAGACAAAATTTAGAAACTAGGATTATTTTTTAGCGAAGTGATTCTTCAGCTGACAGAAATCTACATGAATCTGTGACAATTTCAATTGGCTAATCATAGATCGTATTTGTGCACAGAGTTAAATCAGAGCCTCTCGGACCGTGTTCAGACCGTGTCTGAACGAAGACAGAAAAAGGGGCAGAAATTAGTTGTCAGTTAATCTGTGAGCGGAAAGGCAGTAAATTAATGGACAAAATCGAATCATTTAAGTCCTTAATAAGCCAAAAAACAAACGTCCTCTGGTTCCAGCCACTCGAACAGGAGAACTAGCTCTTAGTGTTTTTCCTCCGACATGATCCGTTTGTGGCAGGAAAACCCCGGAGGATTATTCTGCGTTCTGTATTTTATTCCTTATCATTCACACGGACTTCGTGAGACTAGGTCTGTCCAGTCATATTTTCACACTAAAACTTCTGCGCCTCAGGACAAATATACGGGCCTATTATCACGGCTCTTAATCCCAGGTTTCTCATCCGCTCGTGCTCACGAGCAACTGACGTTCAGTCTCAGAGAGCTCGTTTTTCACGACGGCCACTTTTTATTTGCCCCCCATCATTCAAGGGTTTTCATTCCTCGTCTATTTCTGTCTTTTACTCACGGAGATGAGCAAATGTAGCCATTTATACAGACGGGCTTTTTTTTATGTTATTGCGAACTCGCTGTACCAGTTGCTCCCTTGTCTCCTATTCCCCGGAGAAATTTCGCTCTTGTTTCCACTGCATAAATGTCAAAGGCAATAATATTAATAATAATAATGGTTGCTGCTTGAAAAACGCTGTGGTTATCGTGTGCTCCTTGTGCAACATTAGGCCGTGTAGACGCTCAAACACCGAAAAAGTTCGAGGCAAGAGAAACTTTTTTTTCTTCCTCTCTCTCTCTCTCCTTCGCCCCTGTGTTTACGGCTCTCAGACGGACAGCGAAGCGAGCGGCGCCGAGGGGACGGCGGACGGGCCCGGACGGCGCATCGGCCGTGCAAACACGTTCGGCTCCGAAATCGCGAAGCGAAACCCCAGAGGTGACCCGGCGCTCCGGAAATCAATCACTTTACTTATCCTCTCTGCCGCTCCGCTTGATCCCAGCCGCTATTTCTCTTACGTAACGAGGTCGTAAATGGACGCCACACACCTCCTCCAAGAAGACGACTACCGCAGAAATCCGTAAACAAATGCAGAGTGTTACCATATATCATCACCGAACGTACAGGCTCCTCTAGGTTTTTCTTTTGTCATCCTTCATTATTCAGTTCCACCGACTTGTTAAACAACTTCACGGTGCCCATATTTCACAGCTCATTTCCTGGGAACATTCCTCATAATCTACTATAACTCGGCTGTAGAGTTCTGGGGTACTTCCAATAAAGGCCAATGCAGCTTCCTGCTGATCCTGAGGGAACCGGAGAGAGCGTTCGCTGCCACAGTGTGAGTTTTTTTGGAAAGAAAATAGGAAAAAAGGAAATAGGAAATTATGAAGCAGGTTAGTATAGAGCCAATTTATCAACAAAGATCAACATCCAGCCGAGTTTCCTGGAAAGATCTTGATTCTTCATGACTCCGTAGATCATTTGATATCATCGCTCATTACAGCTAAACAGTTATTTGTCTGACATTCCTGCTGCATATTGGTTGACTTGCGTTCTTACCTGTAGTTTTCAGCTGCACCGGGAATTTTCCGGTTTTGAACAGAGGTGACGATCGACAAATAAAAAAAAACCCGCTTCATGCGATAAAACTCATCAGTTAAACCGTTTCCACCTAATTTCCACAGACCAGACCAGTAGGGTAAAGTATCAGTCTGGAAACTTTTTCTATCTGTCTGCCATTCTAGGACACTGACGTCTGTTTATGAACTATTTTTCTCTTACAAGAACATATATAACAGGCAGGTACTTAATGATTAATTCATTGTAGCGACCAACACTTTCCCTTTAAATAAGTACCAGAGTGGGTAGGGATGCCTTTGTTGGAAATAATTCATTCACAGCTAAACTCCAGGAATTCCAGGATATCAGCTGGAAAATAAACACAAGGTGTTGCCTTTTTTTCCCCCCTAAGATTAACTCTAAGAATTCAGCCTCAATTCAACGGCCGCAGGATGCGACAGAGACACCGAGAGAGTCAGAACGTGTAAATTCACCTTATAGGCCTTCATGATGTCCACTGTGTCCACAGCAGTCTGCTCCAGGACGCCCTGGCTCTGCAGCAGCGACCGCACCGTCTCTTCCATCCTGCACACAGGGGACACGTCACCGCGTTAGGCTGCACATTGCATTAAAAATAAACATGAACGGGGAGGTGAAGGAGGGTGTCATGGGACAGATGCTCCCTAGATCTGGCAGATATATTTTTGGTGTTAAACACTCATCGCTGTGGCTTTTTTTTCTCTTTTGCACAACCCCTCATTGAGGTCATTCCGGCTGCATCATGGCTCTTTTCTCCTCTGCGACGAAGCTCATATGAACTTGATAAATGGAATTTGGTGGTATTAAAGTCAGCCACCTGTGTTCACGCCCCGCACTTTGTCAACTCCGCCATCCTCCTCCTCCTCCTCCTCCTCCTCCTCCTCCTCCTCCTCCTCCTCGCTGTGTGCTTTCTCAGCATTAGCCTACACAGCAACACAAAATCCCAAATTCTCCTTGTGATGGTCTCACACGTCCGTGGATTATGACTCAAAAGAGCCGTGGATCACCCTGAATAAACAAGGCGACGTCTTCAGAGACAGGCCGAAGCCGTTTTACGTGGCCGGAGCTCCTCCGAGGAGGCGGCGCTCCGAGGGTGGAGTAACCCTGGTGCCAACACACATCCAAACACTCTTTTCTTTTTCTTTTTTCTTTTTTCTTTTATAAATCTCAACTGTGTAACAGCCAGTAAGAACCTGCCCGGAGTGCTGCTGGTTTAAAATGATGCAACGCCTGAGCCATCAGCGGCTTCAAAGTGATGAGCAGACTCAAAGGCAGCACTGTAAACATCTAAAATGGGATCTTATTTTCAAGCGGGGTTATTATTTCATAAGAAGTTTTTTAAATTGTGATTTTTTTTTTTGGACTGAATCCCAACTTTGGCTCATTTCACTATGTGGGAATCGTTTGAACGGATTGAGTCCAAATGAACACGCAAACACTCCACTTACTTACTTATTGTGTGTTGTCATAACTATCATTTTTTCCATTTTCTTCCGCTCACGGCCGCATGTGTGTCTGCGGACGGCCTGAGTTAAGTGCGATCGCAGAGCGGGTGACCCCCGACCCCGGAGACCCGGTCTGCTCCAGACAATCTGTGCTTCTATTCTGTGCTGCGAAACGCCGTGGGGCCGCTTGCTAAACAGGTGCCTCCTGCCTATTTCCATCTGAATGAGAGCCACGTGCTGTCTTTATCCCTCGAGCTACGGGTTGACCTTCGACCCTACGTGTATTTACTTTCGGATTCTGTGTGGGGAAATAAATAAATAAAAAAATAAAAGAAAGGACTGAGCACAGGACCAGATAAGCTACGTGAGATGATCTCGTACTCAGCCGGGATCATGTAAACGGAAAGGATGATAAGAACTGACATTCGGGAGCGGCGGCGGACGGGAGGCGGCCATTGTCGAACACGAGTGACAAAAGAAAAGCTTCGACGTTGAATGTAACGACACTTTCCTCCCTATTCTTCTTCTGCTGATTAGATTCCCGGTGAAGTTAAACAAAACAAAGGGAAGACTCACATTAAAAAGCTAACACTGCCAATCATGATTTCAGAAAAAGAAAAAAGAAACGAGCCACTTCGGGATTAGAGCGGGATTCACCCGCTCGGTTGCGTATGGTCGGCATCAGCAGGGACCGTCACCTCTTTGTCTCCCCGTCGCAAACCCATGACTCATGTGCTTCTCAGTGTGAATGAAGGCCTTGTGACAATTAACAAGCAAAACCAGAAACGGATGAATCATATGAGAAGAGAGTTTTCCAACTTCTGCAAGTGATTTACACATTTGTGTGAGTAAATCACGTAGGTGTGGATTGTCATTATTTAGTCTTTAACTGAGAGAAACAATTATTAACATCGACTTGATCAGAGCCAGTTTTTGCGATATATCCTCACTTCCCTTGTTTTGGCTGAGAGTTCGATGAGGAGATCAATACCACTCCCACGTCTGTTTGTTCAGTATAGATCTGTGGCCATTAGCTGGTTAGCTTTGCTTAATCTAAAGGGGGGGGGGCAAACAAGGGGAAACACGAGCGTGGGTCTGAGTGAAGGAAACATAATCTGCCTACCAGCACCTCTAGAGCTCTGTACTTGGTCACTATATATCAATGGTTTAATACCGTAAAAAAAAAATTTTAAATAGACATCAATACAATATTTGTAGTTTTTCAGGAAATTTTCACGGTGCAGGGAAAGAGGAGGAAATCGGGAACAACTTTATTTACGGTTTAATTCGGTATTAGTCACAGTGGCAATATACAAGTGTCGCAGTGTTCGACTTCAATGAGGAACACTGTGGACGTGCTGTTTCGCAACACGGCGCCCGTATTAAAGTATTTGGATGTGGTATGTTCTCACCAAAGTGGGCTAAGCCTGTGTTTTATACCATTCTTTGTTATATAATAATTTCCTGGTACTTCTCCCGCAATCGTCCCTGGAAGCGAACGAGAAAGAGCCCGGGCGGGACGGTGCGAGCCTCGCCATCTGGCCCCGGCTGAGCCCCAAAGCCGGCTGTAATCAGGCCGCTAGCCGCCGACTGAACAGTCGGAAGGGGGCAGGCGGGGCGGGGCGGGCCGGTGGCAGATTGCTCCAGCTCCTGCTTTTAAATGCTGTCCTTAATCAGCGCATCCCACAGAGCAAAGAGGACGTGACATGGGCGGCTTTGGAGTCCGGAGGCGCCGGCACCGGGTCAAGGACTCGCCGCTAGGCACCATCAGCATGGCAATCAGGGGCAGTCCTTGGGCTTATGGGGGATTTGAGAAGGTGACCACCTACAGTTATAGCCACAGTTTGTGCCTAAAAGATTTTTAAGGGATTTCCACATTCACACTCTCCTCTGTGAATCTGGATCAAAAATATTCTGTCCACTGAGCAGTAATAAAGATCTTAAAGCTACTTTCTTAAATCGTGGATCTGTTGCTTGATCCAGAAACAGATGGCAACCGGAGGTACAGAATCTCCCGGCTCATTTTGGGCGACCCAAGGAAAAAAGGAAAGCATTTTTACGTGTAGGAAAAACGCTTTTCTAAATGATATACTGGATAAATCAAAACATTAGCACAAAACCATTTTAATGGTGCCCTGTTGCTCTCTCTCAATCAGAGGAAAAGTTTAGAAAAGTCACAAATTGATCCCCCATCAACTGTTTTGTTTTGTTTTTTTTCCCGGTCTCAGTCAGACGAACTAGATAGAGGCAACGTGAGGTAGCTGCAGGATGAATATGTAAAGGTGGGAGTTTTAAAATTAAACCCCCGGAATGAGAACTAGCGGAAATATCATTAGGCGAGACGACAGATGGAGTCGAAATTATTCCGATGCCGCATGCGTGAACACATGTGCCAAATAACCCGGGGAAGCAGTGAATGTAAAATTAAACGAATGTTATCAGCGTTTGTTTGTTTTGGGGGTTTTTTATAGCTGCTGTGGCCATAACCTGCATGACTTCCAGACAAAAAGTTCCCGGCATGGTCGTTGTTACCGGCAACGACCTCAGCGACCTCCGCGTTACGAGGTGCCAGGATGGCAGGAAACACTTTGATGCCCCGGACTGGTGTTGTGGCTGGAGGAGGGAAGGAGGGAGGGATTGAGGGTGTTAGGGTGGGTGGGAGGGGGGGTCCGGATATAGCTCTCCTGTCTTGAGGGGTCCGTGGCATTCCTGCACACCTGAAAGAAACCCTTTGTGTTTCCCAAACGGGCCCGGGGAGCCCTGGAGCCGCCTCGCCTTGCACGCCGCCTCCATTTTGAAGTTTCCCGCGGCAGATGTGTGACGTCTCGCCGGGCAGACTTTTGACCACTTGACGGCGGGGACAGAGCCCTGAAAAAGACTTTTGAGTTCAGCGGCGTCGCTGAGGGACTGCTAGAACTAGCTTGGACAGAAAGTGCCAGGTCCATTCGGAAGGAAGATTTATTTCATCCTGACAAAAGAAAACTCCCTGCATTCACCGCTCTGTAATCTCTTCGATTCCCGTTATCGCCATCCGTTAATTCTCGAGCTCTTCTCAAAAAACGACTGAAGTCAAGGTTCGGCATCAACAACAGAACTACACCACCCACTCCAGATAAAAATGTTTTCTCAGCTCTGCGGTGAGGTTTTTTCTTCCGTCTTGAATAAAAAAGGATTCTGCCTGAACTACTAGTTATGATTTTATTTTCCTCTGCAACACGAATAAAAAAATGCTTTTGGGCAGTTACATCCCAATGATTCCTATCAATGTTTCACTAACCAAAAATATTAAACAAACCACTTATTACACTATTTAACAGCATCGCTTTTTAATAAATTCACTAATAAGTCATTGGAAAGTATTTGCGAGGGAGCTAATTATGAAGTAATGTGGTTAAACTGCATTTGAATCAACAAATGGATTTTTCCAAAGCAGAAAAATCCTGCTAAGAACGGAGCGGGACCAGCGACGAGCAAAAAAACCATCCCATAAAATAAACAGTGTAATTTGTCATTATCATAAATCCAGCCACATAATACATATTTGCATACGAGAGAGACTGTGCTAAATGCGTGTGATTGATGGAAAATAACCCGGTTGACGGAGAATTACTTTGCATAAAAAAAAAAAGAAACAAAGTCTTGCTCAGTGTGATTCATCTCGAAGCGCTCACCAACTGCCTATTGAAAAAATCATTCAAGGAAGGCGAGAGGGAAGGAAGGATGTGTGTGTGTGCGTGAGAGTGTGTGTGTGTGTGTGTGTGTGTGTGTGTGTGTGTGTGTGGGGGGGGGGGGGGAGTTGAAGGGGCGTATGTGGAGATGAAAGCAAATTCTGACTTCCCTGACCCTTGCGCCGCGCGAGCTGAATTTCAAACACGGCATTCGTCAGCGGTCCAGGAAATACAATTAAGGGTCCAATCAATTTCCAGCCCGAGGCCTGACGAGCTCCAGGCCATCACTCCCCCCCCCCCCCCCCACACACACACCCCCCCGCACACACACGCCCAAGGAATACACACTCGATGGCGAGCTTTGATGTGACAGCGAACCGCAGAGGTGAACAAAGTGGTGCAGCATCAGGACACACCGGGGCAATTAGAGGTAAAACGCTATGTGTCGCCTCACGCTGTTAACATATGAAGGACTTCCTCTCTCTTCTTCTTCCCCTTCTTCACCATTCAGCTGTCAAAAGTTAAAATGACAGCAAGACTTCAAACGAAGGAGCGTTTTTATTCAAAACTATACTTCTCCGGTAGCTTTACTCGTCTCCGAGCCTCCGATGACAAATCCCCCCACAGACCTGAAAGTGATCAAAGGGAAGGCAAACGTTCTCCAAAGCCAGCAAAGTGCGCCCAAGACTTACCCCATCTTGAGTTTTCCCTCTCTTTTAACGCTGCCATTTTTCCGGAAAAACCCCAGGAAGACAGCGCAGACGTCCCTGAGCTCCGCGTGCAGAGACATCGGTGCGCGCATCCAGGCGCTCTGCCCTCACCGCTCTGCAGGGCGACGCAGACGCTCCCGCTGATATTTGGGTCTCTGGGCTAAAGTAGGCCACGCGGTCATCATGTAAGCCTGAGCGCTTTTCCGCTCGATCGGCGGGACAGCGCGGTCGGTCCCGTGGCCGGGTTACAGCGCCGGCCTGACAGCGGATCTCCTGTTCTCGTTTTCTACCCGCCGTGTCTCCAGTGTGTCATTATCCCGACACGGGCTCCGTGCAAAGACAGTGATCTGGCAGGCAAAGACTTTCCCATATGTCCCGCATTAAGCCCTCCCCAGAGGAGAAGCCCCCCCCCTTCAGGAGGCAAGCAGGCCGGTAGTCTCGGATCAGACTGGAATCGGGGATGGGTTCGCCGGGATCCCCCCTGGTTTTTATCGTGTGTTTGCATGTGTCTGTGTGTTTAAGTGTTCATGCATGCAGTTGTTTGGGGTTTTTACTGGTGATTAAGAGGCTTTGGCTTCGCTAAAATCAACACATTCTGCGCGGGAAAGCGCCAACGCGGAGGCTTCGCGTCAGGGCGCCCGCCGCCCGGTGAAGGGATCCCCGCGGCGCCAGCTCGGAGTCACGCTTCGCCTCTCGCCGCCGATGTGAAATGCGAAATGTGCCGCTTTTTCATCAGCGCGGTTTTTTCAGATGCTCGCTCGGTTATTTCAGTCGCAAGCACCCCTGCCAACGACCGCCTGCATCTTTGCATGTTTAACAGCCCGGACACAAGCTGGAGTCCCCCCCCGTAATGGTTGAATACTTGGGCTGCCAGCATTCCTTGGCAGAAGCATATTCACTACACAGTGTCTTTATTCTGAATAATTAAAAAAAGTGCAGCCTTCTTGCACACAGGCTTTTGCCTTGTTGTTTTTTTTCCCCCCTTTGCACAGAAAATTCGAATACCAAAGTGAAGATGAGGACAAAATCACAGAAGCAATGAGAACGTGTTTAATCTCCAGCCACACGAGTCCTACAGGGGGAGTCGCAAAGATCAGACTCAAAGAACGGGATGAGTAACAAACGTCTTAACAAGAAAGAAGCTCTAAACTGCTAAAGGATGAAAAAGCGCCAGATGTCAGCGGAGACGCGTCGGCTCTTCTCCGTCCGTCTCCGCTCACACTCTCGCTTCATCAACGCTGTCAGGAGCTCAGGTTGACCGAGACCCTTTAATCAGATTGGACCGGTGAACTATTGGAAAATCCTATTGCTGCCGAACTGATAGGGAGAACAATCACCTGGTTGTGGGGCCGGATCCGGGCCGTCGGGGGGCCCTTGCGTGACTGCCGCATCGATGGCCGCAATCGCCTTATCTGACCTCGCCGGGCCCCCGCAAAACTGTCCGTTTTGGCACAAAGTTATCCCATTCTTCTTCTGGGACTCCTTTCCAGCAAACCACTTATGTACGCCCACCGGGTGATTGCCTGGCTTAACCCAGCGCTAAGCCACTCTTATCCTCTTAGGGCTGTTTTGCAGAAAACATGCTAGGAGACCCTTTCGCGGACGTGACCTAAATGAAGGGAAGAAACAAACCCCCTGGATCTAGATTTTTTTTATTTTTTGGGTGTTTTTCTTTTTGTTGTTTTTTCAGTGAGAGGTTCCGGTCCTGGTTTAGGGCCTCGGGGACAGTTCAGAGCCATAAAAAGTCTCGGACATCAGTCACGGGTGTTACAGCGGGCTTGCGTTACAAAGGTCCTCGCCCTCATGACCGCTGACTCCCGCCAGCAACCTCTGACCTTATCAACAAGACTCACATGCCAGGGAAAAGAGAGATCAAGAGGCCAGAGCGTTTAGTATACTCTGGCAGTCATATTTCATTTGAATATTTGTAGACCGACTGCTGTGAAAAAGACAAAAGAATGTTTTGGGGGATTTTTTTGTTGTTTTTTTTTTTTTTTACACAGAATGCCCCTTTAACATCAGAGGGATTTATCTTTTCTGACCTATTTGGTCTTAAAAACCATTTAATTTCTGACTGCAGATGCTAGAAATGCATTGAAACTGGAGAAGCAGCTCCATTAAACACTGATGCTTTCCAGAATCCCCCCAAAACCATTTTACCAGACGCACGGTGCCGACCGGGTGCAACCGAGGACTAGTCTGTGAAGAGAGTAAATTAAAATGGACATTACAGAGGGAGCCAGATTTAAGGTTCTTCCCTCTTCCCTCCAGCAGTCCCACCGCATTTGGAAGGATTTAGACTGAGAGATTCATGACGGACGTCCCACATGTTCACCTCTGGCCAAAGGAGGCAGTTAGCAATGAGGAAGCCATTGAGTCCTCCGAGAGGGCGTCATCGGACCCGTCCCCGCAAGGGCCCACGGGGCATGTGGGCTCCACATGTGAGACGGAGACAGAGATGCAGCCCGAGGACGGCACCCCGGTGGGACACCTCAGTCAAGAGGACAGCCCGGAGTCCATTACTTACACTTAACCTAAGGGGGGAGGGAGGGCATTTGGGAGCCGGGAAGATTGAGTGGGAGCGGGGTCAAGACGGAGAGCAGGGGTGGACGATGCCGATAAAACCCGATGTCGAGTTGTGCGGGGAGGTGAAGTTACGCATTTAGTCGGTCGACGGGAAATCGGTAGGCAATTTTTTTCCAAAACCTATTTGAGCAAAAGTGGCACAAATTGAATGAAACTTTCCAAGCGCGTGGTTTCCTTAGTTCTCTACAACAGCAGATCGGGCATATTTGGGTTTCGGACAAAACAGGCAATTTCAAGTCATTGGCTTGGGCAGTGGGCAATTCTGAAGGGCATGGTTTGCTATTTTTTGAAACTTATCTGATGACATTATCATTGATTAAATGACAAAAAGCCATGGCTGTTTTTAATCTTACATTTTGATATCAAAACTCAACTAGAAAATTAATTCAGTTAGATATGTGTCTGTCTCTTCAAGGCAATTAAATAAGATTAAAAAAATCTAAAAATACATCTGTAAATCGAATATTAACCTGAAGCTGCCCCGCTTATTATTTTTCCAACATGGCCTTTAATGCTTTAATAAAGCCAGAGATATTAAAGGGATAGACAGTCTCTCCCGGTCCGCAAGTCTATGTCACCGCATGACAATTATAGTCACACTGGAGACCAATCACACCAAAGCTGAAGAAGCCGACTGAGATGAGCTCTCTCAGCTTCGTACGTAACTTTCTCTCACCTGCTTGTCGCGTTATCTGGACATGCAGACAGTTTTCGCTCCGTCTGCCCGGTTCTTACATTTCTGGGCCTTTAATACGGCAGAGGTAGAAGGAATTTAGCTTGTGGTCAAAGCATTGAAAAACAGCAGCAATATGTGTTTCCAGAAGAAAAGAAGAAAAAAAAGGGCTGTGGATAATCTGCAGACCAAAGCGTGAAGGGTTTTCCTAGGAAATATGGCTTTGACAGAAAGTGGTAATGGGGACACTGTCCTTGGGGGAAATTAAAAAAACGTTCCCGCTAAATGTTTTAAATGTTCAATACTGCAAACAGGACAAAAACATTTCTTTTCTCCTTATGCTACTGTATCTCGGTGGCGACGGAAATGCCAGAGACAAAGTGGACGGATTCGGCCTCTTCTGTTCGAATGCCCCTCGTCGATGCCCGTGCAGCATCTAACCGTCGAAAGAATGTGTGTCGGCCAGAGCAGCTGCCGACACGTCAAATCTATACTGCGACCATGAGGTCAGTTTAAATCACACGCTCGTTGGCTTCAGGCTACAATCTGTGAGCGACCGGCTCGGGAAGACGGGGGCGGCGGGGGGGGCGGCCTACTTCCACGCAAAAGCTTGTAATCTGACCCCTTTCAGCAGGCCCATACACATCATAACCAGCATTTTTAATCCGTGGCGGAAGCCGAGCGCGGGCTGGAGTGTGTGTTCACATTTGCGTGTTTGCGTGTGTGTGTGTGTGTGTGTGTTTTAGATTGTCTGACATAGTTACAGGAAAGTAATGGGTCTCTCTTTGACACACAACCCCGGGCTGGTGCTTTGTGAGCAAGTGCGTGGATTGTTGTGAAATAACAAAATAAATAAATTTGGAAAAAAAAGGGCAATTGATACCAAAGTTCTCTATTGAAAGTGATATAGTAAAATAACCCAAATTAAGTTCAATCAGACCCAATTTCCTGCTCATGTCTTGGGAGTTAAAGAGCAGAGCTGAAATGGACCAATAAATCCGCTAAATATGAGGTGCTCCCAAAATAGTCCAGACACCTATTATCTATTTAACAGCCCTCATCCCCATTGGGCAGGAGTAAGGAAGTGACTTCAAAAGAAAGGACCCCCCCCGCTAACCACCCACTACCCCCCCTCCTGTTAATGACCCCAGATGTGTCGTCTTGAACAGGGGCCTGATTCATCTGGCTAAATCCTGCATTCGCCAAGGCATGCTGGGGAGGGTGGGGAGGGTGGGGAGGGTGGGGAGGGTGGGGAGGGTAGTGGGGTGTTTTTTTGTGGGGGGGGGGGGTAGGCTGTTTCAGAATGCGCCAAATTAAAACGCCTGGGCCAGGCCTGGATGCTCAGATGATTGGGAGAGAGGGCATTGATCTGCAAACAGCGTGCAATCACTCAGCTCCCTCTCCGAGTGTATTAGCCCTCGCTGGTCCAGCTGTGGTGCAGTGGTAATGAGGGTAGCACATGAACGCATACGATGCACACACACACACGCACACACACACACACACACACACACACACACACGAAAAGGGTTCTGAAACTTTACTCTTCTGGCTGTGGAGGGATCTCAACCCGAGCGTGACTGTCCAAACAACACGTCCAGACTTGAAAAGTGCTGCCATTCCAGCCCGTTTACATCATCTGCCCTGATACGCGCGCATGTACGCACACGTGTTTTCTCACACTCGCCGAGCGACGCGCGGGGAGCGTGCACGCCGCCGTGCCCTAAATCATCGTCAGGGCGGCGGCCGGGTCGGGGCGCGAGCGCGAGTGCGGCGGCGGCTCTCGCAGGGATGAGCGAGCACGCGTCCCGGGGCGTCAATGACTCCGGTTTGGTGGCCGAGCAAAGGGAAGCCGGG
The DNA here is from genome assembly GCA_016859345.1 of Istiophorus platypterus. NCBI lineage: Eukaryota > Metazoa > Chordata > Actinopteri > Istiophoriformes > Istiophoridae > Istiophorus > Istiophorus platypterus. Next base: position 10,775,314 of record CM029131.1, on the reverse strand, counting down.
GGGGGGGGGGGGACTTATTCCCAGGCCGGCTTCGGCAAACTGGTTTACCTCAGATGCCTTACGAAGAACAAAAGTGACAAACAGCAAGATAGATAAGCCTGAAAAGAGGCAAATGGCACAAAGATATTGGAACTGAACTTCCAAGGTGTGTATGTGTGTGTGTGTGTGACCAGACTTCAGAACAGCGAGCAACAAAGGGCTCCCTATTTTCCCTTTCTAGAAGTGTCTACTCTCCACAACAGGCAGAGGAATGACCACTATAAAGTCTTAAGAGGACTTTGGTCCCTTTCCACCACACACTCACACACACACACACACACACACACCAAATGAAATAGCAGCTCTGGTCATTACCTGAAAACTGCCTCCCTCATCTCCGAGCCAGACGTTAGCGGAGGGCCCCCAGCGGCCCCCGTGTTCCTGTCTGCTCACCGGTCATCCTGTCTGAGTGTGGTAACACAGGATGGGGAGGGAAGGGGGGGGGGGGGTGTTTTGGACGAGGCCTCAGAGTGTCCTTGCGGGATAGACGTCCGAAATTCACTTCAAGGATTATATTTCTGTCTCTAAAATTAATTTAGCCTCTTTTCCTCTACACTCGTCTGCCGAAGGACAAGAAGACGGGTTTTCTTTTCTTTTGTTTCCTCTTTTCTTTCCTAAAGCGCCGCTGCCGGTGTCCAAGTTTTACTCCTGCCCTCTCCCGTCCTGGCTCTCAAATGTCTCGCCCATATGGAGCCGTGGGACGTCCAGGGTGGGCCGGGGAGGCCGCAGGGCTGTGGGCTGGAGTCTCCCGCTAATCCGCAGGAGTTTAATGACGGCAGGCCCCGCTAGTGGTGGTGAAGTCTTTTCGGGGGGGGGGGTGTTGACCTGAGTCAGGAGGGGCCGGGCATGTGACCCACGCCGAGCTAAGAGCCCAACTGGTTGGGGGAGGGTGTGTCTGCATGTGTGTGGAGGAGTGGATATAGGCGTGTGTGTGTGTGTGTGTGTGTGTGTGTGTGTGTGTATACACCTATGTCTGGAGCTAAGTGGTCAGTCACTTGAGGAATGTAGACTTTCTGATCTCAGCCGTGAAAATGCAGGCAGGCAAATTGAGCTTTTTTTTTTTTCCTCTTTCTTTCTGTTTTTTTTTTTTGTGGGCGAAGGCAGAAAAGAAAAGCCGGTTGTTCCAGTTTCGGCGATTCCCATGTTGCGTTCTACCCTCGCCAATAAAACAAAAGGAAAAACCTGCAAGAGTTCCCAGGGGGCGCACAAAGGAAAACACACACACACACACACACACAGGTTGCAAGAACCTGAGGTTCCCCAGGGCGCGTCTGGCTCCGGGAGCCGCCCGTCTCATCGCTGTGGATACGCCTGTTTGCTCCCGTTCTTTTTTTCCCGGCGTGCGACGCTGCAAATCGCGGCCCTGACGGGCGTCTCGTTTGCCTTTGTCTCATATCGCCGCCGAACACCTCCGTCTCCCGGTGAGACGGATCATAAAAACGCGGCAAAGCCTCCCCGGAACAAAAAATAAAAAAAAAAGAAAAGGCGTTGAGCTAAATCCGACCGGACCCTATTTTTGGCAGAGTTTGGAAAATCCATTTAAAACACTCGTTTGCATAGCGTTTGATGTCTTTGCTGCCACGTTTGGCTTTTATCATTCAAATTGATACGCCCGTCGCCGGCCTGATCCCACTCCTGCCGCCATGATCCGGGGCACAGCCTCAATTAATTAGCGATACGCAAATCAATGGTTGCCCCGAGGTCGAGCGGATCCCGGGCTGTTTGAGAGATTGGACGTCCACTTAGCGTGATTTGCGGGTGTTATCTTGAAAAGGCACATTGATTAACCGAGGAGTTTTTTTTATTTATTTATTTTTTATTCCCCTAATGTGTGACAAATAAGGCTGGAACGGTCGGGAGATATGGATGAAGGGTCTCACAGGAGTTTACAAAAAAAAAAAAAAAAGTAATAAAGACGTAAAGAAAGAAAAGCAGCAGAGACGGGAATAATTGTCGTTTGTTTGGTTGACGGCAAGTACGCACCCATGTGAACCTGTGCACGTGCGTGGGGGTGGTGTTTCCATAAGCCAATAACTGAAAACAGCAGAGCAAGCAAGGAGGGTGGAGCTGGGGTGGGGGGGGCGAAAGTGGGGCAAAGGTTCATGGGAAGACACTTGTCAGTGGCCCGGTGACCGAGTTATCTTTTTCTGTTTTTTTTCTTTTACTGGCTTGTAAGCCCCTAATTAAAGTGACCACACTGATGTCCCATCTGCCACCGGGGCACAGTGCCACCGATTATTGGCTGCCATGTAAGCGTGTTAATCCACTGGAGGGCCAGGTATGAGTAAACACACAACCGCACACACACACACACACACACACACACACACACTTACACACACACGCATGCACGTTGGCAATCGCTCGGTACGCTCGCTCATTCACATTCAGATAAGCGCCCGGCAATGCCCAAACAAAGATTAAGACTTTAACAGTGAGAACAAAATCCTGTTAGCTTGTTTGTGTGGAGGTGGAGGGAGATATCTGAGGGGAAAGCTGCCGAAACCCGACGTTCCCACAGGAACTGCAAAAGATAAATAAATAAATAACAGGCGGAAATTACAGCAATCCGGTGTAATGACAATGAGCGCGCGCCGCCGGAATGACAACAGCCGAGCGAGGTGGCGAGGTCGGGCAAATATCCCCCCACTTTTTCCGATAAACGCCTTTTGAGGACATAATGGAATCTTTGTTCATATTGTGGAGCGCCGGTTGGCCGCCGGGCGCCCAATGAGAGCCATCCATCTGGGCGACCTCTGCCACGGCGACAAATTCACCCGTCTCTGCGGGGACCCAATCAGGGATAAGCTTTATATATTTCCCTCATAATAGAACCGCAGCACTTTTTCTCTCGCTCGGGCCACAGGATGTTGACTCCCATATTTCTCCCTCTTCCCCTGCAAATTCGCCCCACTTCATCCCCCCACCCTTTAGGAAACTTAGTCCAGGAGGGACCTTACTGTATCTCCCCAAACAGAATCCCCTTTTTACTGGGGGACGTGGGCGGAGAACCTGCGTCTGCATGCAGGTCAAATGGGGAATCACCTGTTTCGGGTACGCCCAAACACAAGACATGGACAGGTGCAGCCGTGGATGCTGGAAATCTAAAAACCGCCTCTGACAGGTTTATGCAGGATTTTGTGATGATTTGTGTGCCACCCCCACCCCCCCGCTGACTGAACCCGAAGGTCGTGCTGCGCCGACCAGAAACCGCCTATAAACCGTCATTACGTAGGTCGCGTCCTGCACGGCTGGCCACTGGCGCACCAGCCAGGGGAAACTTGACCGAAAAACGCGAGCGCCGCCTTCAAAAACTGTCGAACTGTTGCTAAAGGCACCTTGAGCAAGGCGCTTAACACAGCCCCCCCCCACGGGTCTCCGTGTTATTAAAGCTAAGCTGTATCCAGCAGCTCTAAAAGTGTAAACTGCACAAATGCAACGCAGGGTGTTGTTTCATAAAACGGATATGGGGGAGGCTGAACACGAGCGAGAGACGCCACCGAGCTTAATTCAGAGGCAACAATGGAACATTTTAAATATGTGATAAATCTTTGGAATGGCTCTTAAATATTTTATTCCTCCCCTGGCGGCGACTCCCGCCTCATCTGCGCCGTAACACTGGGACCATTAAAATGTACAGGATTTTCTCCACCAACTTAATGAGAAGATAAGCAGTCAATGTGAAATCCTCTGGACTTTCTTTCTCTTTCTTTTTCTTTTTTTTTGTTCCCTTGCATAAGTAAAGCGCTGACTGCCTATCGCCTAATTACGGCATCGGCTCGGCTCCCGGCCCTTGATTTGCCGTCCGTCCCCGTGCCGTCGCACCTCAGCGGCCACGGGGGCGGAGGGCGAGCTCACGAAAGCGGAGGTTACCGCGAGTTATGACAAGAGCGTTCGGTCGAGCGCGCCGCAACTTTTACGACGCGTGGCTCGCTTTCATAGCCGAAGCAATGCGGTGCTGATGACAAGGTCAAGTGGCCGAGAGCAATATCGCTGAAGTGCTCAGACGAGACGGCGAGAAATAGAAGGTGCAGAGGGCGAGATATCGATTTTTGAAGCCACTGATTGCAGGAAATTGATGCCAAAAATCAGGCATGTTTACTTAAATGGGCGGCGACTGGTTTCCGTAAAGTAACTATGAAAGTAGTGCTGTAAAAAGTACAATATTTCTCCCTTTTAATGTAGTGAAGACATGTAAGGTAACATATGATTAAAATACTGCAGGAAAGCACTTGAATAAATGATTTGAGTTGCTCTCCAGCACCGGCTGTGCCTCCTGCACAAGGTCACAGGGGGGTCAACACTATTTATTGAATGAGATGAGCGATTTTACCGATGAGTCTGCTACCTCCACCGATGCCAGGCACAAGTTATCACCGCAAGGTCGGCAAGACCGGATTCTAAAGGTCATCGCACTCCTGCGCTAATGTCAGACCCCCCCCCCCATTTTCACCTGGAGAATTGCTGCTGCAGTGAAACCATCTGCGCCCGTCCCAGCTCTGACTCCTCCGTCACTTCCCGGAGACGCTTCTCGCTCTCCAGTCGCAGGCGTCGCTCTTCCTCTAGCTCGTGGATCAGCTTTTCTCGCTGTGGGTGAAAAAAGGAAAACAAAAAGAAAGATCAACCTCCTCATCATCATATGACAAATTCATGGCTCTTGAGTCTAAGTCCCTGAAACCCCGTCTTTCACCAGGGATGTCATTTTGCCGCTGAGCCCGGACTCTGACCCCCCCCCCCTAAAAAGTTGGTTCAACTTTAAGACCCTTAAACAAATCTTCAACAAAAGGCGCCCAAACACCTTTCATTCGTCTGATATCTAACACAGGTTTTCCTGGTTTGAAAAAGAAGAAAAGAAAATCAAAGCCTTGCCTTTTTCTTTCTTTTTCTTTTTTTTTGTTCCCTTGCATAAGTAAAGCGCTGACTGCCTATCGCCTAATTACGGCATCGGCTCGGCTCCCGGCCCTTGATTTGCCGTCCGTCCCCGTGCCGTCGCACCTCAGCGGCCACGGGGGCGGAGGGCGAGCTCACGAAAGCGGAGGTTACCGCGAGTTATGACAAGAGCGTTCGGTCGAGCGCGCCGCAACTTTTACGACGCGTGGCTCGCTTTCATAGCCGAAGCAATGCGGTGCTGATGACAAGGTCAAGTGGCCGAGAGCAATATCGCTGAAGTGCTCAGACGAGACGGCGAGAAATAGAAGGTGCAGAGGGCGAGATATCGATTTTTGAAGCCACTGATTGCAGGAAATTGATGCCAAAAATCAGGCATGTTTACTTAAATGGGCGGCGACTGGTTTCCGTAAAGTAACTATGAAAGTAGTGCTGTAAAAAGTACAATATTTCTCCCTTTTAATGTAGTGAAGACATGTAAGGTAACATATGATTAAAATACTGCAGGAAAGCACTTGAATAAATGATATGAGTTGCTCTCCAGCACCGGCTGTGCCTCCTGCACAAGGTCACAGGGGGGTCAACACTATTTATTGAATGAGATGAGCGATTTTACCGATGAGTCTGCTACCTCCACCGATGCCAGGCACAAGTTATCACCGCAAGGTCGGCAAGACCGGATTCTAAAGGTCATCGCACTCCTGCGCTAATGTCAGACCCCCCCCCCCATTTTCACCTGGAGAATTGCTGCTGCAGTGAAACCATCTGCGCCCGTCCCAGCTCTGACTCCTCCGTCACTTCCCGGAGACGCTTCTCGCTCTCCAGTCGCAGGCGTCGCTCTTCCTCTAGCTCGTGGATCAGCTTTTCTCGCTGTGGGTGAAAAAAGGAAAACAAAAAGAAAGATCAACCTCCTCATCATCATATGACAAATTCATGGCTCTTGAGTCTAAGTCCCTGAAACCCCGTCTTTCACCAGGGATGTCATTTTGCCGCTGAGCCCGGACTCTGACCCCCCCCCCTAAAAAGTTGGTTCAACTTTAAGACCCTTAAACAAATCTTCAACAAAAGGCGCCCAAACACCTTTCATTCGTCTGATATCTAACACAGGTTTTCCTGGTTTGAAAAAGAAGAAAAGAAAATCAAAGCCTTGCCTTTTTCTTTTTTTTTTTTACTCTTAAGGGGGCAAAAAGAAAATAAGACAATAAGGGCGTGATGACATTTAAGGCCCCAGGTTGGCATTGCTTCCGGTAGTTTGTTGTTACTTCGAGCGGCTCATAATGAACCCAGGCCTCCTCGCCTGTCGCCGCGGCAGAAAGTTCACACTAAATGTCAAACAGTATCGGCGAGCCGGTTCTCCGGGGCCCCGGTCCGTCTCTCCCTGCCTCCCCCCTCCTATTTCCTCCCCCTCATTTCGGCACCGCGCCGCCGAATCGCGCGCGTGCTCGTGGCATCGGCGTCCCCCGGGCCTCCGCGCTCTCGGCGGCCGACCCGTACTTCGGAAGGCGGGGACGTGTGGTACCACAGCTATGAACGCCGCGTTTACGTTCCCCCGTTCTCTTACCCCCACATCTAAAAACCGTGCTCTGCTCTTGCGTCTTTTACTTATTTTCACAGTGCTCTTGCTCAGTTACTTTGTGAATGAGCTTTTTTGGGTTCTTGTTTTCTTACAGACTAAACATGACCTTGCTTGATATCGATGGATCCCAGATTCGCCTTCTGGTTACGGGACTGAAGGGTTTCAATTAACGCTACATAACTCACAGCACCAATCATGGAGGTGAAGCCAAGTCACGCTTGATTTTCATTCCTCTCCGCAGGCTTCCTCGCCTCATGTTAGCGTTGTTCCACAGCGAAGTTGCGATGGCGTTTTGCCTTTGAAGCTCAGCCCGGCGTGAGTCAACCGCCTTCTTCATCGAGGGGAACTCTCAGAGTCGTGCGGTTCGTAAGGTATCCGTGGATCACATGGCAATTTTTTGTCCGTCACTTTTCACCAGAGGACAACTCTAAAAAATGAAATTTCCCCCCTTTTCTCTTCTTCGTCAGCCTTTAATTGGATTCTTCTCTTTCTGATGGCCTCGGCCATCTGCTCCCGAAAGAGTGATCTGTCTTCGCCTCAAGCCCAATTTCAAAGCCTATGGCCCCGTGACAGTACACTCACACTCGAGGGGCTGGGGGGGGGCAACTTTGGCAATGCGAGTTAGATTTTCAGTGTAAAAGTTCTGGAGGGGCTTTGAGCAACCGCTGCTGGCGAGGCTGACGGAGCAAACGAGCGAGGATCGTCCTCTCGGCCCCGGAGCCTGGCATCGCCTGCGCCGCCACCGCTGCCGCCACCGCTGCCGCCGCCGCTGCCGTCACCATCACCACACGACAATTTATGACACAGCAATTGGCTCGGTTTTCTTAGCCAAAGGCTTAAGTGATCAGCCATCTGTCACTATCTTGTCGGGAATATCAGCTAAAAATACAGGACTGTAAAATGACTGTGCAGTTGGTTTGAGGCCAGAGAGACTAACTGGACTGTCACTGGAGGAAAAAAAAAATAAAAGATTAGAAAAAGCGGCTTCTTCCCCCAAATCGAAGGTGCAGCTTCTGCTGAGCAGAAGATTTGAACGTGAGTCGCACTTCATCTTATTTGTTTGGCTTAACGCAGAGAAGACATTTTCTCCAAGAGAAAGAAAAAAAAAAAAAAGCCTAAGTGTTAAGTTATTATGGCTGTAATTGTGTTTGCAAAGAGACGAGTCATTTTCTGGCAGTGAACTCGGCGGAGGATTATCCTGTCAGCCCTCGGTAAAAGATTATATATCATCATCTGCCCTGAAATGGGAGATCACAGAAAAATGTATATGAAGAGCACGTCTGTTCGGACTTAAGGGAGCGTCGGCGCCGCCTGATCAGAGGACAATACAGAATTATTATCTTTTTTTTCCCCCAACAGTCTAAATCTAATTTATAAGTCTGACTCCTCACGTTACAGTCAGGCTGAGCTGCCTTTCCAAGCATTACGGGGACATCTAGTGGTGTAAAGGCATAAGAGACACTGGCGGGAGAATGTGCTCAAATCTTTAATCTTTTTCCCTTGGCCATCGTCAGTATATTTGTCTTTCTACTGAGTGTATCATCAGCATCTGTGCCCATGATTTAACGCTACGACACAAAACCCAAATAAGAAAGAAAAATGTCAAAACAAGTGGAAAGCGTGCCTATAAATTACCCAACATTTTAGAAAATTGCTATTCTCAGTGTGACCATACCGTTTTGGACGCGACCGCCGAACGGCCATATTTCACTATATCGTTACTTGGCAGGAATTCTGCCACAAAGGCAGATTTCTGACTGGGTGAATCGGTCGGGGAGAGGGAATATTAAACCCGGGTCACTGTAAAAACCAGTTCTGGTTCTCTCCCTGTGGCCGTAAATCCATGGCTACCACTTGGAGCAGCTCTCTACACAACGGGGAGGCCCCCCCTTGTCAGGAGTAATGGCCACTGTAAATCCAGTCGTACGGGAGCATAAAGTTGTTCGCCCCCCCCCGCCCCCGGCCGAGAGCTGGACTAATATATCTGGACGGCAACCAACGACTTTCTGGCTCTTCCTCACCCCTTTTCTTCTTCAAGGGAAACTGGGGCCAAGAGATGCAAAAAGGCAACATGAAAAAAGGTTTTCTTCATCCCTGCGGCATGTTTCCAGCACGATATGAGAAAGGGGTTTTTCTCCTTGTGCAACATGTTTTTAATAATACAAACGTGGCATAAGGGCACTAAAAAGGTGCTAATTACGAGCGCAACCGCCGGCATCTCGCGGTTTAGCCGAGCCCCCCCACCTCCCGGTTCAAACGATCGCAAAAGGCCCCCCTCTCTCCGCGGCGACGCTTGTTGGTCCCTGGTGTCTCAAAGCACAGTAGCCTCAGCCCGGACTTTCGTTGCCCACGCGGGCCTCAGTGACGCCCCAGGCATAAAGCACCGACCGCTACGTGTCTGCTGACAGAGTCCTGCCAACAACCTCAATAACAACACAGGATTTATGGCCATCGTAGTTAAGAAAAGGTGGGGGGGGGGGCTCTATTGCTTTTGTTCAATATATAATTTCAGCAATTTAACAAGGCCCGGGGCCATTAAATTAAATATTACCATATCCTTATGTGGCCAGAAAACCCCTTGCAATACATTAGGGTTTTTCTTGGTTGAAATGTTTATTGTCCACAGCAACCTCATGGATGTTTTTTTTCTTTTCTGTGGTGGAGAGGATGCTAATTGAAAGCATATTCCTTAATAAAGCCCCTGCTACAAAGGCAGGACACCCTCAGCGGTGTCCTGGGAAGACGTCTGAGTCAACACCGAGGTGGCGCGGGGTGAAAACGTGCTCTGCAACTTTCTGTGAGAACGTTTACTCCGAGTTAATCCAACGACCGAGGAGATAATCCACCCGCTCAACTGGTCTGTCACGGCCCCGGCCGAGAGGAGGTGCACCGCCGCCCTCCGCCTGTGGAGGGCAACGTTTTCCTGGAATAAAACTGTAGCTGCCGTGGCGGTGGCACCAACAAAGCCCCGGCTCTATCAAACAATAACAGTGGTTTTTGGGGGGTTGGGAGCAATATCGAATGGAATAGGCAGAGTAATCTATAAAATGGCCCGGGCAGGGTTTTTATATCGGCCTACTGAGCCATATATCTGAAACAAGCCCAGATTGGGTGTGTCAGGATTAAATTTGACCTCTGTCACTGACAAGGCTGCCTTCATTTCCTGGTTGATAAAAACCGTATCCATCCAGATATGGCAGAATTTATCACCGTCAACATGTAAAGCCTGAAATTGGATGGACCGCGAGATGCTATTGATTCCAATACGCTGGATGCAGTGAAATAAGTGGGAAAACGGGGATAAAAGAAACGGCGAGCGACTAATTTATGCCCGTGCCGCGTCGGGTGTCACGGGTCATGTGTTTGTAGCATGCGTGGGGTTTTCTGCAGCAGCTCAGGGCGCTTCCTCCTCGTTTCTGTCTGAAATTGTATTAGACGCAGTGGAGCCCAGGACGAAGCCTGCCTCTGTAATTTTGCAGCATTAGATGCTAATGGTATTCATCCGAGCTGAATTACTAGAAGACCCCCCCCCCACCCGATGCCCTCCAAGATCCACAGAGGACTCTAAATTAATTAGAGACCTCTGCCTCTCCTTGTTGTGCCGGGCAGCAGCGTCTCTCGTGAAAAGAAGAAAGCTGTGTTGCTATCAGGTTAAGTGCATGTGAGCGCACGGCCGCGGCCGCGTCTCCGATTCTGGAGGACGACGATCTGCGACTGTATTGATGCAGGATTTGGGTTGGGGGTACAGTTCAGGGGGGCTCAATAATCTCTTCATTACACAGGACCCCCCCTCCCCCGGGTTGGAGCTCTTTGCCTAATCAAAGGGGCCCGGGAGCGGATCTCTGGCCCGCTGCTAAAGCAAACATTGGGGACACAATACACCGCGCAGGTTCATTCATAAATAAAACATGCCACAAGGCTGTTTGTGTGTGTGTGTGTGTGTGTGTGTGCATTCGTTCGTTAGCAGGACTGAAGTCAAATGAAAGTGTAACATGAGGACGATTTGACTTCTTGGCTGGCGCAGATCAAGGTTAGATGCCGAACACAAACCGTCACGTACATCATTGAGACAAGACTTTACAAAAATAATGGCGCTTGTGTCGTAACGATTAAACAGTGAATTTGAATTAAATATTCATAAATATTTCCATTCCAAGAATTCTGTGTTAATTATGGGGCCGGACTCGGATCCCGGTTAATAAGAGGGGGGAGTTTAGGTGTTTCTTCACAGGAGCACATGTTTTCTGATATGATTTGTTATAGAAATAAGGTTGAGTCTAAACAGTGTTTTATTCGCCAGAAATCTGCGTCCTATGTCCCCCAGGGCTCCATCAATTCAATTATCATGGAGAGCCACTACATTAGAGTGTACCACTTCTCTCTCAGGCAGCCGCCGGCGCTATAGCGAATAATACACACACCCCAGGAATATGCTAAATCATATGAGTGGCCCATTTATCATTGCCAAGGGAGACCCCCCCCCCAACCCACGCACTCCAAGTCATTCAGTCAGTCACACACACACACACACACACACAAATACACTCCGGAGAGTGGGCGAGAGGGACGGTGTGGAGATGCGATTTGAGCCTGGCTGTCAGCGCTCGTCACCCGGTGAATGTGCTGAGCGCTGGGGATGGGGGGGGGGGCTTCCTTCTCGGCCCTCGCCCCTGTCCATGGCTGATAAGGCCAATCTGCAGAGACGGCACCTGAGCCCCCCCCACCCCCCCTCCCCCGTCCCCGGTCCCCAAACCTCCACGCTGTCAAACATCGTCCAAACAGCTGTCAGAAACGGTCCATGAAGGTCCCCCAACGATGGCGCTCCACAGGGACCCAGCTTCTACTCCTGTCTTTTAAACCTGGGAGCCGCTTCTTTATCTGCTGGAAGCACTCTACAGAAGATCTCCACCTCAGAGGTGCTTCTTTTCATGGTAGTTTACACACTAATAAATCATTGTCAAATAAACCTTTTTACCTTGGACCTAATTACTGCAAACTAATTAACCCCCGGTTAATGCCAAGTGGAAGTCCCGCCTCATCCTGTCCTCAAAGTCAAGACGTTTCAGCGTCTCTCGTCCCGCCTGGCTCGTCCAACTTGGAAAGCTTCGGCTCGGTTTGCACTGGGGAGAACGTGAAGTTGTCTTCGAATTATATGTCGCACATATGGTCTTGTAAGACCTGACCCAGTTATGCACAATATGTACATACTGGCGGTCTATCAAGCTTCCCAGTTTACTTTAAACAATGTTAAGTAATGGATTAGGATATGGAAACCGTCTGTGAAGGTTACAGTTAATAGAAAGGATGGCGATACTTGCAGGGGCATGATGGGAAGCCACCTCCGATCGCTACACGTCACAAGGTCGTCCAAGGCCTCATCCACCTACTACATAAAGGGGACACTACTAGCTGCAAGTGAACATTGGCACTGGACATAAATCACAAAGTGTGGACCGCTCCAATGAGGACATGATACTTGAGGCCCCTGGTTTTCCTCAACCGGCATAATCCAAAACTGAATTAGCAGCAAGGAGATGCAAGTTCAGTGAAATCTCAGCAGCCCACCGGCCGTAAGGTTTGACGGATGTTAAGTCCTGTTGAATAGCCAGATTTTAAAGTACATTTTACTTGGTGCAGCGTTAGAAACTACGTCGCATACAATCTTGCCGAATGTAGCACATTAAAAAACTGTTTTCATGCACAGAAATAGCTGATTCCTATCTTTGCTCCGGGGGGTTTATTTCACCACACTGTGCAGCCCACTCCCCACTTTATATTCACAAAGGCAGCCGCTCCTTTTCTTATTCTAACTTCATTTCCTACACAAAATACTCCGGAGAAATCCGATTTTTTTTTTTTTCCGAGCAAGAGAATTTAGCCCGAAACGATCCCCTCCGTCGCTCACGCGTAGGCTCGTACGAATCGGGACGCCGTGATTGCCCCGAACATCCGGGGACAGAGTCCTGTGTGAGTCTACCGTATACGTGTGAGGCTCGTATCTGTTTAAGCTCGGATATCACCGACCGTCCACAAACCCCCAAAGAAAAATAAAGCCAGTTTCTCTCAAAGCCAGATGGTTTATTTTCACATGTTGTTTAGACAGCCGTTTCCAGCGGTCATAATCTTACCTAACAGATTTAAATGCCTTTTTAATGGAGAACCCCCCGTCCCACCCCCAGCGGCTGAGAGGGTGGCGCTGCCTTTTACGAGCCCTGCGTACAGACTTATGTTTTCTCTGCCTGACAGGAAACCCGGCATCCTGCCTGCGGCGCTCACTTAGATTGCACTTCGGAGTGGCATCAAACGCGAGTGGGAGACGGAGAGCGGCCCTGCCCTGCACCACGCCTTTTGGGTTTTGTGGGGCGTGAGGAATTCCAGAGGAAGAAAAAAAACAAAATACAAAAAAAACAAACCTGCAGCGAACGAGGGACGTGAATGAGATGTTTGACTCCAGACACAGACAGGGCCGGCTTGTTGGAGAGAAACCGAGGCCCTCGCGGAATAAAACGTGACCCCGGCTCCGTCAAACGCCTAAGGGGAAATCCACTGTTTTCCTTGTAAGCGTTTTCAAAGATTGAGCAGGGCCAAAAGCACCATGTCAAGGCCCTAATATAAAGTTTAAGATACAAACAGCCGTCTGAGACAGGCAGGCCCGGTGGTTGTTAGACCGTATCACTTCAAAACCAATAACAAATGCGTCTTGTGTGGCCGTGTTTGTGGTGAAATACTTTGCAGATGCTCGTACGCGGAGCCTAGACCACCGATCGCCCGGCGAACTGCCCCGAAGGGTTTCGATTTCGACTGCGATTCTCTCCAAACGATTCCACAACACAAGAGAGCCGGGTTTTAGCCGCCACGTTTCACAACGGGAGACCCAATTAAAACACGCGCCCCTCAGTAAACACTGCTGTTAATGCCGTCTCGTTTTACAGCTGTGGAACTATCGTGAGCCAGACCTGCGGCTCACAACCGTGGCAGCGTGCGCGACCGTGGAGACGCCTTCCCCGCTTCCTCTCGCCGCCCGGCGCGGCACCGGCCCGGTCCCGCGGCCCGGTGCCGAAGCGGGCGGCGCCGACCCGCTCTCGTTCGCCCTGATCGCGTTACACAGAGGACGCTAATTGACGCTGAGAGGGAAGGGCCAAGGCGGGGAACAGAGGCCGTTTAAGAGAGGCATCAGATACAGAGGAGGGGTAGAGCCACTTATAAAAAAGTCCGTGGCTGTTTTAATCTGTCTCCCTGGGTTAGTCCCCCTTTGGCAGGGTGAAGATGGGGGTTGGGGGAGGCGAAGCGAAGCGGGCATGGAAGCGGGTGTCGGGGCGCGGGGGTCCTTGGGCGAGGGAGAGGGGGCAGGCTTTGCGGCTGGTGAGCAGTTCCCCTACTTTGCGCTGCCAGCACTTTGACAATTATCTCCTTGATGCAGCAGTCTCTCTTTTTCATTTCCATTGAAGAACCGTGCCTGAGCTCCGGAGCCTCCCAGGAATGCCAGAGAGAGAGAGAGAGAGAGAGAGAGAGAGAGAGCGCGCAAGGGGACTCCAACGGGGATAATCCCAATTTCAAATGGGGCTTAGTGATACCCCCCCTCCTCCATTTTCTTCCTCCAGTCCCCCCCCTACCCCCTCACCCTCCTCCTGTCTGGCACAGATAACTCATCCCTCTCTCTCGACCCCTGTGCAGGCACAGACGGCGATCCACGCCCCCCCCCCCTTTTTTTTAAAATAACAACTAATGTATCATCCTCTCGCGTGATTCGAGAGCCGGGCTTTCAGCAGAGTCCCACAACGCGGCGAGTGACGTATTTTTCTGAGGCCGCGCCGGGGTCAGAGGATGCGAGGCTATTGTTATGTGCAGCCTTGAGGTGTGGACGCACAAAACCGAATTGCATGACGTACGCATGGAAGAGGGAAGTAAGAACGGGCCCTCGACAATAACCGGGTAATAGAAAGAGTAGAACCAGGTCTTGTTTCCGCCGTGACCCCGACCTGTTCTGCGTGTTCCAAGCAAACGCTCAAGTCACCAACCGTCCCGTTCGTCGGGGCCGAGTCGACTGTGGGTGCAGGGGTTTTTCTTGTGGCCTTCATGGATCTACCGCAGTATGAAATAGACTGAATTCATACAACAGGCTTCTGACGCCAAACCGCTGTCAGGTTACCATCTTTCCGTTTACTGACTGAGTAAACATATCGAGGAGGCGATCTCTGGTCAACGTGGCAGCAATAATGCCACAGGTTGAAGGTGAGAAGAGGCGCTGCCGTCTCCTTTCCTTCTCTTTGTGTCCGCCTGAGGCGAGAGGTAAACTCACCAGGAACGGCGAACCGCAGCCCGGCTCGCAGCCGGTCGCTGCAATAAACTTTATTTGGGTTTTTATCTGCGAGGAAACGCGGCACTGATTACGGTTTGGTGAAATCTGTAAATGATTTATCAGTCGTACCGTGTTTGCACCTCTCAGGTCGTTTGTGGGAGGTTGAGGCTTCAGCGCAGGCGGCTGCAGCCTCTGAGAAACCCTGCCGACCACATGACCCTGCAGCGAAAACCCAGGGGTTACGGGTGGACGTGCGCATTCCATTCAACTAAAGTACATCTACTCACTGTGGAAATCAATATGGAGCCTTCTTGTTTCACATGCGTTTGCATGACTGTTGGCGACTGTGTGGAAGAGTCATGCAGAGGTCAGGGAGGCGGGGAACTGGGGGAAAGTCATGGGGGTGTGTGCGCATGTGACATCCTCCTTAGAAACGCTGGTGTAAACACATCCTGAAAGTGACGCCAGCTCTGGCTGCAATTATCTCATTTTACACTGAATTAGCCGCCTGTGTGTTTACGGTTTCAGCGTCTGCCTTTATGAACCGATGCGAGGCTGATGCAAACTACCGTTCACGTTGTGGATTTTCTTTTTCAGTCAACCACGTATCGCATCTCCGGTATAGCTACGGGAATAAACCGAAGCCTCAGCGAAAGCAGGAATCCCGACGGGCCCATGAGTAAGACGCTGGCTCCGCGGCCGGCCCCAGGGGCGCCCGTTCTCCGCCCGACCCCGCGTTTTGACCTCCCTGACTGTAGGGGCCCGGGGGGGAGACAAAAAAAAAACAAGCAATCCTCCTCCGGGGATCAATAGAAGATCGTGCCTGCCAGCGCTGAAAATCTGGGAGCGTACCGGCCCTTGCGCGCTGTTGCTGTAGGCCCGCTGCCACGGAGAGAGTCAGAGGCGTCGCTGGGGTGCAGCCGAACAGCTGGGCCTGTGGTCAGAGCCTCCGCTCGGAGGCTGCAATCAACCGAGGCGAGCCTCATCACGTGCCTCAACTTTTCACTTTCTGACCTCGCTTAGACAAACATGCCGTATTCACATGTTCGCAAAAACACAGAGAGAGACATGCACTTAGGCACATGTATATAGATATTTATACAAATACATGTGGAGTTCCTCATCCTTCATTCTGCCCCCACTCCCCCGTGCACCAGTTCTCATGAGAGATATCTGCAATTTCCAGTAAAGCCGAGCACGATGCAACTGTTTATTTGTTATGTTGCGCTGCGCTGCCTTGCACAGAAATTTCTAGAGTTCCTGCGGACTGTCTGCCTCGGTGCTATTCGAGTATGAAAAAAGAAAAACAAAAACAAGAACCATAACAAAAACAAAAAACAGACGAACACAGAAAAACCTGCGCTCGACGCTGGGATTATGTGTCCCCCAGAGCTGTCTTCCTTAAAATGGGCCGATGAAGTGCTGAAACACTAAAGACCGACGGGCTGCTGTGACAGCTTGGCAGAGCATGACTGTGTGTGTGTGTGTGTGTGTGTGTGTGTGTGTGTGTGTGTGTGTGTGTGTGTGTGTGTGTGCAGTGAGCACACACTGTGGCTTTTTTGGCTTTGTGCAGATTACAGGGGCGAGCGCCTCCACTGTACTTTACCATTGTTCCTTCGCTCTTGCTCCGTGCGACTTCCCTCTGCAGGCGAGCCACGGCCAGCTTTTCCCTAAACAAGAGCGAGGGGAGGGGGAGGGAGGAGAGAGAGAGAGGGGGAGGGAGAGAGAGAAGAAGAAAGGCGGTTCAGCGTGCGATCGGCGTTCAGCGAGTAACACAGTCGGATCGACATCGATATGTCTCAGTGCCAAGTTTCGAACTCCGTGTTTTTACACCAAATTAAGAAGCAACTCGTGTTTTCTCCAAGAGTTTCACTCTTTAAGGAAGAAAAGCCTCTGAAGCAACTTGTTAACTAACCAAGAGGCACTCAGACTCTCAGATGAACCAATCAATAGAGATAGCTAATCGATTATCTGATATTTAATTAAAGTCAATATCGACCCAGTGAGAGAGAAACCAACACATTTCTCTTCCATCTTTCTCTGTCTTCTGCCTAAAAGCAGAAACCACATGGGCCTGCCAGCAAAATCAGCAGACGCACACACACACACACACACACACACACACACACACATAACAAAAACACAAACACAAACACACACGCACACAAACACACACCGAGAAGACGAAGCCATCCACTGACCACACGATACAGGGAACTTGCACTTCTGTCCAGACGAAAATAGCTCAGAGGAAACAAAAAGCAGGGCATCCTCACGCCAGAGCCTTACATGCAGACACACACTCATGACCGACTCACTCCAACAGACACACACACACACACACACACACACACACATGAACTGGGCTAAACAAAGAAATTGACTGTGCGCGTCCAATCCGTTTCCCACGTGAGGGCATTCCAGACTTTAATGGGATAAATCTTGGCACACTAGCGCGGATAATAAAGAACCCTGTTTTATTGCTTCTCCTGAGGTATCACAACAACTGAAACACAAGAGAAAACACTGCTCCTGGACAAAACCAGCCCCGCATCTGACAGGCGGGGATGAGACACACATTCACTGTTTGGCATTCTCCTTTATTTTTTTTCTTCTTCTTCTCCTCTTTTTTGTCCATATTGCAGGGAAAACAATAAATGTTTCAAAGAGGGAAAAAAAGAAAAAGAAAAAAACCTCCTTTGGCAGTGCAACATGTGTTTGAATCATCATAATCTGCTGTTTTGAGACCAAAAGTCATTAATTCAAATGTTAAATACTGCTTTCAAAAAGATGTTAATACAGTGTCCACACAGTGTATTGACACAAGAGGCTCATGAGCCGCCAGATGCCCTCCAATTACCACCCTCGCCCACACATGGCCAGGTATGCTAATGAGGCCATAATTAAGCCAATGAATACATTAATTAGCAAATATTTATTAGAAGACAAGAAAAAAGTTTATGTTCCCAAGGGAAATCTTACTCGAGCTAGAATATGGGATGCAAAACTGTAAAAAGATACACAAAAATCAATCACAACCGTATATTATCACTTCTGCAACAGTGTGCAACAAAATAAAAGCCCGAGAGCATTGATAAGCTGTTTTAAATAAGCTCTAAATGTTGTTTTCTGCCAACAAACGAGCTGTATCACGTCATCACGGGCCAAAATAAAATCAACACTTCTGCTAGAAACGAGAGGCAAGCTGAGGCGCGAGTTCTGCTCCCACACCGAGAGCAGCCTAATGGGGGGGTGTGACCTAATAAAGGAGTTTATACAGCACACAGCCACAAGTAATCGAAATCACCTGCACATTTTTCCCATTTCTGCACCGGAGCGGACGCCCGAACCCCCCGCAGGCCTCCGCCGGCCCCCGAAATAAGTCATGACTAACATCTCCTCGTCTCCCTCTGACAAGACATCATTGTTTCTGAAGCGTCTTACCTGTCGGGGAGGGGGACAAAACCACCCCCCCCCGGTGATTAAGACACAGCTGGGGATGTGCAGCTGATGGATGAATCGACCGTCTGGGCTGAAAAAAGACTGTCGAGCAATAAATTCAGACTACTCCTATTACTACGGTTACTGCTGTTGCTGCTACTGCTACTACTACCACTACTGCTACTGCTACTACTACTACTACTGCTGGTACTGCTACTACTACCAGTACTGCTACTACTACCACTACTGCTGCCACTGCTACTGCTACTACTACCACTACTTCTACTTCTACTACTACTACTACTACTACTACTACTGCTGGTACTGCTACTACTACCACTACTGCTACTGCTACTACTACCACCACCACTACTGCTGCTACTGCTACTGCTACTACCGGACTGGACTGAACTGGGTACGGCCCAGCCCGGTGCGCCGATTGTGAAATAGGTGGTGCGATGGTGACAAATCCAGGAGGAAGTGAAGCAAAGTGTCAAGGCTGTGACACATAAGGGTGTGTTTTGGTGTGCGAGCGTACATTACTGTGTGTGTGTGTGTGTGTGTGTGTGTCTGTGTGTTTGTGCCTTAATAAATACGGGTGTATGGGTGGGTACAAGCATTCATTAAAGTGAAGGTGTTGCGCTACCATTCATAAATGTGCGCAAAAATGCACACAGCTGTGTGTGTGAGAGTGTCTGTGACTGCGAGCTCGACACCTGAGACTGACAAAACACACTCATGTTCCAGTTACACAATGCACGTCTCTTCCTATTACCACATGCTGTATGCTTACGGCATTACGTTACCGTGAGGAAAAAAAGAAAAAAAAGAAAAGCTCTCTGGAACTTCTCACTGCAGATATTGTTTTGCTAAACAGGACCGGCCTGGCATTCCTCCAGTCTGTGTTATGGCTGAGTATCGGCCCTGGAAGGGGTTAAGTTTCAGGCCACTTATGCACAGGCATGTTCCAGGAGCAGCGGAGCATGAGCCAACTGCACCCCGAGAAAATCATCTCCAAATATAGAGCAATTTGACATTCTGTGTTAAACATAATTATAGTAATTGGCACAAGCAGCAGTCAAAACAGTGTTCTGGTGCAAAAGCTCGCCGGCCACATTAGCATCCAATCGATGGAGGCCACGGAATCGCATTGTATCCGAAACGGCACCGACGTGCACATGCGAGCGTCCTTGATCCCGTTGCACTCGGCGCGTTGCCGCGTATGCGTCCGGGCCGACACGTCCCGCTCCGAGGTCTGTCGTTTGCGCCTCAGTCCGCGTCGACCGGGGACGGTTTGCCGATCGCTCCCCCCGTAAACTTCTACCAGCTGTGCAAACCGGCCTGTCAAAACAGCCGGACGCGGCGGGAGTCCAACCCAAACGCTTTTCTATGTCAGGGAGTTTATCTCGAGCCATCTCTTGCAGAAGGCTGGAAATGCAAAGAGTAATTTTATAATAGCGTATGGAAAATATGTGCGGTGGGTCTCGCGCTCTGATTATGGTGTTTTCGTTCTCTGCTGAAAACACACACGTTCTTATAAATGTCACCCAAAAAGGGGGTTCAGAGCTCAGAAACGCCTCATTTTAATGGATAATTATTACTGCTCGGGCCTTATTTTTGTAGTTATTGGCCATTGTTATGAACGGTTATGATAACACTAACAAGGTTTTACAGGGAAAGGAAAACGAGCGCGCTCAGGCGATCGGCCAACATCGTGGCCGCCTCATCTAAACCATATTGGGAGGTAAAAATCGAAGGTGTAATAACTACGGCAAGTACGATAGGTCAAAGGAGGAGGGAATCCCGCCGAGCTTCGATGGCGGCTCTCAAAGTGCATCACCACCTTTTTCTCTTTTCCCTACCATCGCGTTTCGGAAGATGTCCGGCGACCCTGGTAATCAGGACATCTGCAGGCTAAGAAACACAAAGCAAAGTTTAGCTTCAGCATCTGCTTTGATGCAGACATACAAGTTTTCTGCTCATCATCTTAGTTGACACCATTTGCTGTCCACCCACCCCCACACACACTTTTTGTACACATCAGAGACCATTTCCCTCCTTTAAGTGTTCGACTCCGGCAGCGTCAAAAGCACCGCGTCCTTCCCTTTGAGATAAAATGGGTAGCGCGGCGCGGAACGGCCACGGACAGCCGCCTTATCGCATTCACAGCAGATCAACCCTGTTTCCTCCACACTGTATAAACCCTCCTCACCCCCACCCCCAACCCCCACCCGCACCCCCGCCCGTCTCAGACGACACGCCGGGGCGTTTGCTCCGGTGCGTCGTGGCATGCGGAGACACGATCTGTCAGGCTTGAGGGAGGATCAATCGAAGCGAGGGCGTTCGCCCAACCTGAGCAGACATGTTGGACCCCCTGCGCTTTGAACTGCGTTGTGGGAGGCGGATGGTTTGCCGTGTTTTCATCACTGTTATCACAGCTCCTCCGTACAGGTGGTGTAATCCATTGTACATTGTTTGCTTTTAAGCACATAATGAAAGAGAAAATAAGTGCTGTGTCTTGCATTTTGGTTTCCTATTTCCTTTGCCGTAAACCACCTTATTACCATGTGTTGTCAATCTCTCATCTGTGTAGAAAGATTAACAGGTTAACAGATTAAATATCGCATCGTGCTTCAGCTCTTTCCCTGCAGCAGTTCCTCTTACTGAAAAAAAAAAATACCAACAGAATTTATAAAGGAGGCATCAATATAAACCATCTTTTCGTCATTGTCATTGAAGCTTACAGGGAGAGAAACATCGAGCGTGAGCCACAAATGTCCACAGAGTGACTCGGGGGGGCTGCATAAACGTTTGGACAGGAGCAGGAGTCGCCATGCATTTATGTATTAGTGTCTGCACTCCCGCTGGGTTAAGAGCCCCGGCGCTCACGCAATCTCCGTGGCCCACATAGGACGCACGCTCAGAGGGACTCTGAGGCGATATTCTGGCCTCCGGCTCTGGACCGGTCATTCCCATCCTTAATCCTCCTACAGCTGTGTTATGTAACCTCCTGCACCGATCCAAAATTTCACCCCAGTCCCCGGTGCTGAACAATGAGCCTACCGAGGCGTTTGATAAGTTATAACATCCAACCCGGTCTGACAGGAAAACAGAGTTACAACTGCCGGGAAGGTTGAGGTCGAGAACAGGGCGAAAAGGGCTTCGTCATCTTTGTGGCTAAAAAAAAATGTCCCATTTCATATTTTTAGATCAAAAACTGAGCAGTTTTACATCTCGCATAACTAACATTTCTCTCATATCTGTGTGGTTTCCAGTGATTTCATCCTAAAGATTTAAATGGACAAATTCCTTTCTGCAGTCGAACACCACATACTGAGATGGCATCATCATAATGAGCTTCAGCCCTCGGCAAAAACATTTTCATCTGTTTCAAGCGTCCGAGGGTGGGGCCAGCACATCTGTGACTACTCAATTGGCCCCAGTGCATTAGGCAGGTCCAATCAATCAACCGGGAAAGCGCCACCGTGGACGCCGAACGGCGGCCCGCGCCTGTTCCCGCCGCCTCAGCCGCAGCTGGTTCCTGACCTCCCCGTCTCCCCGTCTGCACCGGAGGAGGAAAAAACAGAAAAAGACCCAAAAAACAGGAGCCACACGTCGGCAACTAACACACCCAGCCGCCAGGCCGGTGGGCCGGCCAGCCAGGCACAATGAGCCTTACCTCACCGCGGCAGACCATCAATTATTGACGAGGTGAAATGCGATGAGGTCCCGCCGCCAGCGCACAAAGAACACACGCCTTTCCAAGCTGCCATGTGGCCTGTCGATGCCTTTACAAGACGAGGCTTTTATAATCAACACATTTTTGCTCCCTGTGCTTGGAGGAAAATTCATCACGTCATGTTCAAGTGATTGTAAGGACGCTTGTCTGATTGCATTTACATGTGCGTCACCTCTTTGAAAATGATCAAATAAATATATCTGTGACAATTACCTTCCTATCACGCCACCGTTTTGAAGAAAAAAGCTGTTTTCTGATGAGGATTTAGACTCCAGAAGGCCCTAGAAAGATTCAAAACTCAGTAACAATGTAGGTCATCTAAACAACCTCGCGACTTTTTCCCTTCCTCATACTTCCCTCTAATGTATGGAGCTCTGTATTGGACTTTTGTTTGGACACGTGCGCACCACACTGAGTAATGCAGTCAAACGGGTTTGAGATGATCATGATTAGCAAGAATTATCCAAAGTCAACAAAATGTTGAGTGCTCTGAGCTGTTTATGCTTTCCCTCCCTGATAACATCTAGCCCTCAGTGCTTTACCGGAGTCTCGTTGCTGGATGGCTTCATTTCATTGGGTGCAACACAAAAACGCTGGACGAGCTTTTTGTAGTTCTTTTCGCAGGAGGGACCGACATTATCTCAGAGCACGTGAACAACGGATGCGTTCGGTGTGACGAAGATTTGTCTCGGTACCTGTAAACAGTTCTAGGGAATTATCTGCAAAACCAGAGTGAGGACAATGATTTGAAGATATTGTTTTGTAGGGCAGGATCAGATGAAAGTGCATCGCGCTGCATCAAAAATCAGACATGAGGAATCCTCCGAGACTCCTCCTGAGCTCCGAGGAATGCGCTCGCCAAGCGTGGATTACCCCTGCCTGACTGTCTGTCTCCCTAAATGTTTTCTTATTCCGCGAGCGGGGCCTGACCTCAATTGTTTCAAAGCCGCAGACGCATTCCCGTCCAGACGAAACGAAACGAAGCGCTGCGGACGAGCAGATGTGCCTCTAACGTGGTCGCGGCACCCGCCCGCCTGTCTGTCGAGAGGGTTTACTCACCAGCGCGGCTCGGGAAGAACGAGGACGGGAGCCAGACACCAACACACGAGGGGCACTCATAAACACATGGATGAGCACACATGTACAAACACTCTGGCAAAGATATGCAGAGACATGCACACACACTTACACGGTTTTGAATATTTTATGCCCGAAAAATAAGAGAGAGATGACTCCACACTGTTGCTGGACCTCAGCAGCCCCAGATACCAAAGAAAAAGAAAAACTATGATAGATAGAGCAAGTTGTACCCCCCAAAAAAGAAAAAGATAAGAAACATTCAACCAGACATACCTTGTTTTGAAATCGGGTTTGTCAAAGGACAAACTCGCATTCCAACAGGTAATAATCCTGACTATGTATTTAAGCTTTTCCACCGATGGTGTTTGTCTAGCTTCTGTCAAATTCAGACACATAATTGAGTTTAAGTAAGGCACCTTTCACGCCGGACTGCAATTACCGCATGATTTAGGAGTGTACCTGTGTTTTGCGAGGTGCATTCAGACAGGGCAAACAAAGCCCGTTTTACTTTACCGACTTTTGCAGGAGCTACGCTCCCGCCGAGGTACGTGGAAAGATCTCTGCTGAGAAGGGGCGTTAAGGCCGGGGTGATGTGTTTGAAATGAGCTAGTTTCGCGTGACGTGACGTCTGATCGTGTCTGAGGGCGCAAGTGTTTATACCTGGCGGCGAGAAAAACCTGCCGTCGCAAAGGTGGGAAAATACGTGATTAATCATACAAATGGAGATAAATGAGCCCTCCTTAAAAGCATTTGTGGTTTTGCACCCGGTTGTACACATACCTGTAGGAAGTGTCAAGAGCAAGGTTCTGTGGAGAATGGAAGCGAGCTCGAGAGAGGACAAATCCTGGATCCTCTCTCAATTTGGCACACTTGGCCGAGCATAAAGTGGGCACGATGCTTGGATTAAGAAAGTGAAAAGCCCGTCCAGACAAAGGTGTTGGAGGAGTGTGTTTCAGATGCACCTGACCAATCCGACAAGTGCTCCATTTGAGGCGACTTTGCCTGGGTGACCGTGGGCTGCGGTGGGCTGCGGTGGGCTGCGGTGGGGGGGGGTGGCTGGGGGAACCTATGGGACATACCTTCCAGAACTCGCTCACTGATTTACGGGCCCCTGCGTGTCCAGCTAGCTGATTAGTTGGTCCGACTTCCTGCCAAGAGACAGGTTGAAAAGCGAACGCTGGAACGCCGGAGAAAGTCTCCCACATGCCGTATGTAACTCACACGTTTGGCGCATTGTTCTGCCTTTCACACCCTGGGCCGGGCCTGGGCTGAAGTAATTGGGGAGCGGGGACTCACATTTACTACTGTGCCGTAACACTAGAAGGTTCTGCTGACTCATGGAGACCGTGCAAAGGCTACGGGGTGTTTTACACCGGCTGTCAACACATCGTTTTCAGAGAGGCGGGCAAACAGTAGCCCTTTACAGAGGCAGACAAATGGCAGCGGCGAATACAATAGAGACAAAAGTGCGGTAAACGGGAGCACTCGAGCAAAGGATCTGCCATCTCAACTTCTACCCCAGCCCTGGCTGCATGTGTGGTGTTTTTTCTTTTTTGCGTATACAAGTTGCCGGGCAGCTGTTACAGAAGTTAATTTGTGATAATTATGTCTATTCTGCAGATTTTGCATCAGTTCGCTGCATCGCTAGGTTCAAGTCCATCACGTAGCTCTCAGTCTCTAGATAGAAAAACCTGAAAACTCTCCGAAACAATTCTAATGAGTTCAAATTACAGGATATATAGACAGTGATAAAAGGTTCTATCAGTTCTTTCAGTTGTCGAAGGACTATTGCTATAGCGTTCTGGTTCTGGCACTCTGGCATTCCGGTAATCAAGTAATTAAAAGTTATTGCGCTCATTGTAATTCACCCTAAGTAAAGAGTGTCACCAAATGGCTTAAAGAACTCGAGGGCGACAAGGGAGGTGTTTGAAAAAGAGTTTTACTGCACGAAGGTGAGCTTCTCCAGCAGCCTTTATCCATTTCCTTTCCAGCTGCGCCAACACCTCCAGCCACTGGATGGGGTCCTGCATGTTTCCCTCCCGCTATTATCTAATGATTTACAGCCGAGAAGGTGGGGAGCCGAAGTTTGTTGACGTTCCCTGCCCCGCACAACCTCAAATACAATGCTGACCCCTTTCTCCAACCTCCTAAATGGCCTGTGCCACTGAAAGTATCGCCGTGACAGGGGGATGAAATATGAAACGAGAGGGAAAGCTCGCAAAGTGGGATTCGACCGCTTTGATCTACAAACTTGTGAGATGCATGTGCCTGTGGAAGTATGTCTGTGTGTAGTAAACAAGGACAACAACATATTATCTTGTAAACTGTTGACATGCAGGGACGATGACCTAAAAAGCAAATCCAATTTGGGGTTCTGTTTTTTTTCCCTAGAGATAAAATGCAAGGCATGAATACGAGAGATATAACAAAAGCTTTTATAAAGGGAAAACAAAAGTTTATGTCTGCGAGCCAAGATACTCAAACTGCCATTATACAGAGAGAAATTATATTTTATTCCACATCTAGCTGGAAAACAGGCAGTTTAAAAGCAGTAACTGCAAAAGCAGCCCCCGAGTCCTCGCACCTTGGTGAACTCACATGGAGCGAGTTCATGCATTTAGAAACCACAAAAATGCTCTGGCTCTAATGACATCACTAAGCAGTCGGCGAGGGTGTCTGGGCAGAGCTTTGTCTCCGGGCAAAACAGTCGGTGCATGCAATAAGCCATTGATAGCTAGCAAATAAAAGCCTTTTATTGGTTATAAATTGTGTCAGACCATTAAACTTTATGTTTTTCCTGAGTGACATTACTCTAAGTTAAGCCAACAGGAGACATAGAGAAAAGACATTGGATAGGCCCATTTTCCTGGATTTCCAACTTGTTAGCATTCGGTGAAACACAAAGCGTGAGATTTCAGCTGGGACACAGCGTGTTCTGGTTCTATGGCATCGAAAATACACAGCCTGGCAGGCTGTCAAGATCCTTTATTGAGCTATTTTGGTTTTCTTTCGGATGCCATTTTTGCGAAAACAGGTTCATACCAGCCCCGGAGAGCTCTGCAGGACTCTGACTGTTTTTAGAGTTCCCACGTGCTGTTCGTGGGGGAAGATAAATGTGGAGCAGGCTAAGGGGAGGAATGCATTCAAAGCACCCTTAATTGAGCTGGATGGCCTGCAGTCACAGAAGCAGAGCGTCTCAACAGGGCCCAAGCTGGGGAGATCCTGAGATGTGCCTCACACGTACACATCATTAAATCGGCTCACGGCTCCACGGTGCCGATGAACGTCGTAGAGACAGTGAGAATTACATGGGAAAGTTGTCTGGAAGGAGTCCCCCCCCCCTCCTTCAAAATGAAAGTCCCCTGGCTGTCAATGAAGGGGAAGTGCTCCCATGCTGAGGCCCACTGGGCCGGCCATTGAACAGGGGAACATTCCTCAGTAATTCAGTTTGACCTGAGCCCAATATGCTGGCCGAGGGTCACCGACTACAGAGCGCCACATACAGGGAGGAGACGAAAGGGGAGGAGGAAAAGTTGGGAAAATCGGATGTAGAGGGGCAAGAGGCAAAGTGACGGACAAGACTCGGAGGGGTGGAAGGAAATACAAAAGCACATGTCAGTATGATCTCCGGGAGTAGTCCTAATTTTGTTGACTGTATTATTCGTCAGATTCTTTTCTGGGCTGGTGTTTTGGTTAATGGTTATTGCTCTAATTATGCCAACTGGCAAGGCGTCTGGCACCCGGCAAAAAAGGCCCCGCACACACTTAGAGTTGTGACCGATGAACCCGTCTCATCCAGGGAACCTGCCTTTGTATCATAGAGCTTACGACAGCATCTAGGCCATGTTGGACTTCGGCCCTTCCACTCAAACACGGGACAAATGTGCTTGTCCCGTTACTTCTAAATCAAAACTGCTCAAATGTAGGACACACGATGTGGTGACGGAACGCGTCGGTCAAACGAGAACATGGCAGCGGGGGAGAAAATAATAACGTGGAGAAATGGCTGCACTGTGGCATGGTAGGGATGGAGAGAATTACAGTTTTAATTCTATAAAATCAAATCCCTGCGCTCGGCAATCCTCTTATCGAGTAATCCCCAGGTAGGTTTCAGGGGGCAGCGGGCTCAAACTGCCCAGTGCAGCAACACATCTGCCCTAGTGGCGGGATGATATCACTGGCTGCTGCTCTGCTCTAAATAAAGGCTTTGAGTGGACGCTGTCCAAATAGATGCTGGACTGAATGGGTGCTCTCCTTTGGCCTTTGGTAAGCGATGGTGTTGGCTATTGTACAAACAATCCAAAAACATGAAAATTGAGATAAATATCTGATAGACCTCTGCCCCTGGTCGCCGGCTGGTGAGAGCTCAACTGAAGTCTATATTGGAGATTAGAGATTTGAGCTTAAAACGCATGCAAGTTGTACATTTATTGCATTGTGTAACGTGTGTAGTGCAGTCATGGAAGACAGGAATTTCCCTTGGGTCACAGATGCCACCAACCAATTAGCTCTCAAGGATGATAAGTCACAGGGTTGATATTGATAAAACTCGGTGTACACCGCCAAGATCTTGAAAGTAGATTAAGTATTTGTTTGGAGCCACATGACTTTTTAGCTGGTAGTTTTCCTTAACACCTCAAGTTTTTGGGGCATTTACACTGCTGATATTGGAAGTTTGGTATTCAGTAGTACTACTGTAAAACATTTAGGGTCAAAAGTCAGCCCAATAAACATCTTTCTCCATGTAAGTTATGCTAGATTCCTGAAGCTTTTGTTTACCCTC
The DNA here is from genome assembly GCA_016859345.1 of Istiophorus platypterus. Classification (NCBI taxonomy): domain Eukaryota; kingdom Metazoa; phylum Chordata; class Actinopteri; order Istiophoriformes; family Istiophoridae; genus Istiophorus; species Istiophorus platypterus. The sequence goes on along the minus strand of CM029131.1, from coordinate 10,747,470 downwards.
CTACACAACTGTTGTAGCATACTGCCCTTCACTTAGATCGTTAACATCCATTGGCGTTTCCAGCTGTAGAGCATCAACTACATGGCAGATGCTGGGTTTTTTTGTTTTGTTTTGTTTTGTTTTTGTTTTTTTGCTCTCATGTTGGGAAGCACCCATTCCCAGGGCAAAAAGAAAAAAAAAAACTCAGAACAGAATGGCATTTCTATCTGGCACTTTGTCAACACCAGCAAGAGAGTGATGATACCTCCCATATTCTCCCATGCTCTCGTTTTCATGTTCCCCTGCAGTTCTGTTTTTAGAGATAACAAATCCGGCTAAAAATATAAAGCCAGTGTCCAGAATCCTACAACTGGCATTGCTGGTGTGTTATTTGCAAGCATCCTAGGCTCTTTCTGTATATAGCTGACTGTGAGGGAAGACCCCTGACCTGCAACGACTTTGACATATGGACACTAGCACTGCAGCACTTCACGCCACATTAATAAGGTGCCGCGGATACACCGACCATAACAGGGAGACTGTATCCCCATAATCCATCCATATTCTCCACCACTTAGCTGTATCCACACCCAGTTCAACACCAGTCATTTCAGCGAGGGATTAGTGGGCTGGACAGAAAAATCTTAATCTGCCTGAGACAGAGTATAAGGCAAGAAAAGGAGCGGAGGGAGGGGACCACATGCATTCCTGCACATACAAATCCCTCGCGATGCGGGATTATTTTACCGCCGCTTTAAGCGACGGGTATCCATTTCCTTCTGTTATCAATCAGAATCAAAGTGGTCTAGCAGCACCCCGGCCCCATGCTGTTGCCACTAGCAACAGGACACGCGATTCCCTGTGCAACTCTGTAATCGGGCTCAGCACAAATCAGAGATCATCCCCCTGCACATGTGTACGGCACTGCTATATGAAATATGCCCCCCCCCGGGGGGGGGGGGGATTGTTAGGGGAAAATAGCAGCTCAGGACAATGTAAAGACGGTGGACGGGGGTGCAGCCGGGGGGAAAGAAATCATTAAGCCACCTTGAATTAGGCACGAGCAAGAGCCGAGTGCACCCGTGTTCTTCAGAGGACAGAAGCACATATAAATACATACCCCCCCCATCCCCAAACAAGCACCATCAGTCAGCAAGACAGTAAAATCGTGCAGTTGCCAAGGAAATAATGCAATTTTTGTCGTGTCATCTATGCTGACGACTGTCCACTTCTTACCCCGGTGGAGACGCAGCATCCTGGTGCATTCAGAGGACACGCATGGTAATCCACCGGTACGCCTCCCTCCTGCTCCGCAGCTGCTACCCCTACTGATCCCGCAGACGATAAAGTTTACATCCACAACGCAGCACCGCCGGCTCTACGCTGCTCTCCCCTGCCTGCCTGCTCCTCCACTTGACTGAGACCCAACTGCCTCTCCTCTGCTCTCCTCTCCTCTCCTCTCCTCTCCTCCCCTCCCCTCCCCTCCTCTCTCCCACGCCTCCCTCAAGCCCTCCCAGCCCTCGTTACCCTCTCTCCTAGCCCCGTCCTCTGCCCTCGCCGCGTCTCCCGATCCGGCAACATGCGCCGACTCTCCCGACGCTGCTCCCCTTCCCCTTCACGCTACATACGCGCTCCCTCTGTGCTGCGTTTTCTCTCACTAACGCACACACTCGCTCAGGGGCTCCTCTTTACACACACAGCGATCTGCGCCTCCTCCACCTCCTCCCCCCCCGCCCACCCCGCCTCCCGGCTTTATGTTTCCTCAGAATATTTCTCTCCTCAGTCTGCCTCTGCTCCTATCTCTCTCTCTCCCTGGCTCTCGGACTGCGTCCCTCCTCCCCGGGCTTGCGGGACGTTTAACATGTGTTCGGGGAGACGGCTGCTCCTCTCTGAAGGTGGCTCTTTCCTCAGGGGAGGAGAAGCGAGGTCGGGGTGGGGGTTTATACAGAGGAGGAGGGGGAGGAGGAGTTTTCGGGGGTGACAACAGTGTCGAGGGGGGTTTAACTCCAACAAGGGGACGTGAACAGGCAAGCAGCAGCCAGCTTGTGATGTTCCACCAACTGGACTCTTAGCTTAGAAAAAAAAAAGAAGAGAAGCAGAGACGGTGACAAAAAGACAGATAGAGACAACTGAAGAGGACGTAAAGACATGCAAAATAAACAGAAAGACAAAAAGAAGGACTGAGAAATGGACCAAATCAAAATGAAAAAGTTTTGACTGACTGAAGTTTTAGGAAGAGCAGAAAGACACAGTGAAACGTTTATTTTGTAGAAACAAGAAGAATGAAGGAAAGAAAGCTTCAGAGAATATTTCAGGCCCTTCAAACCTTGGTAGAACGTTTCGTGCTGTGGGTGCGCTTGACTGTTTTGGAAAGTTACAAAAATTTTGGGAGGCAAACTTCCCCATTCTAGTGTTGCAAGGATGTGGGAAGAAGGAGTTTCAGATGCCGCCCGGTGATCCGACAAACGCTGAGCTAAATGTTAAAAACACATCTTTGTCTGTCCGTTACGGCGCTCCATCCAAGCTGAGCCATTGTTTTTTGACACCTAAAAATTGAGCTTTCTGAAAACAGTCTCCACATCTGAAAAAAAAAACAAAAACCCTGGCCTGCCTGTTTTGGAGTGGACAGGGAGACCAGAGCCTTTGGAGAACACAGAAAGAAAGAGAAGCCACTAACAAAGGGCTGATAGGGGACAACCAGGGAAGAGATCAGGATCAAGAGAGCGAAGGACATAAAGTGAAAGCCAGAAGGAAAAGAAAAGGCTGAGGAAGAAAGAGAAAGAGAGAGAGAGAAGTGCTTGGGTCCGCTTGGGCCGAGTGATGGACCAGGCTCCGGCCCATCTGCCGCAATCACAATCAGTCTCAGCTGAATGGCTGTGACAAACTGCAGCCCGGAGCCCACAGCCTCAACCAGGCAGGACGCCTGCAAGAGCCGAGGGAGATGGGGCGGGGGGGTTGAAGAGGCGGAGGGGGGGGCTCTATTGTCTGCTCCCCAATAGGACCAGTGCGAGAGGGGGCAGGCACCGGAGGAGTGAAAGGGGGAATTAAAAGGGTCCCAGTGACAGGAGCGCTCAGTTAAAGAGGCCAAAGAAAGGACGGGGTTGACTTAGATGCCGGGGCCATCACTGCCGCTCTGCCCCGCATTCACTGTCACCGACGTCCCAAGTGACACTGACCAGGAGAAGGGAACTGGAGGGGGGGGGTAACATAAAGATGAAGGGAAAGGTGGAGCGAGACTGGAGATAAACATGCAGGGATGAGCGGGGGGGGGGGTATTTCACGCTGGGAAATCAGACACGATCATGAAAATAAAAAATTGACACGTCCCGTCACGTTCTCGTTACCAGGTGCCTCGTAACGCCGGCCGCCACGCTCCCATTTGTCATCATAAAACTCAGAAGAGATTCATGATGCCTGATTATTATGTATATGACCGAAATATCATGCTGGGGGGGAGTAATTGTGTTTATCATAAGCACAGCTGTCCCGCCAAGAGGAAAATCTGAATGCGGCGCCTGCGTTATTTGATTCCAAGAGCAGGTGGTCACCAATTAGACACCATTGTCCCATTTAGGTGAGAAAAGACTAATGGACGGCTGAGTCAGCACTAACACATACATATGTGGCGTAATCAAGAAATATTAAAGGCAGTGTTCCATTCTAATTTGATCAAGGGCGAGCAGGCGGCTCTTTGAGCGATGGCTCGGGTCCGCCGGGCGACAGACAGACAGCGGAGCTCGGTGGCGTTTGGTGTCAGATGTGGCCGTGAACTCGTTTCCCAGAATGCCCCTCTCCCCCGTTACGAGGAAACGGGCAGTGTTTGTTTTATTAGCTTTGTCTCCTTCCATTTTAACTAAGTAATGAGCGTCTTGGGGTGTGTTTGTGTGTCTGTGTGTCTGTGTGGAGCCACAAGTGTATGACTGTGCTCACTGACTGTGTGTGCGCACGGGTTTACAACCATAATTGCATTGGTAATGTATGGATGTGAGGATGCATGTGACAGAAAAATGTGTGTTGACTGTGTCCCTCATTGTGTGTATGTGTGTATGTTTGTGTAGGGAGTTCATATATGGGCTTTCGCATGTGCAGTAGTTAGTGTGTGTGTGTGAGGGAGTGTGTAATCATGCAGAATGTGCAAACGCTACTGTTCTCTCGACCATAATTTTATCCATTTATTATACTGTGTATATTTGATGGCGTGTGTGTGTATGTATGTAATATTCATATGCATTTGAGGGTGTGCATGTGTGTGCATTTGTGTGTATGTGTGTTTGTGCGAGTGCTTGAGAGTTTGTGTGTGTGTGTGTGTGTGTGTGTGTGTGTGTTTTCGTGTCCACTCTGTGCGCTGAGTGATCTGCTGAGCTCATTAAGGCACTGCTTATTGCTCTGCCAGGGGTGTCAGTGACAGATTCCACTGTTTGGAAACACTCAGCCGCCCACACAGCCAGCCTGGCTCCACCACTGTCGCACACACACACACACACACACACACACACACACACACACACACACACACACACACACACACACACACACACACACACACACACACACACACACACACAAACACACACACACACACACACACACACACACACAGACACACACACTCAGGCTAGGTTAGCATTCCACAGAGAGGAGGGGGCTGTAGGGAAGGAGACAGGATGGTGCTGGGACAGTGGCTGGAGGGATGGTGGGTCGATATGGATTTGTAATGGGGTGCAGGGTGGTCCGGGGGGAAAGGGATGTTGGTGTTGGTGTTTGTGGTTGTGGTTGTGTGTGTGTGTGTGTGTGTGTGTGTGTGTGCGTGTGTGTGTGTAGTACATGTTTGGGCCCACCGGCAAAGGAAACGTGTGAGTGTAAGCGCCCTTGAATCGAAGTGTTGAATGGCCTGGGTTGAGGGATGTTAGTGGTTGGGGTAGCTCATGTGCAGTGGTGGAACAAGTATTTAGATCCTTTACCGAAGTGAAAGTAGCAATTCACCAATGTAAATTTCCTCTATTACAAATATAAACTCAGTTCATGTACCTTATATGCTCGGGAGCTTATTTGGTGGGTTTTATCTGTTATTTCTGACTGAGACAAATGTCTCTATAGCGACAATAAGCGAAACTTGTCGTTTGAGTTAAATTTTCCCTTTAGCAGAACAAAAACATTGTCAGCAAAATGTACATCTTGGGGGTTACTGATGGGGGCTTAGTTCAATTTAGTTCAACGCAACAACATCCAACGATGCCCTGGACCAGCTAATGAAAAATGGAGCACATTTAAGGTGATAACTTTTTAGCAATAATCAAAAGTCTGCAATCCACAAAATCACTGAGAAAATGACAGCTGTTGTGAAAACATCCAAAAAAATTATACATCATAGTGCTGTGTTTAGTTGTATTTCATCCTTCAAACTCATGTACAGGATATATTATCCAAAACAGACTTTGCAGTCCGGATTTCATTGCAGCGCTATTTTTGGTCTAAAGATGGACCATGAGTAATAATTCTGAAGCATTGCGTCTTTCAGAGGGTTAAATTATTGAGGCACTAACAGGCAGGCAGCATGTTAATGACGCAGCGTGTCCAGATGGAGCCAAATCCAACCGCTTTATGCCGTTGGATCGCTTAATCTATTCCAAAGTGTCATATTTAAGAGCTCATCATATGTTTTGAATGTAAAATCCTCATCCGCAGCCATAAAATAAATATAGTGGAGTGATATTAAAATCATTTGCCCTTATATTAGAAGTAGCTGCACAAAATTGAAATTACCAAAATAAAGAACAGGCCCCTCAAAAGTTTACATTTAGGTAAATGTATTTTGTCACTGGGTTTATATGATTGTATAAGCATGCTGTCACTGGAATGTCCAGGGCTCCAGCCGTCGGCCACACTTTCCCTCCGTGACATTAATCCCCCCCGCGGCATGATCACAGATGAGTGACCAGGGGCGGCCGGGGGAGGCCAGCGTGCGTCACTTGAGCCCATTACCCCGCCCGGTCGATTCCGGCCGTCTAGGTGTGTGTTCCGAGTCAGACGTTAATCACACAGGAGGAGGAGGAGAAGAAGAAGAAGAAGAAGGAGGAGAGGGAAGAAAAAAAAAAGCTGTTTTCCTCCTTCCCGTCTCTCCAGCGGCCTAAAGACGATTAGCACGTCCGCAGCGTCTGAGCTTAGACAGGCTTCTGGGAACGGCTCTTCAGTGTCTGATACAAACCGAGGGGAGAAGCAAAGGGCGTAGAATCGTTTGGAAACACATCAGAGTTACTTTGGGCGGTGGCAATCCATCCCGGAGATATTTAGCTGTCAACATGGCTGGACTCTTTTTGTGGAGAGGGGAGGGGGGGAGGGATTGGGGGGAGGGGGGGGGGGGCTCTGCAAGAGGAGCAAAGGAAATGCCAAGCTGTAGACAGGCAGCGTATTTGTTTACCCAACACAAGCCTGCTCAGGATCTACGAGGCTCAAAAAATGGCAAACGCCCAGACAGATGCAAATCACATGATGGGTCACGCTGCAAGAGCCCCTCCAAAGAGACCGCGGGTATATGTGTGTGTGTGTGTGTGTGTGTGTGTGTGCGCACACATGTGTGTTATCCAACTTCTGTGTGGCAGAATGAAGTGTGTAATACAATGAAAGTAATAATGCACCTCCGTCATGTTTCATTAAGCAGGGGGATGGGGGCGGAACGATAGGCACGGTGGTGGTCCAGCCAGACATCATCAGCGGGGCGAGACCCCCCCAACCCACCCCCCCCCTCCTCCTCCTCCGTGGACCTCAGGAAATGCTTCGAGTCATCAAGACTGGAATGAGCAGGATTAACACTGATGGAGATAATCTTTAATTAATCGCAAGTAAATCTTAAAAAGAAAAAAAAATTACTTCAACATTCCTTGTGTGATTACAGTAAACAAATAGGACTTTTATGTAGTAATCTCAGTGGCATCCGACATCTCAGACTGATGGTACAGTTAGCGGGAATGCTGCTGAAGATCGACGCCACATTTGAACAGTCCCAACATGCTGCAGCTTCATTTCACAAGGTCTTTGCCTTGTTGGTTTTTTTTTTATGTTATATTTTATACACGTCGCTGCCATTTCGAAGAAATCCTCCTTCGTGACGTAACACGACTCAGCAGCGGTTGTGCACGCGACAACATGCAAAGAACTCAAGCTGGCTCATAGCTGCTGTGTTAATAGGCTATGACATTTAAAACCTTTAAACCTTTGAAACCTTTAACAAAACAATCCTATTTTGTGCTGTAAAGCAGCCAAAAACAGACCCTCGCTCAAAAATCAGACCACTAAAATACAGGCAAATACTGTAAACATTCATTATTCTTATGGTGTTTTAAAACTTTTGGGGTAATAGTTTACTAATATTTAAGTGAAAATACAGCCATTAAATCGCCAATCACCAAACAACTGAAACTACTAGCTAGTGGGACGAGAGAATACCTTTTCCTTGGCTAATCCAAGATCGGCACTGCACAATCTTCAATCTCCAGCGGTGGATCCTTTTTTTTTTTTTTTCTTCATCCACGTTGAGAAACATCGGGTTTTATAAATCATCGCTGCAAAACAAGACTCGCCACAAGGCTGAAGTGTTGTGAGTTTCACGAATTTTCACCCCGTCCTGTTTCTCCGGAGAGGTGGGAGGATGTTTTCCCGGGGAGCCCCGAGCTGGAGGTAAATAGCGTAGATGCAACCACTGTGACTGCCAACAGCCAAACCCACACGGGATCCATCAACAGTCCAAAACCACACATGATCTATCAACAATAAAAACCGCCCAGGATCTATTGCTCTTCTTATCTTAAAGCGGGATGTTTTTTTTCTTTTTTTTCCAGGGAGCTTTGCAGCGCATGTATTAGACAAAATAACTGCATGCTTTCATGAGCACAAAAAGGAGTCACAGCACATTCTCCCAAAGCTTATCTTGATAAAAAAAAACCTTTTCACAATGGAGGAACTTGACTGAAGTTAATAGACCTGAGTGTTGTTCAAACCCTTATTGAATCAAATGTATAACTGACAATACCAGAGTGAGTGAAATCAGATAGAAAAAGTAATATTCTAAACCGGGGAATAATCAAAGTGCTTCCCTTACAGCGAAAGACATTCAGATCATCGCCGGCGAATTCACTTTGACACACAACAATTGTAACCGGCCATTATGCAAGACCTCATTGTAAAATGACTCAGGTCTTAAATGCAGCTAATTGCCTCCAGGAATGCAGATAATACCCCGTTCAACCCAAATGCCAAGAGTACGTGTCACAAGTCCCATGAAACACTGCATGTCCATGTTGTTCGAAAAACTGGCACCGACGAAAATTGTTTAACGCAACATTACTGTTTATCTGCAGGAACAGGATATAGGAAATTGTGCTACGAGTGGGGATGAAGGTTTGTTTTGTTTTTATGTTTTTTCCAGAGTCAGTGGAGTAAACAGCTTCTGAGCACCGCACTTAACCTTGAACGCATCAGAAAAGAAACTTAAAGGCTTATGGTAAACGATATGAGAGGAGGGAGGCGGGTGGTGGGGGCGTAGCGTAAACCTGCACAAGCACTCCTACCCAGTGGGTGCATGGGAATACGGTGCGGCGGCAGCAGGCAAGGAAATGACCTTGAGGGAGCATCAATAAAAGGCTTCATTAACCCATTCGATTAACCTCTTTGCTATTAAAAAAGAAAAAAAAAAATGATGCACTTTACTCCAGCCAGGCCTGGAGCTCGCACATGAATCAGGGCTGGCGGCGTCCGGCATTTACAGGGCTGGGGGAGACGGGTGCGGTCCCCCCCCCCAGCCAGAAGGCAGCGGCGAATCGCCGCTGAGATGAACCAGCAGCGGTCGACTTCAGTCACAGGGCACCGGTGGTGCCGCCGCCTCCGCTGATCGCTCCAGCGCGTTCGTCCTCGTTTTTTCGTGGTTGCGTCATCGCTGACGAGCGCGGTGAAGATTCAACAAGACGTGTTTCAATGCTGGACCTGCTACTTGTTGTCAATCAAACGAGCTCTGATAGATGCGAACTGCTTTTTTCTAATTGCATACAGCGCACACACACACACACACACACACACACACACACACACACGCCTCCTTATTATGGCCTCAGATCCCCCATGCCCCCCCCCACAAGGTTTAATCAAACTTTTTTTATTTATGTGAAAAAGCACAGAGAACAAAAACAAACCAGAGGAAAAATACACACTGATTTCAAATGGTCCGAGTCCCAAATTCCACCAGTGCCTGAAGGTTCCAATAAAATTTTCACCGACCGGTTTATTTACCCACCGACAGCTCCTTTAAGATATTTTTTTGGAGTCTGGACTCCCATAAAGTGACCTCTAATGGACGGATTAGGCCCAGTCATTCACTTCAGAGGACACACAAATATACTTTGGGAGCGCATTAGATCTCTCCGGAGCTTAGCGTGATCAAATTATTGCATTAGACCGGTCAACTTATCCAATTAAAGTTGTAAAACGCGCGGCCCTCGCCCGACCGAGACGGCGGCTCCTGGGGGCGTTTTGCGGGAGGCTGAACCCTATCCACCTCCCCATCGACAGAACAGGCCCCGCCGCATACTTTAACCCGAGGATTACAGCCTTTCATCTCGCCCAGACCGCCGGCAGCACACAGGCGTCTTTGAGGCCAGATATGCCTTGTAGTAACATCAGCAAAGGTCCAGATTTGTAAAGCTGTTTCCCAGCTCTGCGCTCCTGTGGTCGTTTTTTTCCTCTTATGTGTATATACCCCCCTATTTTCTTTCTCTCTCCCCCTCTGACTTAACCTGGCCGTCGTAACAGGGGTTCAAGGACATTTTATTCCAATCAGTGTCTTTTCAATGATTTTAGGGAACAATAAAAGTCTTTCAAAGGGTTTCGGAGCCTTTTTTTTTTTAACTCTTTAACTTCAATACGAGAAGTGATTAGTGGCTTAAAAACTCTGTACCTTTAATTAATTCAACAGAGAATTGTGAATAAACTAATCCAACTGATGCTGAGGGATTTGTACCGATTAAGGGAGGACAAATAAAATAAAACTACACTTTAAAAACGAAACAAATTCAGTCGGTCAGCCGACCCACGATCTTGAGCCTCTCCTCGTCTGATCAGGCAAGGACAAAGGGGCAGAAATGTTGAGCAGCCACAGGACGAAACTGGTCAATTTTCGATTCTACCCACAGGCAAATTCACTTACACAAAGAAAGTCCTATTACCTATAATCCCTCAGTGCACATCTGATCTGACTTCGGCTCTCTATCTTCTAGCTGCCGTCTTCGAAGCGCCGCGGCTCTATGAACATGACAAATAGCTTATTGATCAGCAGATGTCGTTGCTAATGTCCTTTCGGCTGCAGCTGCAGCCGCCTGCCCCTCACAACCTGTCCTAAGCCCTGTGGATCTCCAGCTGAGTCCCCTAACCCCCCCCCCACACACACACACACACACACACCTCCCAAACTCCCAGCCGCTCTGAGAGAAGGGCCCCCCTGCCTGCCTGCCTGCCTGCCACCCTCCTCTTCGCTCCTCGTCCCTCCCTGTCCTCCAAGGTGTGGAAAGGGTCACAGACAAACACCATCTGCTCCGGCAGAGAGAGAGAGAGAGAGAGAAGAGAGAGAGAGAGAGAGAGAGAGAGAGAGAAAATGGCAGGTGAGGCGGGCTCTGGGGCCACGCGACCCCCGACACTGGCCGGCAAACGCCGCGCTCCACCCACTAAAGAACAAGGTCAGGAGAAGATTCGGGGGAAAAAAACAAACACCAGCTCGGCACAGCGACAAAAACGAGAGCCGGGAAATGGGAGGAAGCTGAGATAGAGCGAGAGAGAGAGAGAGAGGAAAAAAATCTAATCTACATTGTTTTAATCCACAGGGAAGATTACACAGTCACGGTGCCTTGACACAGCAGCCTGTCAGAAGGAGGTCATGCAAACCCGCTCCCCGCCCGTCACGCTTTTTAGCGCCGCCGAGCATCCATATGTCCTTCCTGCTCGTCTGTCACTCAGCGGTCTTTAATGAACTCACTCAGCGTTTTCCTCAACGCGTCCAGGGCGCAACTGCGTGTCACCGGGCGCTCGCAAGGCCGCCGCCACCACCACCGCCGACATTGTGAAGATTAAAAAAAATAAAAAAGGGAAAGAAAAAACAACAAAGACCCTGGATCATGTTTAACGAGAGTAAACCGCGAACGGCCGATGAATAACTGGAAACCAGGGGTCAGCATCCGGCTGTACGTCTGCTAGTTGCCAAATTTGGATTGGCTCCGTCTGATGTTGACACAGCGTCATGGAGCTTTTGTCCCCGTCTGTCAAGGACGCGGTTGGCGTTGAATGGCGGGTGCAGCGAAGAGCCCGGCCAACATCCTGCGGGGGCTCCGTCATCGCTCGCCGGAGAGCGGCGGGGACACAGAGGACGGCGAGGATGCAGCAGGCGCCTCTGACGCGCAATTAAAAAAAATGACCATTAGTTAGATTCCTGTCATCAAAAATCAAAAACCCTTTCTATAGTGATCGCTCACCACCAGTAGGCGTGAAAGGCGGCTCTGAGACTTTTGGTTCTTTACAGACGACACCAACTTGCTAAAAAAATTGTGACAAAATGCATCAAAATGTCTGGAAAAGCTTCATAAACCACCTATCGCACTATAGCTCACAATATCTGATTTGGAGCCATATCCTCAAAGTGTTCCCAACAACCTTAGCTCCTCCACAACATCTTCCTCTTCCTGGTTCAAAAGCACCGACAATAGTGGGAAATTTGGTGATTTACTGAAAGGTCCGGTATCCGGGTTTCATTTGACAGGGATATTTGCGATAGCTCGCTAACTCAGAAAAGCGGCCCTGCCCAAAAGAAGTCATAATGGTCCGGTCTGAGCACTTCACCGGTGTGAAACTACCCCATAATATGCTACAATGAGAGGCATGAATGTGGTGGGGTCATGGGGTCACGGCGTAGGGATGTGGAGAACTAGAGGAATGCGAGGGCTCCTCTTTCTCCTCCTGATGGATTGATGGGCCCCATATTCCGGGGGGCGGAGGGAGACATCCACAGCGTCGTGAGATGACGCCTAATAAGGGGAAGGAGGCGTTTTGGGTTTTTTTCTGGTCTTGTTTTGTTTTGTTTTTGTTTTAGCTTAACAAAAAGCCTGCGCGAAGCCATCCGTCACTGTCGCCGCTCTGAATGGGGAACCGCACTGGAAATTGCGATGAGAGCAAATCCCAAACCGGTGGCGTGTTGTCGCTCAGAGCTGAGCCTCGGCGGCGGATGTGGGGGTTTTCAAAGATCACGGCGCAGGCCCTGAATATGCGCCGTTTTTTTTTGCAGCATCCCAACGGGTTATTCTCAACTCTACAGAGCTTCTTAATGTCGCACCCCTTTTTATTCTGCGTGAGACAAAAGGATGCATTATGCTCTCTGGTAATGGGTATCTTTGTATTTAACACCCCCCCCCGAACAAGCGTCGACCACAAAGCATGTGCTCAACAGAAGGTTGCGCTTCAATTTTCAGCGCAAGTTACACACTTAGCTTCTCCCTGTAGTGCCGTTTTTTAAGCCACATAGACGGCCTGTTTTTAGTTTCGACTTGTGTTCCATTCAATTAAATCCAGGTTTATCGTGCCCTTTAAATCAACCCCGCATCGGCCTCAGACTGGGACTCGAGGTCTGCAAGGCAGGGACACGTCATCCTGGGAAAAACGTGTCCTCCTGTCTAAGTCCGAAAACTTAAAACATCAGATTGACAACTACCAGCTTCATTTCATTTACTTTTCTAACTATTACCTTGCTGTGCTTCAGGCTGCGTGTTCAGACAGAACGCAGAACTACTCTGAGAGGCAATGTGGATGCAAAATTATCCCGGGGGGGGGCACAAGAGGGGGGTCGACGAGGGAGGGAGCTGGGGGTTGCCGCTGAAAACACAAGAACTGAAACCTGTGCAAATGACGCAAGACACCAAAGCACAAATTTAGAGGCGCAAACTATTAAAAGCCCTGCAGCACAATTCCTCGTGGTAAATGAAAGGCATTATAGCGTCGGACAACACAAAGGAAGCACTCTGGCATCGTTTTACTGATGAAAAATGCATATTCAAACTTTTGTGTTTAACACTACTGTGCTGATTGTGGTTGAGAAAACTTCTCCGATCGCTTTGAGTCTGCACAAGTTCAAGGCTTTTGAACCACCTGGTCCTGTCGGCCAGGGGTCAGTCCCCGCTAAAGACATTTCGGTCGCTCTAAGTGGCTATTAGGTCGCCCCCCGGGTGTCACTGAAGATGAACCCCCCCCCTTCCCCCGTCGGGGCGACCTAGACGGGAGGGTCATTCCTTTACACACCACTTCCTTTATTAAGGCGCTGCCCTGGCCAAGTAAAGGCCTCTTGGTCAGTGGTCAGCCCCCCCCAGCCACCCACACTGACACCCCCTATCCCCTTGTGTCCAACCCCCAGCTCCTCTCTGCTCACTCAGGGGGAAAATTACTTTGAGCCGGGGGGAATACAGCTCCATTGAGATGGAGAGAGGGCCGTACAAAAGGAGAGTGAAGTTTAAAAAATTGTCTCTTTTTCTCCATTGGGTGGGGGGGGGTGCACCACTGGAAGGGGGTTAGGACGATAGGAGCACGGAGGGGACAAGGTCATTAGATTGGCATCTCCATAAGCTCTTCATTCCTATTGTCCGGGCAAATCCGCTCCGAAAGGACCTCCATGAGAAATGCCCCGGGTCAACCCCGCACTGAGCACCCCCCCCCCCCCTTTTGTCCGCCACTTTCTTAGTGCGCTCCCGACACAAAAAGCATTTCTCAGGAACGGCGCACAAAGCTTGCCCCGCGCTCAAAAACCAAACAACATTGTTCTTGTTCTGCTGCCTCTGGTAGGGAACGGACTGCCGGCGGCTGCCGATGCGCTCGGCCGATGGAGCGTCTGCCCGAGGTGCCTGCGAACCCGCCCCCCCCCCCTTACCTGCGCACATTGCGGCGCTCCTCCTCCAGCTGTTTGAGGAGCTCGTCGATGCATCTGTTGGCGTCCATGTATTCCTGCCAAAGAAGAGACGGGGAAAGTGAACAGTGGTGTCACGGTGCAAGCAGTCTAGATATGGGTTAAGTGGAGCTGCGGGGCGATCTAAGCTAAGGTCATCGTCTCGAGAATCATCGTCCGAGCCGAATAAAACATTCACCTATCGAATCTTTCATTTGCATGAGATGCCGACGACAGTCACGGCTGGATTTTGCATTTCCCTGGATTTTACTTTCGTTTTGTGTGAAGAACAGCAAACTGGAGCACAAGTTCTTGTAGAAAGGTGCAATCAATCAGTTGAGTCTCTCTCTCCCTCTCTCTCTCTCTCTCTCCCTTCGACGTGTAACTCCAGAAGCACCTCTGGGTAACTTCTAGCGGCTGGCCCAGAAGTGGGCCCAGCTGTGCAATGTCAGCTGGGAATAGCCCGGCGCTCGCTAAAAGCGCGCTACCGAGTTACAGCGCGGGCGAAACGAGCCGAGGCTACGAGCAGGAATGGAGAAAACAGATGTTGGGGTTTCTCGGCTTTGGCGTAACGATTTGCCTCTTAGTGGTCCGACTACATAAAGCAGAGATGGGGGCAGGAGGGGCAACCATGAGATATAGGCCACATAGATGCCACACGTCAACCGTCTGTGTTTTCAGACAGCCGTGGTCCACCGACGGCGCTGCGTGAACCACGGCCGGTCGTGACCCGATGCCGTCGGATCGGTGCGGTCGGGGTTGGGGGGTTAGTTCATCGGACGCCGGCTTGACAGCTCACGACACCTCTCCCGGGTTTAACCGGTTATCTCAGCGGGACAGACGCTCGCCATTGATTTCTCGACTCTCTCCGGTCACGTGCTCGCGGAGCGTAATTAAATAATGGGGATTCCCATGAAGGGGTCACTGGGCCAGGAAGCTCAGTCTAAAAGGGAAAAAAGCAGTAATGTGTGTGAGCCATTTGTTTTCATACCCTCTGTTTTACTACCCCTGAAAGCTTCGTTTTTTTGGCTTGTATTTACTCCTGTTGCAGCTCCCTTATCCGTTTTTTTGGTTTTTTTTTGTCGATGTTCTCTGCCCCCTGAGCATCTAATTTTCTTTGCCACTTCTCTAATTATTCAGTGGAAAAAAATCAAAATAAAGCTCTTCCGTGAGACAGAAACTGATGCTGTTGAAATAGAAACCACAGGGGATTCAAAAAACAAACACTGCGCCGTCCATTTTTGTTTTTGTTTTATTTCTAACTTTTTTTTTGGGAACCCCTGTTGTGACACCGTATAATTTGAATAAAAAACAACAGCATATCCATAAAAGAAAAACTTGGTCTGTATGCAAATGGGATTATTTTAACAAAATAGCATATAACAACATGTCTGCGGCGATATAACGCAACCAAAAATAGCAACATGACAAACAACAGCCTCAGAAAAATGACTTCCCCTCTGACACAGTCTCCAGTCTCACAATACTTCATTGATTTTTTCAGGGGCTCAAAATTTCAAACGCACTAAACTTTTGATAATTTGCCCGGAGTAACGTCAGGACCGACTCTGACCCCTCCATGACCCGCCTTTGGGGCCTGACCGGACTTAAAGTGCCTCCGCTATCACTGCACGGGCTTTTTTAACCTGTGGCCTTGAGAGCAAGCTCGCAAGAGGCCAGATGTCTGGAAGCACAAGCCGCTCTAGTCCAAATACAGTAAGTGTGGTTGTTTTGTCTCCTCGCTCCTCATGGGGCACAGCCCCCCCCCGCTGTTCCTGAAGCAATTATCGCACTTGATCTCACATCTGAGACTCCCACTCGAAGACACCCGTCACCACCAGCTCGCCCCCGGTGCCAGCAGAACATGGCCGAGGTCCCAGGCGTCCCGCTGGGTCGCCAGTCAAGGGCACCCTGGGTAACCATTAGGCAAGCAGGCCCGACGCCAGAGCACGGCGGTGGGTCGACGCCCAACAGCGCGGTGCCACATCTCCCGACCCCCCCCCCCCCCCCCCCCGCACTCGCTGCAGTTCATCCCGCGGAAATGACAACAAAATTATATCAACTCTTAATCTTTTCATCGCTTTAGCCGTCGTCGTCCTCATTAATTTTGACTTAACCAGTGTGACAAATCTTTCAAGTTTGCAAAAAGCAGCCAGTTGCGGTGTCTAACAACAGCATCCCGAAGCCATCTGCTGGTCTCAACGGTGCCCCAGCGCAAAGCCAAACTGCCACTCACGCCCGGGCTGAGGGCGCTCGGCTGAGCTCCCCGAGCTGAATATACCGCCGGCTCCAACAGCGGTTAATCAATAGCGAGAACCGTGGAGAATCACCGCCTTCGCGTCGGCCCTTTTGAATTGGATGAGGAGGATTTCGGTAGCTGTGAGCCTGGCTTTGTGGGAAAATTTATCAGGGATGTGGCACTCAGCGGAAGCAGGGAGGTCGTGTGCATTATTGATTACAAAATGCAGTCGCCTGGACGGGACTGCCCTTGTTGGAACGAGCGAACCGCGCACGAAACCAACATCTTGCCGTCTCATCGACTTAAAAATGTGAATTTTTCTCCCGGCAAACGTGGAGAAAACTGTCCGAAGGTAAAAAACGTCCGTCCCCGAAAGACCATTAGCAACACGATCCCATAATGACTCCGGCTGCTGCACAAAGGGGAACCTTCTTCGCCAGAGCCCCGTGTCAGGGGAAATATTTACAGGCCACATCAGACGTGAAGCAAAGCTGCCTAAGTCTGTGTTGTCATCGCGTAGACCTCCGCTAATGACAGGGCACTGAAATAATCCCGGCACACATGGAGGTATGCCGAGAATGCAGCGTGCTTGTTGTCATGTGAAATCGGGGAGGGGGGGTGTATTTAAAGCGGAGATTTAAGGCATGACTCATGTACGTAACGCCGCGTGTTATATCTTCAGCCAGGCATTATTTCTGACGGTTTTACGGCGTGAGTGAAAGCTGCACTGTTCCCACGAGGCCCAGGTACTCACGTGCAGACTGAAGAAAAGAGGGGGAAAAAAAAAGAATTTACCGACCTGAGACTTTGTCGGAGGCATATTTCTCGGGGCCCAGTGCTTTTGCAGCCCAACGATTCCTTAGGGTTAAAACACCCTAAGAGCTGTAAGCTCATAAGGAGTGTGTAATCACCTCCAAAGTACACTAAATCATAAAGAGGTTTTAAACAAAAGCTAATATACTTTACTCGGCAGAAAGAAAACATGCACTTACGGGGCAGACCTTCAGGAGACGTTGTGGCGGATGCGATTGAATTATGAGGGCTTTTGATCGACTGCTCCATTTAATTTTTATATTAAGGTGACAGATTCCCAATATTTATTTCCTTGTGTTCAATCATCTTTAAATGCCCTCGTCTTCATGCCGCCGACGACGACCCGGACCTCCAGGCGGGTTCGATTCCAAGGAAGAAGTGCTTCTGCCAAATATGCGTTTTGCATCTGAAACTTAATGTTGGGTATTGAAATGCATTTCTGGGTGTTAGATCTGAGGCGAGGGCGCCGGCGGAGCTCTGAGTATTTCACGTTATTCCGTTGAAGGCCGGTATTGATTTTCACTTAGCCGGCGGCTAAGCTATGGTTAAGCCGGCAGGTAATGTGTTTGCTGACGTCCCTGCTCCACGGCCACAGGTTCTCAGTAATGTTTACCCGGCCATGTTTACTCGTGTGTGTTTGTTTGTGTGTGTGTGGGTGGGGAGGGGCTCGTTTGATGAGGCGGCTGGCGATGGAAGAGCCCCCCCCGCTCTGCGGCCCTTTGCTTGAGTCCCACATCCAGTCCCCTCCAACTGCTCGTGTGGCCTCATGAAAATTTAAAACACAAGCCCCCCCCCCCTTCACTTCTTTGGCGACGAGGAGCAAAAAAAAAAAACAGGAAAAAACGAAAAACAACAACAACAACACACTTCTGGGTGAGACCACACAAACAAGCAAACACTCAGACATGACTGACTGACACGTAAACACGAAGCAATCTGCTGAAGATTAATGGTGCAGATTTTTCAGTAATAAAGTATCAGATGCGTTTTTCATCCCTATGAGCCTCGCTAGCACACGCTGCTCTTTCACACATTCTTGAAGATCAGGCGGAGCGGAACCGCATCCTAGACGAGCGTCTGGTTCCTATATGGGCCTTTTTTCTTTTCTCTTTTCAAAGTCGACCAGAAAAAATAAAATAAACCAGGCGGCCAGATAAAACCCTGACCCTGTTGCCACCGGAGGTCACCACGTATTTACTCCGCCGCGACCGAGCTGCCTCCGCCACCTCGATGCGTCCGCAGATCAGAGGCTCGGGCTGGCGCTACAGATAAGACGCCTTGTAGAGGCCCGCGGAGCGCGTTCCGGGAGCGGCGACCCTGCCGAAGACAAGGTCGCGACCTCTACTCTCTCTGTCACTGCAACCCCCCCCCCCCAAGCCTGCCGCCACGCCTGCCTATCTCTGCTTACATTGGATTTTTTTTTTTTTTTGCACCACTGTCAACATGCCAACGTTTGCCTCTGGGACTGCAAAGAAAAAAAAAACAAGTGCGAAACCCTGAGCTGCAGGTTTGACGGAGAGTGGAGCTCCCGCGTGGGGCCCGCCGCCAGCCAAAGGTTACGCTAACAGAATTGGAGATTTCTCCCCGTGTGTATTTTTTTTTTATGGCACACTTGAGGATGAATTATGAGCGAATTTTCCAAGGTGTGGGAGATATACCGCGTCTGATACGGCTGTTGGTCTTGGCCTGCCGCCAGAGATAAGGCGAGGTCCGCTGCCAAATCCTCCTGCCCTCGGATACTTCAAAGTTTAAGTGTACATCATTAGCGCAGATGTAAACATGGCAAATTTAATCAGCATCAGCAGGAACGTATTCTCGTATGCCATATAATTCATGATGACTGTGATCCTATCTTGGCGAGGTAATGAACTAATCAGTATGACTAATTGTTCCTGTGCGCTGACTCCTAGAAACCTGCCTCTGCCTATCAGTCGCCCCGGTTTAAATTCATTACTCTTATCGGCCTGTTTTGAGGCTCTGTGCTGACGATCTGTCACTCGGAGACAGTCATGCACGTCCCAAATGACCCGGTGTCGTAATATCAGCCCAGGCATCGGGCCCTCATATCCCCGGACCCTGATAACTCCGCCGATAGCCCTGTCTTTTATCAGAGCACAGGGCAGCCACTCAGGTTAATACGTGTCATTTTTCATGTGTGTGTGTGTGTGTGCGGGGGTGCTACTGGGATCTGGGCTCTGTCAGCCTAATCTATAAAAGATGATTTGGCATCAGGGACGGACGCGATCCAGGGCTGTTGTTATCGGGCCACAGAGCGAAGGACGGCTGCTTCCTGTATAGCGGTGATTTGACAAATCCATAAAAGGGAAATTGTTGTTTCTTGAGAGGGCAGAAGATTTGGATGGGGTCAGTTCATGACCCCACGCTCGCCGTGGCCGTACCGCTCCAGCCAGACATCGGCCGTCAGTCGAACAGTGACGGCGCCGTTTTCTGTCTTCTGCAGCCAACGCCGACGTTAAACTCAATGCAGAGGGTCGTCCGCCCGTTTAGCGAGAGGTAAAGTAAAGGTGAGCAGGTTGATGCGCCGGATGCGCATGAACCAAGTCCAACTTTCACTTTCAGGACTGCCACAGACCTGCAATTAAAGTAACCACAATCCTCTCCCCTGGCGTTTTTAGTTGCCTAACCCCACTGATTGGATTACATTAACCGGGGTTGTCAAGTACATTGTGTTTCTTTTAGCTGCACAACAACATGTGCTGAAAACAGGGCGCTTCATCAGTCGAGCGCGTTCCACGTGAAGATGCGGCAGCTGATAGCGGTTACATCATGTTACAAACGGCAACACCGCATAACCAGTTTGCATCGTTTTGTGTGAATCCCTCGTGTAAGGCAATTTTAATCGGGCGCAACAGTGGCGAAAAAC
The DNA here is from genome assembly GCA_016859345.1 of Istiophorus platypterus. Classification (NCBI taxonomy): domain Eukaryota; kingdom Metazoa; phylum Chordata; class Actinopteri; order Istiophoriformes; family Istiophoridae; genus Istiophorus; species Istiophorus platypterus. The sequence goes on along the minus strand of CM029131.1, from coordinate 10,727,598 downwards.
TACTATATAGTCGGGTACTTACTTAATGTAAATACAATTAATGCTAATGCAGGAAAATGCTGATCATAAACAGTATCAAAAACGGGGTCTGAAAAATCCTTGAGTTGAAAGAGAGAGCTTTTGAAAAGTCGTTTCTTGAGAATTATCCCCTGCAGCATCTATCATCTCTCAATTTATTTATCAATCATGAGGAATATTAATTTTTACATAAAGAAAACAATCAAATCAAGCCCCTGCTGCCTTGCAGCTAATGAACCGTCACTCGGCAAATGATGCCGAAACCGAGCCGAGCACTATACTGCCTAATTGTACCCAGAGCCTCAGTGACTGTAAGTTTTCGGAGCCCTGCACAGTGGCCTCATTGAGCCGAGGACATTCATGTAACAAATGCCTCCAGTGAGCGGGATATTCTTCATCTGCCTACCTGCCCCAAACGGAGGAGTGTCAGGGAATATGGATTACCCGCGATACAAAAGGGAGCCTGTTCATCAATCGAGGCTGAGTTTCAGCAGTCTGGGTTATCTGATGTTCTTCCTCCAGCAGCACCTACGGCCCGGGCCCAGCCCAAACATCAACACCTCGCCACCGTCGGGAATCCAAATCCCCGCAGATTATCTTTCCAAACATTAAGATACGTCCAAGCGTTCGAATAACCGCCCGTCTGTTTGGGCTCCTCCTCCGCTCTCCGGGGTTTCGACAGAGCGGGCCATTCATGCCTGTCGGGAACAGTGGCAAAGCTGTTCGCGGCGCGGCTCTCGCGGGCCGGGGGTGGGGGGGTGAAATACATCGGAGCTGACATCGCTATTTGATCACTTCCACAGAGCGACCTGTGTGGACGGGCGGGCGAAGGCCTCTGCGCGCATCGTGCGCTTCTGGGTTTCGCGGGTTCTTTGCAGAATTTCTCTGGCTCGAGGCGGGTCGCGGGCCTCGTAATCCCGAGGGCAGTGCAAATGTGGGTGCCAGAGTCTTACATTTCATAATAAAAGCAGCCCAAAATCACACAGTGAAGGGAGGGAAGGACGGAGAGGTGGGCATGTCTCTTCCCGGTGCCTGCTTCATTTTGTCTCTGATCTTTTGACTCTATAAACTGGGCCTGATTACATATCCCAAAATATATAAAAAGAAATAAGTGACATAAGGTTAGAAAAAGTGCTTGGTAGCATCGGAAAGTGTCATAATAGCTAAATTCATTGTCACTTTCCACATCGCTGGGGTTGTGCCTCGGCGACTGTCGGTTTCTGGCTAATTTTGTTCATCGCCAGTTGGATACAAAGAGGAAAGAGCAGGTTTATGTAAATCGGATGGTGCAGCGCAGCCGAAGTTTAGCATTTCCTCAAAGGTAAGCACCGTCAAGACGGCCTGAGATTATCCAGCGGCGCTAATATGTGCTAATGTATGGAATTACACTAAAGTTGGAATCTATGCAAAAGAACCTTGTGTGCGAGTCCAATGATTGCAAAGAATAGAGATATAAATAATAAACTGATTTCAGGCCAAAAATTTTACATTATGAAGGCTGCAGGTTTTGTTTTTCTGTGCATCTGAGACATTAAACTCTGTATTATTTTTCACCCACACTAATATTGATTTTTCCATGTCTGATGTCCGTCCATCTCTCTGTTTCCTTTGTCCCTTCCCTTTTCTCTTTTGTTCGAAGCCTCGATTTCAAATCTCAAAAAAAAAAAAGAAAAAGAATCATACACATCCGGGAGGAGCAGTTGAGGAATGCAGCTTTTAGAAATAAAAACAAACACGTTGTGTGTCTGCACTGGACGTGGGATCTAGGAAAGAGTCGGCGCACAGGGGGGTAGAAGTCTGCAGCGCGCCCATGCCCAGATTTTACAAGCCTGGAGGTTGATGGGGTTTTTATTATCATCTGGGGGCCAATATTTGGCCAGGTGTACTTGGAGAGGGAGGGAGATTGGCGATGACAGAAATGAAAAGGAAACCTGGACCTGGCAACCCAGAGGAGCAGAGGGGAAAATAGAGAGGCTGCTGTAGGGAGAGAGAGAGAGAGAGAGAGAGAGAGAGAGAACCAAGGGGATAGGCAGAAAGAATCAGAGGTTAGAGAGAGAAAAGCAACAAAAGAGAGAGGGAAGACATCAAAAACTGGAAAAAAAGATAAATCCTCAGCTGGTGAAAACAGGCTATAAAAAGACAGGGCGGAAAAAAAAGGGGATGAAAAAGAAAGCCATAAATACAGGTGTCAGTATTTTTACACCGAGAATTTTTCTTTTCTTTTCTTTTCTTTTCTTTTTTTACTTTGTGCAAAACAATATAATTGTCCCAAACAGCTTAGAGAATTTACTGCTGCTAATCTCTGGCGGACTTCTGTGCTGTCGAATTCCTGCAGATCTGTGTCAAAGCTGCACGTGGAGCCCCGGGCGCCGTCGTATCCAGCTGCGCTCGCGACGCACAGGCGAGAGCCAAACACTCTCTACGCTTAACCCGCGGCTAGCGAGGGTTTGTTGTTGCTTTTTTAAAAAAGGGGGTTAACGTATCACAGGATGCATAACGAACTACTGCAACAGCAACATGGATGGAAAAATTCATCTTTTCTGGATGTCTTGTTTCGGTTCCAAAAGAAAGGATTAACCAGTGCATGCATTACAATGCAGTGTGATCTTAGGTAAGGGCTACACCGATGACCTGGCTGTGACAGAAGTGAAAGTTTCCTCCTTATTTCTTCCAAATCCATCAGTCCATTGACTTTTTATTGGCAATGATTCCGCCCTGTCCTTAGCAATTGACCCACAGTTGCATAATTTCTACCTGGAGAACTTGAGGGGATCTAAAAACTATAGAATCAGGTTAGGAAGCAGGTCAGTGACTGTCTGAGTTAATATTTACGGGATAATCACATCCACTTTCACGCTCAAATTCCCCTCATTCCCTTTCAAATCCTGGTTTTCCCATCCAGCTCTGAGCCCAACATCTCCCTCAAACTGATCAATGAAGTGGCCAATGAGGAGGACTGTGTACATACTTGGTAGCAGAATTTACAGCAGCCATTTTTTAACCATGTGCTAACGTACTGTCGATGCGATTTAATCCGAACATCGCTCGGCCCCGATCCAAAAGGAAAAAGCGACAGGGAAAGGGGAAAGAGCGAGCGCTTTGAAAAGAGCAAGAGAGAAACTCCTCGGAAAGTGACAGGGGGAAGGGGGCCGATGGGAGCGGAGGGCTGATGCCGAACAGATGTCGGCTGGTTCGCGAAGGGGAAGTCGGGCTTCTTGTTTATGCAGGCTGTGATGGACGGGCGCCACACCTAGCCGAGCCGAGCCCCGGCGCGGCGGAGGCAGCCAGAGAGGACGGAGAGGGCCGGTCGAGGAGCGGAGGCTCGGGTTCTTTCGCGGGGAAACTGGGGCGGAAAGTCCTCAAAGGGGGTCCCACGCGACGCTTTCTGCACTTTACAGCTCGTCTCTGCGGCTTCTCTCACCTCCCCTCGATGCAGTTTAACTGTATTTCCCCGTGTCACCGCGTTGGCTGCAGCTTCCTTTGCGCTACGCTTTAGGAGTTTTATTCCAACTCAGTTTCGGGGGGGGGGCCTGTCAGCGGGGCTTTCTACAGGCCCCAGAATTACACTGTAGAAATTTACGTCCTCAAAATCAAAACACCTGAAACGACCCGATAGCAGGCTTGTTTTTCTTCGACCTTAACTGACGGCACAGAGTCAGATTTAGAATAAGAATAACAAAAAATAAATAAATAAAATATCCAAGAAAGCATGACCCGCTCTGTTAAAGTTCAGCTGAGAGGACAAGAGAGGATAACATCCCGGGTAACAAATCAGAAACCAAAAGCACAACAAAGCCTCTTCGGCAACAATCTCGTGACCTCCAAGCGTGTGTTTTCACAGAGATATTTTCTTGCCCGGGACGCTCTGTCAGATTCCCTGACATTTCACGTGCATTAGCCTGAGGGGCCTCGGCTTTATCGCGGCCTCTCCTCTGTTTAATCCGGAGGCTGATTTATCGACGGGGGCCTGTCTGCGCGCCGAGCCGGCCGACCCAGGTGCCGGGCAGATGTCGAGGCGAACGAACGAGCAGGCGAGGCAGCTGCATTCCTGCTAGGGGAAAGCATTAATGTCAGCCTGTGATTTTCTCCCCTCTCCGTCTTGCTGCCTCGGTACGGGGAACGGAGATTGCCCCTGCAGGCATGCACGAATCCATAACGGGGGGGGGGTGATAATATGACAGGTGGGCGCAGATTGTTTGCGTTCCTGTCATCCCTGGATCCACCTGTGCCACTCATGCTTATCAGACCCGCATTTCCTATATATCCTTGCAATGACGGAGAGCAGATCAACATACAGTGGGGGGATTTCTTTTTTTTTAAGGGGGGGGGTAGATGAATAATAACGAGAAATGTGAAAAGAGATGGGTTGTGGTGACTTTTGACCTCTACTGCAGGCCTCGGTGCGATGATTATTCCCATGCTCATGAATTATTTCATGGCTGAGGGGGGAGTTCGCCGTGTGGGGTTTTTTTTTTTTGGTCGGCGCATCTTTGCAGGTGGGCCGTGGGGGTCGGCGGCAGCCTCGGGAAAAACAAAACAGGCTTATGGCCAAGAGGCTCCTCCTTTGAATCTGATGGCTAACTAGAAAATAAATGTGCGGGGGGGGGGGGGGGGGTAATGCACACATTTCCCTAAACGGATAAGTGCATCGCCTGACCAGCACGGTCCACCGGTGAAGGTGTCCGGCGGGGCTGCATTGCAAGACTGCGGCGGTCCCGGCGTGGGTGGTGTAAATCTAGGTAGCCCCCGGCCCCGGGGGCCACTGCTGTAAATAAGAATGTCCTTAGTGGACCTGGATTGTTAAATAATACATGTTGAAAGCTACTTGTTCGCTGGTGTTCATCAGCGCTCAAATCACGTTGCCTCTGATAGAAGAAAAACACAGAGGCAGTCTACGAAAAACACACTTTTATACTTTACTCTAATGATCTAGTCCTTTAGTTATGGTTTTACCTGCCTGGGTTTTTGTGATATATCTGCTGTTGTCATTTCTTCCTTTATCCCAACACAATTCCAGAGAGAAATATCCCGATTTGAGCACGACTCCCTGACTAAAATGATGCTAACGCTCACGGAAGACTGCGGGGGGGGGGGCAGATCCGTGGGTTTATCCGTTTCGTTACGCACAGTCATTTTAACACACTCTCAACATAAATAATCTTGACTAGTGCAGCTTTAAAGTTACGACCAAGACAAAAGAATTTGTATTTTGTCCAGAAAAATTCAGGGTTTGACATGAAGAACCTCCAGGTACCATTCGGTCACTATCCCTGCTGTACAGGCCTCTAAACAAAACGAATATCGTTTATACTGTTCACATTCAAGTTATTTAATTCTGACACTTACCCTGCTGCCAAAACACTAAGATGCCTAGTGCAGCTTCAACTTTTGTTTCTCACAATCATTCAAGAAACTACATAAAAGTGTCTCGACGCAAACCTGGGGCCCGATTCAGCAAAATTTCACCATTCAAACTGTGATTCCCAGGATGAAATCATTTCCTGCAACCGCAGTCTGCACTCTGTGAGTAAGCGGTGCCCACAAAAATCAAAAAATTACTTATGTGAAACAGGCCCGTGCAGAGCCGCCGATCCCCCAAAAACTCCCACAAAAGGTTTTGTTTCGTTTTTTTTTTTTCTTCTCGCTCTTATATTTCAGTTTCCATGTCGCTGCGGCGACTTTTGGCTGGAGGAGATCATCTGCTCCCCGCTTCTGGCTGCGTCCATCTCGCAGGGTTAATGCGAACAAAGGCCTCTCAGTGCAGCGGCTCACCGCGCTCCGTCAAGTGATCTGAGAAGAGGGCCGGGAGTCCGATAATTCAGAGGCATAAAATATTTAAATCGACCATCATCGGCTTTTGAGAGGCATTATTGGAGCCTATTTCTGTGGGGGATGGGGGGGATTTTTCTTTTTTTTTCTTTTTTAACAGTCAGAGCTCATCCAGGTTGGGAAGGAATTTCAATATGAATCTGGGGCCAACCACACACCGTATTTACACAGTTAATGGCACTAAATCCTTGTTATCATCTCAAGTGGAGACTTATTTTTAGCAGCCATATTTGTTTTATTTCTTCCAGATGGGAGCCGGGGAAGAATTTGACATCGGCTCTGTTTCTCATTAAGCCTCTCAGACGGGGTGACATCAGTGGACTTGAATACTCTCTTGTACCGGGGAGGGGGGGGACACATTGAATTTCTCTGTGTGAAGGACTTTTGAACCCCCCCCCCCCCCTCCTCCCCCGCCCCTCATTCTGAAATAAAACAAAACAGTGTGTCAAAGGTCCATCAGATAAATAAATTAAATTCATAGCTATTATAGCCGACCGTCTAAAACAGGAACCTGAAATCAAACGTTATTTATTTGCTTAGAAATGTCACTTTCTGGGTTTCATATCCCGGGACACTTCAGCAACTTGAACTCTTTGAGATATTTTCGGATCAGAATGTGATAGTTCCGCTACTGTGGGAAAATGTCGCAGTGCAAGGACCTGAATTTCCTTTGCTTAGGCCAGCTATTTGCGCTTACAATAACAACACTGTTCTATCATTATTATTTGTTTATTCAGCTAACCCTCTTTATCTGGGGCAGTGCCCCCCCCCCTTACAACCCCCATCCCCTTTTAGCCGATGCTCCCGCATTCTCTGAACCCTCTGGAAGCCATTTCTCAACCCGGAGGCCTCAAATGGGCCGATTGAAGTGAGGTAACGGCTCCATTCTGAGGGGGCTACAATGGCCGGGCCCGTCAGATGCCCTCTGCCCCTGAAAGCATTACCTTCAGCATGAGCTGTTCGCCATGGCGTCACCCAGGTCATGCTAGAGCGTTCTGCATTGTTCCCCTCTTGTAGGTCGGTGGCTGGACTGACCACGTTTGGTCGTATTATTAATGGAGGTGAGGAGACGAGCTACGGGGCCAAAAAAAGTGGGACCGCTACATATCCTGTGGAAGTAACAGTTATGCAGGGAAAACGCAGTATTTCAGTTCATGTAAAAATTAATCGTTTAGTTTGAAAAATTTATGTCAAATATCAGTTGCAGCAAAAAGGCTGGAAAAAGGGGGAAAGCGCTAGTTGGATTTTACACTTTCGTTCGGATCAGAAAAGGAGACACAGTGCTTTTTTCTCAGCAGACGCGAGACTGGTAACGACCCTCCCATCTGACTCTTGGCAAGGAAGCGAACAGGCGCGTCTCCCAAAAACGTCAGACGTCTCCCGTCCCATCGCGTGGCGCGTCAGAGCCCGATGCCTGACCACGCTGTCCGTCTGAAAGGGGAGCCCGACAGGAAGACGAAGCGCTTTGACCGCCACCCTCGCTCCCGGCGTTCCGCTCCGAGCGCGCCGTCGCGCATAAGAGGTCCGTTTTTACAGTGGGCTGTGTCCCGGGACCATTCAAATGCTTTCCAGGTTCCCGGTGCGTACAGGCGCCGTGCTGGAGTCGAGCCATGCGAGCGGTCTGGGGGATGTGGGTCAGGGGAGAAAGGCTTAATAATGCACTAATTCAGCTGCCCCCCCCCACAGAAAGTCTCCAGCTTGGGCAGGAATGAGACAGAGGAAGGGCGGGGAAGACAGAAAACCCACCAGGAAATTCCTCCAAAATAACGCTTGTTTGTGTGTAAATGCATTGAGATATTTAAAGAGTAAATAGAGGCTTGTTTTGTTGAGCCTTCTCCATAAAATCCATACAATGAAATAGGAATGTTGTTTCTGTATAATTTCAAGTGCGGAAATCTACTGGTTCCTCCAGCTGTTGAGCCAGATGGTCACGGGGTCGTGGCTCGATAGCCCCGCTGGCTGCAACGCCCCCCCCCGCCCCTTACAACGGCCCCTCGGTGACCACTGCGGCCACACACAAAGGCGTCGAGGTCCCACATCTCAGACGATAAGCCCTGGGGGCTGGGGGTCGAACAGTCCAGAGAAAAGCATCCCTCTTTCAATCCCTCTCACCTGAGGCTCAGTCCGCCTCATAAAACTCCAATCTCCGACGTCTGGCCCGGGGAGAGAGAGAGGATCCCGGGGAAAATCGTTGAGCTCCACAAGCGCATCACCATAAAGTTGAGTTATGGACTCGTGAAAGGCATACAGTTCATATTATCTCCTTAGAAAGTGACCGGGACTCAATAACGCGAATGGCTCCGGCCGGGCGGACACTCACACAGACAAATGTTGCTACATGCAGATGATATTGATTCTCTTCATGGGTCTTAGCTATTGCCTGTCATTTAATGGCGACGGGGCCTCGCATCCAAATTGCTTCGTCTCAAGAATCCGTGATTGATATTAGAGGCTGGAAAAGCACTGCAGAAAATGTACAGTCCTACAAATAGGCATGATTCTACTTTTCCAAAGAAAGACGAGAAAGCCGAGATCGTGTCTCAGAGCATAGCCGGCGGGCGGATCCGGTGATCCAGACCTTCCTCTACACCCTCTTTCCCTCTCACCCGACTTTTTTTTTTTTTATTTACCCCCCCTGCAGAACGGAGACGAGGCCAGCGTCAACCACAAACGCTTCTGACAGAGCGCGTTGGCCACGTCGGACGAAATCAGGTTTCCTTTGCAAGCACAACACCTCATTATAATGCGACGCACTGCAGCAGTTTCAGAGTTTGAGGCAAGGCAAGGCAGCCCCACCCCACCACCACCACCACCACCACCACCACCCTTTTGTTGCATCCGCTCTGTTGCCATGTTTGCATACGAGCAGGTTCCAGCGCGGGATACTGCGGGGAAACATTTCAGGGAACGGCTCCACCTATGATAATAGCTCGTTTTCCATTTTCTTTAAAACAGGTTAGACAGAATTAAAAAAGAAAAAAACTTTTCCTCGCGGCGGGGAAACGTGGTCCGGGACGGCGCCTGATCTCAGGGCAGAGGCTGGCACGTAAACGCCCACCGAAGGACGACAAAGAAGCATCACAAACAAGTTCAAACACTTGTGAAAGTAGGTTAATCTGCCACAGCCCACATCAAGTGGGTAAAATTGCCCAAATAGCGCATTCAGTGGGAGATAAAAGGAGCCCATCCTGACACAGTAGTTACAGACTTTCACATGAGGCTGCAGAGCTTTTTTTACCCCGGGGCCCCCACCCTGTGACACACCGCCAGCCGGGCAGGTGATCCTTTGTTGGGGGGGGGGGGGGGGGGTTGACGAAACATGCTCACGTAGTGACTCCCAGCTTTGGAGCAGCACATAGAAAAAGCAGAGGCGACAGAACACGCAGATGAACGAGAGTTTTAAAACAAAAAGCAAAAAGAAAAAAGGGGGAAAAAAATGAAAGACAACAGTGGCGCAGGCTCTTTTTTTCCCCAACCAGACAATATACAGGAGCCCTGCTGCATTGTCTAGCTCCGCTGCTGTGGACTGACAGGCCTTTTAAAGCTGTGGAGCTGTCTGTACTCAGAGGCTGTCGTCAATAGAAAAAGGGAGGGAAGGGGGGAGCAGGGGTGAGTGGGGGGGGGGGGGCAGAGGACAACCTGGTCAGGGACGCAACCAGCTGGAGCACCTGGTGCTCAGAGCCAACACACACACGCACACGCACATGCACACGCATACACACACACACACCCCAAAAGCCCACACGCACCGATGATGATGCAAACAGGCATACATGTATGATCACCAGATGGAAGACACGAGGCCGCCAAGTTAAGTGTATATACATATTTACATATTATATATATATATATATAAATATATATATATACATATATATATATATATACACACATAGATACATATACATATATATATTTGCTTGCACATGAACAAGCACTGCAGGCAGGGACATATACAGGATGCACTAGTATAATATACACACACTGAACCCGTTTTTGTGATTTTAACGTAGTACTGAGTAAACACTTGAAGCAGGAGGAAGAGGTTTCACGTGAGATTTTACTGACTGACGCTACCAAACTGCTCTGTCAAAGGAATTACGGTGGTTCTTTTTAACGACATCTGATTTTATATGAAAGGTCACACCGTCGGTTCATCATACAGACGTGTGTGTGTGCGTGTTTGTGTGTGAGTCAACTACATGAGACAATACGACGGTTTTGCCGTGAAACGTGACGCACAGCTGCCGGAGGCCGGCGGATATCGAGCAGCACGGGACGAACCGGATCATTCACCTGCGCATCATTAAATCCAGCTCAGCCTCAGCAGATCTAAGTTCTGTCGCTGTCTCAGCGTTCGTCGGCAGCTTCCTGTGAGGGCGGCTTCTCTCTCATTAGCGGGAGAAAAAAAAAAAGGAACGACGTTCAGCAAAGCTGACACCTCACACTCTCTGCTGAGCAACACAACCTGCCCGGAAACCAATGTTGCGCATTCACCACGGCATGAATAACAACATGACCTCAATATTTCAGAAGTGTGTTTGTGTGTCTGTTTTGGGTGGTAGATGTTGTGGCGGGCGGCGGCTGCGGCGGCGGGCGGGCGGCAGCGGTGGGAGGATAATCTATGCAAAGCTCTGAAGCCGAAATTCGTCTGTTGAAAGCCAATAAGGCGGTATCAAAATGAGGGCAGAGTTAATTAATCATCTCGGCTTCCTTTTCACGGCCCTCCCGTGACTGTCCCGGGGGCTTCTGGGAGTGTGATTTTTGTGTGTGTGTGTGTGTGTGTGTGTGTGTGTGTGTGTGTGTGTGTGTGTGTGTGTGTGGTTGGGAGAGAGAGAGAGAGGCAGGGGGGCAGGAGGGCGGTGCAGGTTGCAGCTGGGGGATATTAGCATAAAGTAATGTGAGCCAGCAGACTGCTGAGCTCCTGTAAGCCTGGTGCAAACCTCTTAGGGAAAAAACCCCAAAACAAAACAGGAAGCTACTGACACCTGCTTTATTCACTGGCCACAGAAAAAAAGGGGGGTAGACACTTAAAAAACAATAGAAACGAGATTAGTTGCAGACGTTGCGCTGATCAGAAACCAGTAACAATAACAAATCCCTTGTTACAACCAGTTTAGTATTTTTGCAGCTACTGCACAAGAGCAATGTACTTTTTTTTTTTGCGTGACATTTTCATCTCCACCTCGCCTCCATCCATTATTAGAATGATTTTGCAGCCGCGTGTAGCTCATCTCTTTCTTTTTTCGCAACAAAAAATAATAAAAAAAAATAAATAAAAGCCATGAGCCTTTGTCCGAGCTCGCACCCTCGTTCAGTCGATGAGTTCAATGAGTGACATTTCACAGACACCCGTGAATCACTTTGCGTCATCGCCGCCAGGTGTTCTGTCGCACTGCGTCGGCGGAACGTGGCGCCCTGCCTCCCGGACTCGTCAGTCAAAAGTAGCACACCTGTCATGGAAAATTGGAATCTGAAGCGTCCGGTAGCAAAGGAGCCAAACCTGTTTTTACATTTTTTGTCCTAAGGAGCCAAAAGACGGGCGGGTATCAGACATAAATTCAACAGGTGGACGCAGACGAGACCCCGAACCAGCGCCGGCATGGTGCCGTGTCGTCCCGGGTGGCGTTAAATAGGCAACCATTTACCGACAAATTTCGCCATTTCGGCATAAAAGGTGGGTGCCGAAGAGTTACGTAATCAGCAGAGCTCAGCGGAATGCGTGGGTTTGCATGCTAATGGCCAGGAACATGCAAAACCACCTGTATTTTTTTTGAAGAAGAGATGACTCAAGTGGATGATTAAGACATAAGTAGAGACTGTGGTTTGGCATTCGCCACTTTTTTTTTTTCCTCCCTTTGGATATCGGCAGGTTGAGAAGGCTTTTATTTTGCAGCTGGCTGAGGCAGCGCAGCCGGCCGCGGCAGCGCTGCCTCAGCCAGCTGCAGGAGAAAAAAAAAAAAAAAGCAACACCTGGACTTTTAGGTCGGTTTCCATGTCGGTTCCCAGGAAAGAAGGCTCGTGGCCTCGGCGCACGTAGCGCTTTCGCGCTTCGCCAGTGGTGGTGGTGGGGGAAGGGGGGGGGGCGCGTCTCCCTTCGCCGTGACGAAGCTGCACTTTTGATCCAGGCTTTGGATGCAGCCTCGGCTTGGAGCCGCAGCGCAGAAATATGACGGGCATCGCAGAACATCACCCATAATGCCAACATTCATGCCGCAGTGCATTACAGTGAGGAGGAAATACAGGAAAAAAAGAAATCCCCTGATGTATTTTCGCTACATAGAAGTCTTTCAGGCTGGAAAAAGGCTCAGTGGGTCAGTGTGTGAGCATGTGAGTGTGTGTGTGTTTGTGCATTTGTGTGTGGGTGTGTGTGTGTGTAGGTTTGGAGCTGTTTGGGGGGGGGGGTTTCTAAACGGAGCACAGGGAGCGATCTGGGCACGAGGAGGAGCGAGAGAGTGAAATAGGATGGAAAAATGCAATCATGCATCGCGGGCCTCTCCAGCTCCTCGTTGTGTGTTTCTCCGCCGCCGCAGCCCCCCTACCCCCACCATCCCACCCCCACCCCCCCCTTCCCTCTCCCTCCTCAACAAGCCATTAGTCACTATCCAGCTCCTGCTAATGTAATTAGATAAAGGATATATGGAGTCTCAGAGCTCGGCGGAGACATTTGTCTGCATAATTGTGTCCATGCGGTGGCAGAGGGGTGAGAACCCCTGGATTTCCACAAAACACCTCCGGCTCAATAACTCAGAGGGAGCGGAGAGAGGAGCGAGGGGAGGATGGAGAGAGGAGCGAGGGGAGGACGGAGAGAGGAGCGAGGGGAGGACGGAGAGAGGAGCGAGGGGAGGATGGAGAGAGGAGCGAGGGGAGGACGGAGAGAGGAGAGGGGCGTTTGGGGAATGAAAGATAGCGATGAAAAAATGGGAAAATCGTCCCTGAAAGAATCAATTTTCTCGCTGTTTTTTTGAGGGGGGATTTTTTTTTTGTTTTGTTTAGTTTGGGTTTTTTTAATTCATGCTGCGTTTCCAGAAAAGCGCAAATCACTTTTCCTTGCCAGTCCAATCAGTCTAATCACTCGGGATCCAACGTCCCTCCCGCTGTTCCCGACTCCAAAAGATAAAAATGAACCCGAATAAAATAAATGGGAAAGAAGTCAGGACTCAGAGCGGAATCCAAACACCAAGGTGATATTTTTAGATCTGGCTGTGGCCATATGTTCAGTTGCACCCCCCCCCCAAAAAAAAAACAAAACAGCCTACTAATAAACTGTGAAATGCCACAATCCATCCATGCCACTCGGGGTAAATATGCGCAGATGGCAGGCAGGTCCCCCCGATTTTCGATCGAAAACTGCGAGACGGGCTCAGTTCTTGCATGTAATTAGTGGCAGTCGCAGCTTGTCGGCTAGTGACCTACATATGGAACATAGATTACATACACCCTAGATACACCAAACACAGACGGGGAACTCTGACATTCCCCTACACTTGAGAGGCATTGACACATGCAGCGATGGTCCGAAAAGCATAGCTGGGGCTTCAAATAATACTTATTTCCCCTGTAAATTTAGCCGCAGATTTGCTTTTTGATGAGCTAATTTATCATTTGGACCATAAAATGTCCTGCGCTGCCTATTTTAACCAACAATCAAAAAACAAAGATCTTCAATTTACAGATCAGAAGAGCAGCAGATTCTCACACATTAGACGCTGGAACCAGTGAATGTTTGTCGGTTTTTGCTTTGACTTCAACAGTTAATTGCTCATCAGAATTGTTGCTGATTAATCCTTGAGTTAACCATTGGTTTCTTGTTTTGTTTTTATCAGCATGAACATGAGAGCACTGAAAGTATAAACAGTCCGTGAGCTGTAAAAATTACACATAATCACAGGTAGACACGCATGCAACAAAAGTGTAAATACTGCAGGCGAACAGCAGATACAGATTTGTACTTTACTCGTTCACTGATGAATTTTAACTTGCCCCTCCGCCAACCCCACCCCTTCCCCCACCCCTGCCCCGCACCTCTAACCCTGGGCAATTCCTGTCTCCTGTCTGGGGAAAAAAAAAAAAAAAAAAAAAGGGATTGTAGGTGGTTGCTGATTCGGGCGGACCGGAGGGCAGGATGTTAGCCTGATTATCGCCCAGTCAGACCTACTTCCAGCTCCAGACAGCCTGCCTCCTGCCCCAGATACCTTCTTCTCAACGCACGGAGGGCTTGGAAGGGATGGAGGGGATGGAGGGGATGGAGGGGGGGGGGGGGGGCGTATGGACCGAGACTCACCGCCAGCAGCTCCAGCAGGGGGACGCTTCGGATCCTGCCGCAGACCGACGCCACGGCGTAGTCCGCGAACTGGCTCATCCCGCGCCGGCTTTTTCCCCCCTCTGCTCGCCTTCCTCTTCTTCCGCCTCGTTCCCCGCTTCTGCCCTAGCTGCTTTTGCCGCGTCTCAGCTGCTGCCTGCCACTGTGTGTATGCGCGCGTTTGCATTCGACGGTGTGTGTGCCTCTGTGTGTGTGTTTGCACACGTTAGCGTGTGCGTTGGGGGTGGGGGGGGCGACGAAGAGGACGACGACGATGATGATGCAGCAGCCAGTCGTGCAGCCTTGGCAGCAGAGTGCCTTGTCTGAAATCTTGTCTTTTCCTCATCAAGGCCACATCAGCTCTTGTCAATAATTAAACAGCAAGTCAAGTCAGATTAAATCACCTGAGCAGGACCCTATATGGTTCGCTGCCCGGGACAGAGTGTATATGTGAAGCGGTAAGCGGTGGCGTGTGCATGCGTGCCGTAATGTGCATAACGTGACAGCTTAACGCGTCAGCTGAGGGGGCTGCATCCGCGGCTCCATGGCGGCTGTTTCTCCTCCGTCGTCGGCCCCTCGCCTCGGTCCAAAACTCACACTCAGTCACGATGTGGCATCTGAGCAGTCTCACAGAGAAGAAGGAGATCGCAGGCGATGTAAAGACAGACTTGGCGGCGAGTTTGTATACGCGAGTGTGTGTGTGTGTGTGTGTGTGTGTGTGTGTGTGTGTGTGTGTGTGTGTGCGCTGACTGGCAGAGCGTCAGGAGTATCAAAAAAAAAAAAAAAAAACACGCCAGTGAAAGGACCCCTTGACATTTGCCTCGGGAGTGTTTTCCCATCTCATCGTTGGAGTTTCGAAATCAAATCCGTCGGATGACTCATGGGTTCTGGCAGGGAAAAAGAAAGTGTGTGTGTGTGTGTGTGGGGCGGGGGGGGGGTCTGGAGCCGGCTGCTTTCTACTGGTCTACGCACTATACACTTGGAAGACACATGCGTCAATTTGATGGGGGTTAGAGGTTGGGGGCGGAGGGGTGGGGCACCTCTTGTCTTAGTAGAACACTTTAAATCGAGTGTAATGTACCTGAACGAGCAAGCACGGATTGATTGTCTCGCTCAGTGACAAGACAAAAAGCTTCTGGGGCTTTTTCTGGCCAGTGAGTCGTGGCACAGCTCCAATGTTAGATGTTCACCATAATGGTGCCATAGGTCTGACGCCCTCAATTACTTTTTGCATTAAATGAGCAGAGAGCAGTTTGATTTGATGGGAAACTTTACTTTGATCAATATGTTCGGTGTTTCAATCCGAGAACCACAAAAAAAAAAACTAAAAGAAGAAGGAAAAACATTGTAGGGGGAAATTTTCACCATCTACAATTTCATGACTACTGGACAGACTCCAGCTCCAAAACTGACGTTTTGGTGAGAGCCTGTTTTCTCAAGTGCGTTTCCAAAAGATCATGATTCAACGCTCACCACCCTGCAAACAAATTTCTTGAGGGGTGGGAAAGGCAAAAGAATGAATTTCCGAAACCTCAGATTACAAGGTTGTGTTTTTCGCTCACGTCGGCTCTGGTCAGGCAGCGACGCACAATAGATAATGACGGCTCTCCGCCTCAGAACGGAAGAGACCGCGGAAGCTGCTCCGGCGAAATTGTCACGTTTCACCCTGAAATATCCACCAAAATCTTTCTTTTCTTTTTCTTTTTTTATTTCAAGATTTTGAAAGAGCTCTTCTGTCATGTTTTATCCATGCCTGTCTGATTGGTCTGGTATTTATCCGACCGTGCAGGGGGCAGTTGTTTACAAGAAACTTCTGTCCGGAAAAACAAAGCGTTCCAGTGAGCGTCACTGGACATTTCTTTTTTGCATCAAATCCTAAAAGGGGCCAAAATCTAACTTCGATCCCAAAACTTCTAGAAAAGCAGCGATGTAGAACATTTGGATTCTTACTTTGAATATTCACAAGAGTAATGTTTTCTGTTGCTCCTAAAACATTCACCAAAATATATTTCTAAAGTTTCGAGCAGACAAAAAGGTTATGAAGTTGCACAATCGAGCGTTAACACTTAGATTTAATTGTTTTTTGAAGACGAAGTGGTTAACGACATTATCTGAATGACTGCTGATTGGTTCTAGCGCTGAGACCTTGATGAACAAGCAAACGATGCATCCACAGCTACAGTTGAAATAGCATCAAACCTCGGATGTGCATGACCTGCTCCCACTGACCTATATAGGTTCTGTTTGCCTCCCAGGGAGATCGAGCCTTGTGACCTGTGGCTGTCACTGTGATTGATGGGAGTCGAGTGGCAGGTGGTGCTACCGCTGGAAAGGCAGATTACACACTCATCAGTCAGCAGGCGCGGGGGGGGCAAGCGTTGCCGAGGAATTTATGACATCAGAGACAGGTCGGCATGAAGGCGAAGCTGAGGTGATGCAGGTGTAAAAAAAAAAAAAAACCAAACGGCGCCCCACCCCCGGGTGCATTTCTCGCAAGTGACTAATCGTTTACCACTAAAGCCCGGTCCCCGCCCGGTCATGAGACCCTTTATTAAACGGATAATTACTTTGAAATCTATCGTGCGTGCGGACTCTTTCATTATTGAGGATGAACGACTGGATTGGAGCCGATGCCTCCGGTCACCTTTTATAGCAAGCCGTTGTAAACCATTACGCGGTGGCAGCCGACCAGCCCAAGCAGAAGTAATAATGAGCATTCTATCACTGAGAGGAGCGACCGTGATCTACGTAATGAAGACTGAGGTTTTAATAGCGCTTGGCAGTCCTCCGGCGATTCCGGGATGCGTCATTTGTCAGTGAGGAGGCATCATGACGCTAATACCCGTATAATGATTTTGGGTCTTGGATGGCCGGTAAATTGAATCTGGGTAGGAACGGCCGGCTATTTTGGTAATACATCTTTAGCAAACGGGACGGCCCATTTGTCAGAAGAATCAATAAGATTAATGGTAAAATAATATAAATATAATAAATTAGGTCCAATTATTGGGGCTTGCAACGGCCGTAAGGCAACGGCGAGGCAGGAATTACTAAATAATTCATATCATTTGTCAAGTTAGAAACTATTTGCAAACTGCAAAGTGCTGAAACTCTGCACCAGTCGAATCAACGTATGTAAGAATGCGCCGAGTGCAAATACCCCCCCCCACCGCCGCCACCGCCCAACCCTTTTATACTTTTAACCTGTAACCCCTTTAAAACACGGAGAGATCACCAGGTGTGAGGAAGCCCCGCCCCTCTAGGTTGAACACCTGGTAGGAACTCACCACGCAAGCCCAACCAGTACAGCCCTCCCTGGGGTGAGACAATTGCCCCGGGAGGCGTCTATCCTGCCCCCGGTAATGAGCCTCGCGGCCTCCTCAGGCAGGAACATGTGTGGGAACGTCGCCCGTCTTAAAGCTGTCGTGCAGAGACACACTAATTTGCATTTAGAATCGCTCGAACGCACGCAAACGCGTGTAGGTAAAAAAATCCACCTATTCACACACATGGCGGCACACAAACGTACAGTCAGTCATCATCAATCAACTTATATCAAAACAAACAAGTGAGGCCTTGAGCACTTACGTGGAGCTGTATATCAAGTGTTAGTCCTAGAGTGGTTCTGTATGTATTTACTCAGCGGTCGTAGCTAATGCGGAAACATGTAAATATTTCCCCCGGACTCGGCAGGAAGCGGTTCCCGTGCGTGACACTTCCCAGACCACCAACCGGCAAAGAGTCCTGAGCAGGCGACCTAAGTCTGGGCCAGAAGCAGGGACCCTCACGGCAAAAAAGGGGGCAGGCCCCGCCACACAGGGAGACGGTCACCGTCCGCCGTCGCAGCTGCGTTCGTTGGGGACACGTCCAAATAATCTAACTCGGTTTCTACGCCTGCCGAGATAGGAAAAGTCCTCCATCAGTGTCTGCACAGGATGTGCTCAGGCACAGCGCTGGAGGGGAGGGGGGGTCGCACGGGTTCTGGCGGCGTTCCAGGCCCACACAAGCCCAAGACGCCACTGAAACACTTACTATGTAGAGACAAGTCTTTAATAATGAGAGTGATGGGAATTCTTAAGCAGACATCTCCAATCCATCAACACCAAGTGGCGCGGCCTAAAAAAAGATTCTGTCCAACATAGTCAAATGAGTTATGATGCCCATATTGCAACTTTAAATCTGCATTAATTTATGGTTTTTAGAAAGGGAGTGGAGCGAAACAAGCCTTTAACACAATGTCGACCTATAATGAGCCTATTGTGTGTCCCTGCTTTTTGGGAAAGAATTTATAGACAGGCGTATAGATCAGCGAGCCCAACAACGAGCCTGGTTCTCCCACGTATTCAGCTCCGGCCATAGAAAGCCGAGCATGAAAGGGCTCAGTCAGATCCCAGCTGAGGGTCTGGCTCAGCGCCCGATGAGAGGGGCGCGATCAAAGGGCGGGCCTCCGCGCCGGGGAGCGGGCAGGAGGCCCCCTTCGCCACGGCATCACCTTCTGCCGTCCCGCACCGAGCCGACCGGTCTGCCGGGAGGCCACGGAGCGAGCCCGTCCCGCCCCAGCTGCAAGGTGTGGAGGTTGGGCTCTGCCTTTTGCCGACAGATGCAGCTACCACCACATACCCCCTCCACCCCCACCCGGCCTCCCCGTTCTGCCTCTTCATCCGTGCGCCGGGGTCCTAATCTGCACGCCCAATCCTGTTAGCCACCCTCTGCCAGCTTCTTCGCCCCGTTCGCGCGCTCAAACCCGCGGTGCCAGCGCCACATCCAGAGATGGGGCCTCATCTGCATAGGGCAAATAAAACCGCCCCGGAGACGGAGCTCCAACTGCCAGGTGGACGGGGGTTAACACCCTGGGATAAGCTCCACCGACTACTGTGTTTGGATCAGGTTTCAAGCTTCTCTGCTGAGACGGGCCTCTATTTCAACACAGCAAAACCCACAGGATAATAGTGTTTTTCATTTCTCTGTTTCCAGTGAGAGAGACGTGCCTGGATGGTAACTATCCCTGTCAACACTGCGCTAGCTCTGATACGCCAAAAAAATGATAATATATTCGTCCGTAAATGAGAAAAATCTTGAGCAGCATGTCTTTGAGCCAGAAAGCATAGCCATGGAAAATACTGCACCTACCCAACATTTAATCGGGTGATTTAAAACATGAACTAAATCACTTACATATGATGTGGTTGTGAACTTCAATGTGGCAAGACGCCAAAAGATTTGTTCATTTCCATTTTTTCTTTATTATGAAATTTTGATAATGTTTCACCACAGTAAAATAAGAAAAATACATGGCAACATTTCCTGCTACTGGTTGTCATAGTAATGTAGGTTTTTCATGTTCACAGCAAAACTCCTACTATTTACATAATGGTAGCAGATGGAAACACAGTCATTTTTGATTCTTTGTATCTTGTATTTTTTTTTTTTCTTTTTTTGTAAAGTTGCTTTAAATTTGCACCAAATCTAGATGGAAACTTGATGTTTGAGTATGAGCTGGATGAAGATGCTTTTATGGGTCAACTGGACAAATGAACTGTTTTTCCTCGCTGGCGCTGGATTTTGCACCATCGCTGAATTTCTCCGTGTTTTTCTTTGTCATGTTTTGTTCAGTGTCTTTGTGGAGCTGTCGAGGAGACTTGACCTGATGTTGTGAAAGACCTTTTCACATATTAATGCATAACCACAAATTAATGTATCACTACTTTAAGTGATGTTTGGTTAAAGGCAGAGAGGGTTAGCGGGGGTGAATCACGGTCACAAGAAAAGGAAATATCCGACTTCTTCTGGGCCAAGTGTGAACAGCTGGTCTGATGGTGCTTTTTTAGTGTAATGCGATTGGCTACGAGTCCAAAACTGGCATAAACCTAAGCCTCATTTCTGGGTAAAACAGAAACATGTCATGTTTCTATTACCGCCTGCCTCCTTCCTATTGAGCCGAACGACAACAAAATTTCCCCTTAGGCGCGTGAGTCTTTTATCTTGAGGAAGCTCCGCTCGAGCCCGGGGTAAATGCGAGGACACTGAATGGGCGCAGGTGTCTGATCGTGTCGGGAGAGAACGCCGGCGGACAGAGGGACGACCGTCTTCACTCCTCGTCCCTGCAGCCCTCAGGTCTCCTGAAAGGCGTCTGTGTTTCCTGGCATCAGGCTCTTTCTTTTTTTTTTTTTTTGGGGAAACCACAGGGTGAATGGAGATTGGTGCAATGCGCTAATGTTTGGGGAACAATGCATGTGACTCAGACTGCACCCCCTCCCCACTCCCCCGGTATCAACTTTGATCTCCGTCGTGATTGGAATAAGAGAGTCCGTAATTTGCCCCTCGACTCAAAAGAGCATAAAAGACGGTCTCATCGGATGAGGCAGAATAGGACGTCCAATTATAAGAGCTGGCACAGAGCCCAGGAGACCCAAAAGCTTTGGTTGTTTTTTTTCTTTATTATCTTCCTGATTATTAAAGTGTCTTTGATTGAGCGACGCGCAATAAACCCTCTGACCCGCAAGATAACAGTGTTTACGACGTCAACCTGCGTTCAGCGGGCGAATGCGGTTCAAAGCATCATTACTGAGGCATGTAACACACTGTACATGCAACTCGTGACACGGGTCAGAGATTTCGGCGCACATTAGCACAGATCAGCATGTCGCTGGCAGGAAAAAGAGACCGTGGCTCGCATGGCCGGTTGGGAGCAAGCGGGTCGGATACAATGCCCAGCTCCATTTCACCTAAGGCGAAAAAAAAAAATCGGTCATTCTTTTTGCTTTTGCTAACCTGAAATAAATCTCAAAGCCCCGCTCAAGTTGCCACGGATGCCGGCGAACCGATTCTATGACATCATGTTGCATAAATGGCGTATCAGGAAAATGAAGGAGGCGTTCAACTTCACAAAACGTGATGCCGAGATCCATAAAATATTATATAATTGCGCTAATAAAAACACAGGCTAGGTATTAGCCGGGGACTGCCAAATCTCGTTACTGGGCGGTTGGAAAAACAGACGAGTGGCTCATATCAAAACAGCCTCGACAATTATTGAACCAATTTTACAGGCGGACGGGGGCCACTTAGTCCTATCCACAGCGTGAGGTTGGTTATGGGGGAAGCTGCTGGGTTTCAGACTGGAGTCTAGGGAAAGGCTGAGGCTGTAATTGCTCCTCGTCGGGCGCATGACGGAGGAGACGGTTCCCATGAGAGAAAGGAGGAGGAAAAAAACAAAAACAGAAAAACCCAGAAAAAAAAACGCCTCCGCCTCTGCCTCTCTGAGTCAACGAGCGTCCCGGAGTTTGACGGGTTCCCACACCCCTGCAGGCCTCCGGTGGATGCCCAAGCAGCGAGCCCAGGTATGTGTGGTATGTCACCTGCAACCCTCCCATGAGGAACTTCATTTAAAGGTTCAAGATGAAGCGAGAGGGAGGAAAAAGCAGAGGCTGCTCTGAGAAGAGCCTGAATCTTTTTACCTAACCGGCTCCCGCCCAAATCGTCCGATCGTCCTCGGCCTCGCAACCACAACCGCACTCGAACCGGCTACCCGACGGGCGTCCCCCTGGCCTGGCATCCCGTGATGCGCATGGCGTGAGAACAGGGCCCACGCTGAGGGCGCCATTGTCGGCGGATTTCTACTGTATAATTACACTCAATTAGTTTGAGCTGCTCGGTAATGATATCAAACTTCTCCGTTTGTCTGCCCGGCGATGTGGGAGCCAATCAGATCACTCTGAGCGTTCCTTCCCATCCCGCTACAGAGCGCGCTCCCCTACTTAGTTTTATGTCTCCATTCTGTGCTCTAACAACCCGCTATAATGGGCTGTTAGGGGGGGTTGGGGGGGTTGAGGAAATCCAATCTTTGCCAAACGGACTCCATGCTGGCTCGCCATCTAATTCATTTGCACTTAAATTTAGCATAAACCGAACTAATTTGTCTTTTTTTTTTCTGGGCCTGTTTTCTGGGACAATTTTATTGTCTCACTTTCGCCAGTGGCAAATGGGCCAGTGAAACAAGTTGCAGCCCGATGTAACAGCATGGCAGCAAATCAGCACGTAAAAGACTTTTTATACGAGGAGGAGGCTCGACAAAAGGCAGGGGGATTTAGCTAAAACCCAAATACTTTGGAGATAAACAGGAAAGCACTACCACATGCTGTTAATTCAATACAACTCGCAACTACGCAGCCGCCGTTTAATCAGTAATGTGGAGCACTTGATTATTAACCCTCCCCTGCCGAGTGTTTTCAATTTGGCCCTTTTGTTATCAATTATCTCCGAGCATGATTGCAACGATGCACACGTTATAAATGCTGGCAGGGAAAAGGGTGCGGAGGAGAAAATAAGGACACGCTCTCACCGATTTAAGGATCCTCGGGCTGATGGGTATTACTTCACGGTCCGAGGAAATGCATTAGACACCCACATCTCGGAGAGAGGCACGTGAGGATCTTTTGTTATGTAGAAAATCAGACGGAGGCGTTACGCAATTGGCACGGAGAGGGATTAAACCAAAGGCGAGGAGACAATGAGGGAGAAGTGCGTCTCCATATCCACACCCATTCCGACCGGCCATCGCCGAGCTTTTAATGCCGAAGCCGACGCAGAAGGGCCCTAAGGTGACTGCCGCTTCGGAAGAGCGGTTTAGTCAGTTTAGAAGGGCCTTTCATCTCAGGTTGGACGAAGAAGCTCCACGCCATGCCAAAATCTGGAACCCCCCCCCCAAAGAAACAAAAAACAAAAAGCAATCTGACGGTCGGACCAGGTGCGCATAGGTGTGAAAACGGGCAGAGCCCCAAGTTCCCCCCACGAGTTCTCCTCCCCGCGTTCCTGCTCGCGGCAACGTCCACGTTCACGGCCAATCACGTCAGCGCCGACGGCCGCTCTCGGCGAGGACGGGACTGGAAGGAGGTCAGATTCTAAACAACAGTTTGGTCAGATTGGCATCGGTCATGAACGCAGCCTTTGGTCCATATGTCAAATTAAAGTGAACACTGGGAGATGCAGGTGTCTGCAAATGCATATTTTTTCTATAGACTGTTCACTTATTACTTGTAACAGAGAACTGAAAACTTAAATAAATGAGTTTCGGCAGTGATATACTAAATATCACTACATTAATAAGATATAGTAGCTTAAAGGACTTTATGTTGTTTGACTAACACTCCAATACTCAGCCTGAGCAATTGATTTTGCAAGTGCTTTAACCCAATCGGAATTTGTATTTCAAGGTTTTTCTTTTAAATATATCTTTAGTGTTCCCAAAAGCTTGTTTCTCACTGTTAATGGAACAAATGGGCTCTGTGATTGGATACTTCTTACTAAAATGCATCATGGCAGTTGTAGTTAGGTTCTTACCTTATAGGTGTATGTACACAAGCATGTGTTTTCATTTCTTTTCTATTGTTTTTTTATCAAAGAAACAGATATTTTCCAACAAAGTTTTTCATTATTTCCACTACTGATTCAGCAAGGAGAGTTTTCTGTTCAGTCAAGCCTTCTGCTTACAGACACCCATTAGAAAGAATATTCAATGAATGGGACTTTTACTTGCAAAAAAGCAGAGGCACCCAAAATCGCTGCTGACAACACTTTAGGGTTTCTCCACTTGCTTGTTTGCTCCCAGCTCCATCCAGGCTCCACTCCATTGCCCAAGTTTCAACTCTCCTGGCTCTAAGGGCTGACAAAGATGCCAGTGATCCATAAACAAATGGATGATGTAACTGCATGGGTTATTTTCAGCCACCCATGATCTATATTTATGCCCCTGCAAGTATTATCAATCAAATTAGAGCTGATTCATTTGCCCTGCAGATGTTTCTTTGGTAGATCGGCCTCCGCGGTCCTCGTGACCTTAGTGTCTCATTCCACAAATCAGCAGCTTTTCTTTCAAAAATTTTCTGCTGGTTTTCTTTCTGTGAGCGTTCATGTCCGAAGAAATTTCAAAGTAAAACCCCTGTTACTGCCTCTACGGTATCAGATGGATCCCCGACAGAGAGCCTGCCGGTGACCTAGTTAAAGCCGGCCGGCAGAAACTAGCGGCGGCTCGGAGACCGAGCAGCGGCCATCGGGCTCGCCGCGCACATCGGGCTCGCCGCACACATCCCTGCGTGACGGAGGGAGTCTCATCTGCGAGCCGGCATCGAACGATAAAAATAAATAGAGGCACGGAATCAACCCAGCAACACGGCTGTTATGTAACGCAAATGGTGCCCCAGTTACTCGCCAGCGCCGCCGTATCTGCCACTACTCCGGGCCAAAGCCTGAGCTACATAACCTGATCCAGATTAGACGGTGTAGCCCAACCTATTTCTCGCGCTGCAATGAAACGCATCAATAGAATGTGGATGGGGATGAATAAGGATCCACTCCCTTCGCTCACAAATGCACAAGGCCACACACACCCGAAGACATGTTAACATACACAAATACTTAAAGTCAAATACTTATTTGAATGAAGCTTGTGGCTTTGTGCAGCCTTGGAGCAAACACACCCAGGAAAATTCCCTTAAAACTAGCCTTCATACACTGAGGAAACATATGGTGGCTCAATGCATGATACATGTGTAAGGTGGTGGTCCAGACTGACATTCAAGCTCTATGTTCACCAAATTACCCATAGACGATTGATGGGGGCTTTGTATGAAGCTAGGCCATGTAATCCATCCAAAGAAGAGCAGACATAAATATTTTACCTGGTCCTCAGCTGACATATGGTATTTTGTCTTGAGCTTTTGTGTGCTAGTGCGAACTGGAAATCTGTCAGGGGCGTCCCCGGTGAGAAGTCCCTCTTGTTCGTCATCTTAATAAGCCATAAAACACATGGAGGGCCTAAGACGTGTGAAACGAGGACACGAGGCCCAACGGTTCGTGCGCAAACCTTCCGCAAAACGGGCTAGAAAACCAAGTGAGAAAAAAAAAAACAGAAAAACCCAAACAAAACTGAGGCGAGTGGCACTCTGTAAAATAATACTGGATCCCATGGGGGTCATCCGTCCGGGCCGTGCACTTCCCGATGCCTCTGCATCATGTAAAATTCGGACAGCCCGGACGCAACCGGCTGGCAGGTGACAGGGAGGGAAGGCCAGAGCATGGGAGCTCATGCCTGTCGTCTGACGGAATGTCAGAGAAACCGTCTCCTGTGTTTTCTCAGATGCCTGAAAAAATAAATGTATCAGAGGCTCATATCCTCCCAGGAAAAGGAGTGTTTACAGGACTTAGTAGGTTTATCTGTGCCAGGGCCAGCAGGGGCCACAAGGGCCAGAGGGCCCCCCCCCCTGCCCGTCATCGCTTCGAAGGATGAAGACCCAGGTTTTGAGTTCAGAGACGAACCTGAACTCCGGGCCCCCGAAACCGGAGTGAGTTAAACATGATGTCTGAAACAACAAAGGCTTCTTTTGATGAAATAATTTCAAATCAAGACGCTAAAACAGGGAATCTCTCTTTGATGCTGTGCAGAGGATCCACTGATCATCAAAGTGATGTATCCTGCCTTTCGAAACAACATATAATATGTGCATAAATATTATGCAATTAAAGCCATTTAATTTGAATTTTGAATAACTTCGTCTTTGACTCCAAATTTGCAGCACAAAGCAAAGCAATGTGCACTTTTTCATGGCCGGCCGTGCTGTGCCGTGGAATCAAATCTGCACACTGCCGTCAGATCCGTGCTGGACCTTTACCAAAATGCTCCGGGCTCCTCATGTCCCACTATTAAAAACAACCCAGCACCCTTCTGCTCCTGTTGCCCCGAGTGAGAATAAATCATCAGGGGAAGAAAGAGGAGAAAAAGATAAAGTAAGACAAAGAGAAAGACTTAATTGCGAGGAGGAGCGAGAGGAAGAGACAGTGAATGAGAGCACAAGAGGGGGAAAGAAAAAACGGACGAGCGCACAAGAGAGGAGAAAAGAAGAGGGAGAAAAAAAGGAGAACGAGGGAGAAATGCTGCATGCATGGACAGTCGAGTGGACAAATGTGAGCATGTTGAATCATAAACCCGTATCACAAATACGACCTACTTTCGGTCTCAGCATCAAATCAGGTCGCCGTGTGTCCAATTAAAGCAATTAAAAGCTACAGTACGTCTCATTCCGACTAATAACTATTTTATGGCAGCGATAGTGTTCGGAAAGCCTCCATGAATCACGCAGTTATTAGATAAGAAATCACATCACAAGCTAATCATCCGCTGCGTCGCAGTTACACATTCACAGGGCAAAACCACTGCGGATAAATTATAAACAGGGAGTGTCTTGTCTCAGTTTGAGGGCCCGGGAGTGTCACTGCAAGCGTTTTCCCCTTCCAGATTCAGTTTCATGTCGCGGTCGAAGCAGGAGATGATTGACAGACGCCGTGGGCTTGAGTCCCCAACACCAAAAAAGCAAAAATCAACAACAAGATCTTTTTTTTATATATATATTGGTGGATTAAATTTAGATTCTCTGTGAATTAGAGATGGGTATTAATTATTTAGCTTTACTTGGTGCGTCTCTGTTTCTTCAATCTAGTCAGGGATTTTCCTACATTTCCCAGGATGCCTTTTGAGCTCGAGCGAGAGGATGATCTGGATGGGAAGTGAAAATATAGGCATCCCTGCAGTCGCTCACAGAATAGTGAGTGAATGTTATGTCATTTCAGATGGCTAATATTCTTATTCATGGTCAATAGTCAATTGATTAGTGATTCAACAGG
Organism: Istiophorus platypterus; assembly: GCA_016859345.1. NCBI lineage: Eukaryota > Metazoa > Chordata > Actinopteri > Istiophoriformes > Istiophoridae > Istiophorus > Istiophorus platypterus. The sequence continues at coordinate 10,700,774 of CM029131.1, read as the reverse complement.
AAAAAGATAATAAGGAGGAATCAATCAACTCTTGTAGCAATTTTTTAATGCAAAAATATGCCTTTTCAGCCTCTAAAAAAATGAACATTTCCTGCTTTTCTTTGTTTTATATCACATTAAACTGATTTAATGTGATATAAAACATATGGACTGTCTGTTAGACAAAACATCACATTTGAACACAACACCTGGACAACAGCAGTGACATTTTCCACCATTTTCTGACACGGTATGGACCAAACGATTAAGCAATAAAATAATCGGAGGGTCAATAACAAGATATTAAAATGAGTTCTAGTACTGATTCATAGGAAAGAGAAACATAATGAGACCCCATGGAAATATTATAGAGGGACACTAAATACAAAACACAGAAATATATAGGAACAGATCAGTTCAACAGGGTTTTCTAAGGTAAGTCAGCAGCAGGTCATAAAGTCAGGTCAAGTCAATAGAGTATATTGACATTTTCGGCTTCATTAAAGCCTTCTAGTCAGTCACGAGTGCACCGGAGTGCACCATAAACAACACTGCTGCCCCGGAAATGCAGCTAATAACTCTATATTACTTGATGGTTTTATAGTGTTTCAGGCTGTATTTCCCCCTTTCAAGAAAAAGCGCTGTCATTAACAGTTGCCATTTAATCTGCAACAAAAGCATCCTTGATGACTTCAGCATTTCCCATATCAAAATGCTATTTAAAGCCCCTTGATTTACCATTTCCTGTGCAGTGACCGTACAGTATGCACTTGGGTGGGGGGGGGATTAAGCCCCTTTAGTCCCGTGCAGACACAACACTGCAGCCGCTATATGGCCGCACTTGACATTCCAAAGAGGCACTTGCGAGCAGATTCACCTTCAGTCGACCCTGGGCCAAAAGAAGTTTCCACTCCTGTGATTCGCCAGCGCGGCGCAGCACGGGGCTCGAGATAAGCCCCGTCAATCACCGGCGGCCACAGTGTGTTACACAAATGAAGTCATCGGGGGGGGGCTGTTTTTTCTCTCCCTCTCTCTGACTTTTGACACATGGATGTGTTTACTTCAATTTAGAGTCTTAATGCTTGAATCTCTGAGCTTCTGGGACATTTTCATTATTGTGCATTTTCCCCTTTTACAGCTTTTTAACAAAAGTTATTCATGTAAACTCTGATCAGAGCTTTTACATTTTCTTTTCTGCTCCGAACCCCTCGACATAAGTGGCTCTTTCCTGGGAAATAGTTGCCCGAGCACAGGAAGTGAAGCATTTCTCATTGCCAGCAGATAGAGTAAACAAAAGAGGCGATAGTCAGTGTGAGCAGTTTCAGCCGTAATGTGTGAGGAGACAAAAGAGCGCCACCTGCAGAACCTCAGGAGGAGATATGATGTGTCACCGACAAGCTACTCCATGGGAAATGAAGTCCAAACAAACAATTGCCGTGACAGCATGGACCCAAAGACAAAACCAATAAAAAATGAAAATAAAAAAAAACCACAAATCTTTGAGCTACTGACTCACTTTAAAGATAGAGACATTTTGTAGGCCAGTGGGAGAGTCTGCTTTGTAAGTTGATACAGTAGGAAAAAAAAGTCTACTATGAGCCATTTTAAGCTAAAACAAGCATTAAAAACAAATTCCAAACATTTCCTTTGGGCAAGAAGCTAAAGCCCCCAAAAAAGGGACATTCCACAACGCCTATTTCCTGCCTAAATGGCCTATGTGGCACACACCGATAGTGTTGGGGATCGACTTACCGGCAGGCCGCTGTCAAGAGACAATCTCTTTAACTGCTCTCTGCTCTCCAGGTGTCTGTTCATGGTCCCTCTGGCCAGCGGAGATCCACACACCTGGGAAGCCCTGGAGGGAGGGATGATGGGAGGGGAAAAGGAGGGAGGAGTGGAGGGCGGAAGTAGAGGGAGATAGTCAACAAGGAGCAGCTCATGTCCGGCAGGTCACGTTTCCGCTGTGTGAAAGGGCTTTCACCTTTTACATGAGATCAGAGTCCAAGGCGAGAGCGGCACAGGCAGAGTTACTGAACTATCCCCTCTGCTTTCATTCTCTCCCGTTCCTCTCACTTTCTATTTCTGTGCCTTCTCTGAAAAAAAAGAAAAAAGAAAAAACCCTAGAGAGTGGGCGGAAGTATGGACCCCTCCTGGGGCCCGACGGGACTCTGGGACCCCAAAGCCCCGGCTGGATCTTGCCGCTTGCTCTCGGCGTCGACCCAGGCGTCCCGCCCTCCGAGCTTCGGCCCTTTTTGTTTTTCTAGGCCTCTCCAAACAGCGCTGGGAACCAGTCCGACCTGGCCCGACTGAGGCCACAGCAGAAGATAAACACTTCACTTCACGCATACTACTCCTTTACAAAGAGCCCACGGCTTTAGGCTCGCTGTGCTGGTGGTGGTGCGCAGAGTAAGCACAGCACTTCCTCACTGGCGAAGACGGGGGTCAGAGGTCGGCCGATGGACGCCTCGGGGTCAGGGACCTTGTCTGTGCGACATAACTCGTATTACCATGTGCATGAACGCGTGGATAAATCCTGGATCTCTCTTACGTAACTAAGATGGAGATTACACCTACAGTGCAGAGCCATGTTAAAGTAAATCAGTTAAATCAGATTAGATTAGAGGGAATGAGTCAAGGTATTTTATGCTCATCTAACTTTTATTTTGTTTATTTTGGTTATTAATTTAACAAACTAATATGGTAAATTATAAAGTAATTTCAATAAGGGGTTCATTTATTTGTTACCTACTCTGGCTGGTGTTTTTTTGGGGGGGCACTGATTTGATTAAAAGCCGAGCTTTTCGGCCAGCAACAATTGGCCGTCCTGCAACCTTGCATTAAAAGATTACAGGGTACTAAACCTTTCATTACATCTCATTTTTCACAGTAATTGTTGCAAATCCTAATCATCCATAACCATGTCAAAAAGGCCCCTTTTTTTTTTCCCTATCTCTTTTTTTTTGTTTTGTTTTGTTTTGTTTTGTTTTCCAGGTTAAGTTACATCTACTTATGCAACCGCCGCGTCCCAGAGCCCCCGGTCGCGTCCGCTGCAGGCTGCATCTGTTACACCCTGTCTGATGCTGCAGCGGCGTGACCGCACTCGTCAAACATCCCCACACATCGACATGACACGTTCCATCCACTGCCAGTCCGCCGAGTTGCCGACCCGTTTGACACGTGAGGCCGCAAAACATCAGATTGCGCGCGCGGCGTCGGTCGGCAAGGTTTTTTTTTTTTCGTCCGGGCCCTGATGTTGTATTTTCTAAATCACAACACTAGTCTCCCTCTGAACAACCTCCTCCCTCACCTCCCACCCCCGGGGCAAACTGGTGTAGAAGGAAGTTGTCTAATCAGTGAACAGGATGCAAAAGGCAGTGTCCTTAATGACAGAGAGGCATCAAAATCCAGCCTGTCTCTCTCCCTTTCTCCCTCTCTGGCTTTGTAATGACTAATTGTGCAAGCCTATTGCATCAGATGAAACAGTCTGGTCTGTGTTTAGATTACATTTCAGTTTGGACCCTTTCCGCTGGAGAAGGAGAAGAGGAAGAAAAGCCCACAGCTTCTCTTTGGATGCAGAGATTCGGGGGGTTTGGCCGTAGGAAATTGAGAGTAAATGATTAAAATGGATTATAGCACTGTGCCTGATTAGCCAGACTCAGCATAGAAAACAATGAAACCATTTTCCTTAGGGTATAGAAAGTGTGAGGGGCCGAGGTAGCAGACGGATCGGAAGTGATAAAGATTAAGCAAACACATTAAAACCCAGATATCATGGGGACTCTGATAAAGGACCAGCGATAAAACGCCAGCGAGCTCCTCCCTTCAACCATCAGACCAACCAAACGACACTTAGTCTTCTTTGCTTTCAGTTGTCTTTATACGCCAACAAGCTGATCTGAGCTCACAACTCAAACCACAACATTCATCTAAGATGCTGCAGTTGTCAGAAATGTTTATATTTCACTTGACAACGACTAAATGGCACAAATTTGTTTCCAAAAGGATTTAGGCTCAACAAAAATAGATTTATTTCCTTATCTGTGCTACACTCTTCAATACCAAGCCAGTAAGAGCCAGAGAAGACATTTAAACAGCTCCACACAAAGAGTGAAACCGATTCAATTATCTAATTATGTTCAGTTCAAAAAAATCAATGTGATGCTGTGTTTCTTAACTTGTGAGTGCGGCTGACCAGGCCTTAAAAGATCACTGAACTGGGACCGAATGTGGCGGAGCAGGACGCTCTCGTGTGGCCGGCTCACAGATTAATCACATATTTTTTCAATTCCTGAACAAGATTTCAAAGCCTTAGACTGTTATTCTAGGTAAATGTGTCTCACTGAGAAGCAGTAGCAGAAAAAGAATATTCAAAATTTGATTCTATGGTGTCTGAGGCTATTTTACACTCATGCACCACTTCTCCAAGCGTCGTTGAGACGTTTATTCCTGGGCTGTCAAATATGTTTCACAGACCCTGGTGCTCAGCATCTCATCCGTTAAGCGTTCGCCCAGGGAGAACCGGCGCTCGCGGAAGCGCCGAGGCCCGGTCGGCTCATCCGAGGCCGACGTCTGCAAAAAGCGGCTCCCTGAGCCGTTTTTCTCCTTGGCCGTCGAACCTGTTGACTGTCCACACGTCGTTTCGTATTCCTGGGTCGCCAGGATTTACAGGAAATGAAACACCTGAGTGACTGCTGGCCACTGGAGATGCTAATTTAAATATGCAGCGGCACGGGTTCAGTGACTAATAGTGACCCATAGCTCAAAGTAATGTAATTTAACTCAAAAGATGTGACTAGTTCTTGCAATTACATTAACTTTTACATCATATTCTAAAAATAAAATCCGGCTTTGCTGCCATTAATGATGCTCCCAGGGCACTTTCTGAAACTCCAGCCTGTTCAGGGCTGTCCTCCCTCCCTCCTGTTTTTCTGTTGATTTACACCGAAAGCAATTACGGATATGTTAAACCGGTCCGGTGTTGACCTACGCAGGGTGACACGCGTCGACGCCTATGGTCCACACGGCCCCCAGCCGGCCTTCCAGCCAGTCGGCGAGCCAGCCAGTGGGTTGGAAAGGATGTAATCAAAGGAGGCCAGGAGGACGCTGACATCTGGGAGTCTTTGTGCTGTGGGCCTAATTAGATGCCAGGGGGGCGAGGGGAGGAGGTGCGGAAGGGTGGTGTGTGTGTATGTGTGTGTGTCTGTTTGTGTGTGTGTGTGTGTGGGGGGGGGGTTTGAGGTAGGAGTGGGTGGGTGGGTGGGTGGGTGCTCGGGTTGGGGGGGGGGGGGTAACTCTCTTTTTTAACATCTGCTCCAGGAACAAGGGAGGACCCAGCTGAGGTCACAGGGCCCCAGACAGCTCCAAACTACAACAGGGATAATGTGAGGGGATAACAGCTTAATGATAACACTTAGACCCATTGAGGGATCGCTGTACTGGAAACAGACTGCGAGCCTCGTGGATAAATGGTGATAATAAGCCCAGATTGTCCATGAATATGGATTGTCATGGCCCGGATTTGATACTGTTCCTTTGTAAGCTGAGAAGAATTAGGCAGCTGTGCATTTATTGCAATCACCAGGCCTCTTTTTCTCTTTTTTTCTAATCGCACCCTTATTGGGTGAAGTCGGACTAATCCCTGAACATACAGTAACGGTCTGCTGAAGACACACTGTTGCTCCACCCTCCGGCCTCTGACTTCTATGTGTTACAGAGACCACACTCCGCCACAAGTCACAATACCGGCCTTTGTGCCCTGATACAGTCAGGCATTTTCACACTGTGCACAGAGTCGCCACAAGTAAGAAATCTCTGTCACGGTGAGTTCAAACAGAGATATCGAGTGGTGTGAACTTTGGCCCTTTTCCCATAAACAAGACCTTTCATTGAGCAATAATTGCAGCGGAATTTGCGATAAAAGAAATTTTTTTTTCTTTGTGAATTGGTTTAGTCATGGGATATACATTAAAGCAATACAATACATAATGGAGCAAATAAATTTTAGCAAATATTTAAATGGCCATCTGGAGGAATAAAAGAATGAGGGATCGGAGGACGGGATTCCAGACGTACGTTTTGCACACGTTTTCAATTAGGATACGCATCTATCACAATTCTTTCAAAAACATACAGGTCTCAAAAATGAAAGCCCCCCCACCCCAGCTGAATAATGACTGGGACCTATGTGATCAATACCCAGCTGCCCCCCAAAAAAAGAGCAAATGCCAGGAAGTGCCAGGGCCTGAAAATGGATGGCGGGCGGGGGGGAGATTGGACATTGATTGGTGCACCCCCTTTGCCCCAGGAACCAATTCATTTTGTCTCCATGCCCCCTGCGCCTGCCTTGAATGAGTGGGAGACTGAAACGGGGTCAGAGCGGAGGCACCCCCCCTCCACCACCCCACCACCCCCCCTTCCACCCCTCCCCACGGTACGGAGCCCAGTTCTCTCTTTATTTTTCTTCTGAATGATTCGTCCAGATTGCCATGTCCGGGGTCTGAAAGAATGAATGACCGGGAAGATTATACGTTTGAGGGCTCGCTTTAAGTCCGCCTGCTACACCGGAGTTGGGGGGGTGTTGGAAGAGGGAGGGGACGCCGGGGGTGCTATTACTTTCCATTCATTGAGGAGAAAATTGAAGAAGGCAAGTGTCTGATGTGGGGTTTTTAATGTGCACTGAGAGAGGGAGAGGGAGGGAGAGGGAGGGGGGGTCCATCTGTATTCCAGCAGCACAGATGGTCTGAGCTGAATCGGATGTCTTGGGTCCCTCTGCTGGCCGTCCTGTCTGATCCTGCCCCTGCTTGTGTCCCCCGGTACAGTTGGCACCACCAGCTGTAACCTGGCACGGCCTAACATGGAATTACTGTGTCTGACAGCCCTCAGACAATAAGCCATACTTTACACTGGTCTGTTGTCCTTTCTTTTTTTATATCCTGTCAGCAAACCAATCATTAAGCTCAATGCAATGTTATGTCTTTTTCAGAGTTGTTGTTGTTGTTTTTTTTTTTTTTACAGTGTGTGTTTGTGTGTGTGTGTGTGTGTGTGTGTGTGTGCGCGCGCGCATCAGCATTTATACCGCGCTGTCAATCATAACAAGTTTAACATTTAAGCATTTGTCACGTGGGTGTGAAAATGAGAGGCTTACTGTCAAAGCTCCTGGGGTCAGTTTAACAGTGCCTTTAAAATTAATGTGGATGCTGCAGGACAGGCGGGATCCATGTCAGCACAATGCTCCCTTATGTAACAGCGATTATGTGCTTGCTGGAGAATTTCTATTATTTTAGGGCACATTAATCAAGGCCAGTCAGAGCATGTGCACATCTTTATCATTTCTGAGATCACGCTGCAAGCTTGTTTGACTTTCTGCCGCTTTGAACCCGATCATTCAGGGGACGTTTGGACTTGTGGTGGATTTAATCGTTAATTATCTTGCTCATTTATAGTTACACTATTGTGCACAGGTAATAACTGGAAGCCTTGTGTTTTAGTTTCCAATGATACTGTAATTATTAAAAACCCAAGGAGAGCCTCTACACTGCTGATTAAACAACATTGGTTCTTTGAACACACTGAGAATGAGTACATCTGTTGAGGGTGGAGGGAGTGAGCTGGATGAGGGCAAGCAGGTTTACAGCTGTAAGGGATCGTAATTTTTGTTATATAAATTTTTTTTATTTCAATTATCCGCTGAGTCCTAAATTATATTAAGTCAAAAATAGCTTATAAAATGCCCTTCACATGTTCCTAGCACCCAAATATGTCCAGACAACAGTCCAAGGCTGATGTTATTCAATTTGCTGTAATATAAAACAGTAAAAAGCGACTAATTCTCCCATTCGATGGGCTGAAAAACAACAAATTACAGCACTTTTTCCTCAATAAATGGTTTTAGTTTTCTGTCAGTCAAGGTATCATTTAAAGGAGCAAGACCACCATGCTCCTTTCAAAAGACTCGAAGGCAGGGAAAGATGCTCCAGCTCCTCATTATTTTTTATTTTTTGAACACTCGCAAAGCTGCGGGACATGCTGGAGGACCGTGAGGCATTTTTAAATCACTTGGGGCGTGTTTGCAGTGAGGAGGTTAGTTATGTGACACCTAGCTCTGCATTTTTAATCGACTGCGACTGTGTTCGCTCTCATCGCCCGATTGCTCCAGTTCTGTCTTCGTAAGCGCTCTCCACGTTTTTTGTTAGATTTTTCTTTTCTTCCGTGGGCTGTCGCCTTGAGGAGTACATTATCAATATTTGACTTGGCACGCTCGTTCAATAAAGCTTATCAGACTGTACCGACGCTCCGTCCTATCAGCACTCGGAGGGGCCCCAACTGAGACGAACTGGTTCTCAGGTATTGTGCTATGCAAACACCTTGATCACTTCCTAACCAAAATCAGCAAACAAGTCAAACAAGATAAAGGGAAAGAACCTGCTAACGAGAGAGTGCTTCTCAGAGATTTTTTCATGGTAAAGACTCTGCCAGAACTTGTCTGAGCGGCTTTAAAACTTTGTTTACTTAAGCAGGCGATTTAATGTGTATGTGTGTGTGTGTGTGTGTGTGTGTGGGGGGGGTTAAAAGGAAGGGTAGGAGGTCTACATGGAAAAAAAAAGGAAAAACAATGAATACAATGTCGTCATCCCGTCCGCAAGGGGAGTCCCTGCAATTCCCTGCGCTCATCCCACCAGATGCGTAGGATGCTTCAACATACATCCTGGGAAAAAAAAAAAAAGAAAAAAAAAGAAAAAAGTAATCGACTGTGCTTCCTGTCGTGGGACCCCGCCGCTGCAGCCCGGCGTGCTCCGGCGGGCAACGTGACTCGCTGCTGAACCCTCCCACGATAGTGTTTCAGGTAGAGAAACAAAAGAAAAAATAAAAGACAGAAAAATATACTCCAAAGGCCCAGGGGGTGATGCAGCAAGCCAAGAGAGGGCAGAGGAATTTTCCGACCGTTATCAAAATACACAACTGTGACCCCCCCCCCCCCCGACCCCCCCTTACTCTGGTATGTGAGCATCATGGGCAGCTCAGTAAAAGGACTGAACACACACATTTCATCGACAGGCTGCTGCTGACAGCTCGAGAAACAACGGTTTGTTTGTACGTGTTTATCTATGCAAATGTATGATTGGGTGCTTTCTCTCACAGAGAAGTACTGTGGTGTCATGCTCCTCGGTTTATTGCTAACAGCATTTAAAAGGAAGAAAAACAGGGACAAAGGCTTTGCTTTGTAACTTGTCCTTTAAAATAAACTATAATGGGCTTTTCTTCACCAGCTGATGAGGTTACCTCTGTCGTTTGTGTACACGATCTTACGTAGTATGCTAATATTTTACTGTGCGTAAGCAAAACATAAGTATCAGTATTTTAGCATTTTAGCATTTTAATCTAAAAATCATGCCATAATACATCTTGCTAGTTAGCTTTTGGGTGTAAAGTGATACCTAGTATAACTAGCTATAATTATAGTTCGACAACTTTTTAAATTATATATATAAATCTGAAACTTGGCAATTTGGTAATTAACTAATTGGCTACATCTTTTTGGTTTGGAAGGGTTAGAAAAGTTAGTGAAAAGTAAATCTGCTATATTTTATAATTAATAGTTCAGAGGCTATAGTGTTGGGGTGTTGGGCTACTTAGGATTGATGGCCAACATTCATATTGTACTTTTTTAATGTCTTTTGTAGTGTTTGCATTAATTTTTCTTATGTAAAGAACTTTAAATTGATTCTATGTTTGAACAGAGCTGTACAAACGACGTTAAACATACCTTGCCTAAACTCCTTAAAGTCAAAACCCAGGGCTAAAGTTGGACTATGTTAAATACTTAAAGCCATACTGAACAAGGAAAACAGTCAATATTCGTTGCTTCTCTTCATCGTTATATATAAACTATACAAGCAAAAATTCTTTAAAACTGGGATTAACTGACTATTTTTTTTGTCAACTTTACTCACCAAAGTTGCATCAGTTGCCACCAGTACAATCAGGCTGTGCACACGTTTTTACTCACTTCTCACAGACTGAGGTGAAACTGCGCAGCCTCCCATATTGTCAGAAGACAAACAAGCAGGAATCCAAACTTACCCCGACCCAGCCGGATCCTCTCCACTCAACAGGTCTGTAGCCAGCCCTGAAGCTCCAAGTCTCCCAGAGGTGTTTTCGTCAGGAAGACAACGTGATGACTTGGAATTTCCTTTGATGGCAGCTGAAAACATACTGGCGTAAAAATCCCCCCCCTCCGTTGCAAGTGGAGGAGGGGAGAGCCATGCACAAAAACACACAAACAAACACTGAGTTAAACACACTATCTGTGCTGCCTGTGCTGGAAGTGTGCAGCAACACCCAGTAAAGACTTGTAGATAGAAGGGAGGGAGGTGGTGGTGTTAGTGGTGCTGGTGGTGGTGGTGGTGGTGGTGGTGGGGGGAGGTTAGGGAGGCAGGGTGGGGCGGGAGGATAAGGAGAGTGAAGAGAAGTTCCACATTACATCACCAGCAGCTGTTGACAGGCCTGTGTTTATTAACTAGCTGCCAGGGCTGGAGGAGTCACAACGCACACGGCTCCGCAACGGCTGACAAGACAAGACAATGCCCACTCGGGTCCGAAGCGCTCGGCCGCCGGGACAAGCACAATTGCAGCTGTGTGCAAGCACAAACAGCAATCTGCAGACACCTGGGTTGTGTGTGCTTTCCTTTTATTTTGGTTAAAGACCAAAAATATAAATATATATATATATAGCCAATCTTGGAATCTCTCGGCCGGGAGACTGTCCAGGATAAGGATCCGATTTTCGCCACTTCTCCCTGTGTGATTTTTGTTTCTGTTTGTTTGTTTTCTGACGCTGTTACCTGTCATCCGTACGCATGGGCTCTTAGACTTGCTGACTGGACTGGGAGAGCTGTTTTCCTGACTCAGATAGCAGTAACTGTAATGGCATTACAGCGAAGAGAGAGCGCTGCTGCTGCATTCCTCAAGTGTCTCGGCTTGGCAGGGTCCCCGGCCTCTTAGCTCAGCCTGTATTTCTCTCCCTCCCTCTGTCTCTCTCTCTCTCTCTCTCTCTCTTTTCTTGCCTTCTCATTTAAATGGAGGCACATGACTCTCGGCTTTACTGCCAAGTAGACTTCTTTATGCCGGCCGGGAGCCACCGGCGGTCTGCTTTTCATTGGCCCCTCTGCGGGGCAGCCCTCAGTGCGATTGCATTCCTCGCTGCCACCCGTCCTCGTTAGCCCGCAAGATGCAGGGACGTCAAATCAACCCTTTGCACGATGTCACTTTTTTGTTTTTTTTTGCGTTTTTTATTTTTGCAGAACGCATCAAAACCAAACATGCGTTCGCTTAAGCTAAACTTTTAATTTCACCTTTCCGAGCCTGCTGCCCGGGTGACGGAGCCCTTTAGTTAAAGCCTGAGCCACCCACTGTAGGTCATCCATTACAGCTGTGAACAAACGCTCCGCTTCAGCCCATCTCTGCTGCATTCTTTGTGGTCTCGAACGCAATCATTCCCCCCGTAATTCCATTCTGCCGTCGCATTCTTCCCCTCTAAGATCACTGCATTGCAACACTGTTCACCCAGAGAGGCCAAGCGAGCCCGAGCAGGCTGACGACATTGCAAGACAGTGGACCGGGGCGAGCTGGAAGATAAAACGATTTCATAAATCACACAAAGATTAATCCTAAAACAGATTTCTAAACTGTTTTGAACCCGGACAAACAGCCTGACCGAGCGGAGAACATGATTCCCTTTATCATGGGACATTCAATTAAACCTAAATGTCAGGAGCAAATCAGATAAAAAAAAAAAAAAAAGCTGGATTGTATTATGCTGATTGACATCAAATGTTATGAAGGAGAAGGGTAATAATATGTGGAGATTGACCGTGTCATATTCAGTTACCATTTGATAATGGAAATCTTTGATTTCCGATATCAAAAGCTTGAGATGTATTCGTTTAATCTATTAGAAGATGAGGAAATGTCCTAAATTAAAGTTTTTCTTTTGGCAAAAAAAAAGGATAATGGCACCATTTATAATTCAGAAACTATATTCTCAATCTGCAAGTAAATAATGCAGATGTTATATCTGTAAAAGAATAAATCACCGGCACAGTTGTAGCTTTTAAATTCCGGTGACACCCCGAATGTCTTCAGTTTCAGCACTCGGTTTCAAATTTCTACAGATCGGTCGTAAATCCAAAAGCCTGTCAGGTACAGTTTGCCGGTTGCAATATCATGACAGCTATTGTGTCCGCGTCCATGTGAGCATGTGTGTGTGTGCACATGCAACACGTGTGAACACTTGTGTGTGTTCATCTTATCAAAAAGAAAAAGAAAAAAGAAGTTTAAATCCCCTCTTCTTCCTAAATCACCTCCTGTCTTCCATATCTTTTCCCTTCCACTCCCTCTGATATGCTCTTATCGTGGAAAAAAAAGGGAAGGAAAATACATCTCCTTCTACTCTCCTCAGCTCTTATTTTTTACTTTTTATTATAAAGTGCCAGAAACTCATCATTTTGAGATCATGGGAAACCTGTCGGGGCAAGATTTGGGGCATAAATCTGGTCGGCCTAATGGTATTTTTGCACAAATTATTGCCTACAGGACAAGAAAATCAGGCCTGCGAATCCCCTTTTAGCCAAAATCTTGCACATGAATTAACGTGCACATGTGCTTGTGCCCTGAGAGTGCAGCAGGGAGTGTAACGGCTGAGGATCCGGGGAACATACGTCTTGACCTGCGCTACATCCGGATCTATTCGTTGCAAGAGGTCCGACTCTTTCATGTCACGGTTCGGGGCCCCGCGGGAGCATTGAGGAAACGATTGGTGTGGACCACCAGGGAGAGGGAAGCCATATATATTCTGCAGCAGTTCAGAGAGGATGTAGGCAGACAGCTGGGGGGGGGGGCTTGGTATGGATGTAATGACTTGTGGAAGTTCCAGTCCCTTTACCCTGCAGCCATAGCCTAGAAAGTGTCACTACTTCATATCATGTTGTTTTTATTTAAATATTGCTGAGATTATGTGGGTTCGGTCTCTTCTTTCCTTTTTTTTCCCCCACTGGCGTCTACGCATGGTCAACATTTTTAAAGATGCTGCCGCAGGTTTTTTTCTCATTTCACATTTTAACCGCAGGGAAACCGAACCTCTGCATGCTTGAAAACACTTTAAGGCCAGAGAATTGACAGCAAATGAGGTGAATATCTCGGTACCATTGACTTGAGCAGGTTAAATATGGAAGGAAAACATGCTGGGAAACACAGAAACACACACGGATGCCAAACTGCATAAATACCACCATAAATATCACCCCATCCTCTTCCAAATGTGTTGGGCGGCTTTATCATTTCACCATAATGCCTCCCTTTGGATTTCTCCCTGCAGTTGTGGTTAGGACCAGATCGCCCGTAAAGCAGAAAACTTTTACATGAGGCCACCATAAAACATCCATAGTCAAAACACCAGACGATATCTTGAAGGGTCTACATGTGCCGCAAACACTGTCAGGACTGAACATTGACGGAAATGTGCTAGGAAAACAGATCTAACCTCTGCTTTTGACACGAAACTTGTTAAAGTCTGCTGACATAGTTTCTTGCATGATGCGGCTTGAGCCAGTAATAATTTCGCCCGGGGCCGGTTTGCATGCCCGAATGCCGGAAAACATATCGCATGTGATCGGACTTGTGAAAAATCATCTTTTCTTTTCTTTTTTCTTTTTTCTTCTTTCCGCCCTCGATCCCGTCGCGGGAGGAGGGCGTCACCGAGGCTCCCTCGCGAATGTTCGCTCCGGGGAGCAGGAAGTGGCTTCGCGCATGGCCCACGCTACACTGACATGTCGGAATGCCACATCAATGCTATTTGTAGCTGCACTGGGAACCCGGCGACGTCCCCTTTCACATCAGCCGCCCCAGAGATCAGTGAAGACTTCATCTTCCACAAATCAGCGAAGATGTGGCATTTGCGCTGATGTCAGCTGCTTCGGGTCCACGGGAGATCAGGCTAAGAAGATTTAGATGAACCAGTATGTAATGCAGAATATAAAAAAAGAGAGGAGACATTATCCAGCTTTGACTTTGTCAGCTCTTTGTCTAGTCAGACATATATTGTAGTAATAAATCGCGGTTACTCTCCTGATGCTGTTTTGTAGGTTCACATTAGGGCTGATAGTATTTTATATTTAATCAAAGTGCTTTTTCACTATGTTTTCTTTTTCTTTTTTTCTTTCTCAGAGCGGCGAAGCAGGCTGGGCACCCAGCCAAGTCTTTACTGTACAAATTCACTTAATTCCATTGAGTTATGGTCGGTGACTTCCCGACGCTGACTGCTTTCCATTTTGTCTCGTCTCTGTCCATCCCCTCGGCCGACTCGCTGGACCGATGGCCGTCCAGAGGGAGCGAAGGGGACGTGACGTGCCGTATCTTATGGCTGTCTCGTGCAATTTTTCCCACTCCCCCTGAGGTGAGAGGATGGGAGAGTCAAACAAATGGGCCTTGTGTTTACACCCCCCGTTTGTATGCAGCGCCACGGCCAGGCTTCCTGCCAAGTCCCCCCCACCCCCCACCCAACCCCTCCCACCCCAGACTGCATTAGCAAAAGACAAACCAGAGCAACCACCACCACCACTGCCTTTGCCTCCAAACACTGCTCCCCTCAACACCCTCCTCTTTCCCCTTCTTCCCCCTCGTCAGGGCGCCCGGTGGACACAAAAGGAGGCAAAGAGGCAGAGTCCCCGCGAACGTGCCCGGATTAGGCCGAGGCGACGATGAAGGCGAGCGGGCAGAGGTGAGGGCTGAAGAGGGGGATTTGAGGAGAGAGGGGAAGGAGTGGCTGTTATTTCACGGACGAGAGTCCGTGCCCTCGGCCGCTGAGCCGACGCCAGCTGGGACGAGGAGTGGCATCCCTTTTTTGCCTCATCTCTTTTGGTTTTCTTATGCTTTCAATGAGGCCATTGTATGAGCTGGAGGAAGGATATGAGGTCCCATTTGGCTGTCATTGACATGTAAAAAGAGTGTGGCGGTGACAGCTGACGAGATCAGTGGCCTGTAATTAGCTGAGAATGTAGGATAGCCTCTCACCCCTCTGTGACAAACACACACACACACACACATCTAAAAAAATGTAGGAGTAGCCACATATAAAGATAAGAAAGACAGATAAAAAAGACACAAAAACCACCAAGCCTCGTTTGACTGTAGGTAATATTCTGAGTTATCCGATAACCTGCGTGTGAGTTTTCACGCTGATGCAAAGCCTCTCTCAGTGCTATAAATCTAAGGGCGTGAAAATAAAAAAAATTAAACAACAAAGTCCTGGAGCGTTCAGAGAGAAGTCTGGATGCAGAACTGACACATTCATCCATGAGATACACAGGTGTGATAAGCCGACTGTGAGTAACAGCCCTGTCTCATCACACCTCATAAATCACAGCCCTGCTGATTATGGAAAGAACTAAATAGGGCCTTAATATGCTGTTTTTTTTTTTTTTAAAGGTCGATCCAGAAAACACTGGGGTTATTATGGAGATTAAAGTCATGTTATTACAGTTTAGCCACCATGTTATTAGGAGAACACGTTTATGGGCTGTTTTTTGTCTTAATAAAACTCTATCCAACAACAGATACACAAAACTTCACTCACAGCCGCGCAGAGCTGGAGTGATGTGCATCATAAATCACTTGAGCCCGGTTAAGATGTTCTTTGAAACAGTGCTAAATTCATTACCTTATCCCACTGTATCAGTAAAAATCAACTCAAAGGCTTAATTCAACCAAATTCTAAAATAAATCCCACCTTTTATTTTTACTCAAGTCTTGTGATATCAAACCATGCAGCTAGTATTCACTAGTATTCATTTAGAGATGTGTTTCTGGTCATTTGCTGAATGTAAGTCTGATATATTCACTCTCTTTTTTTGGTCTCCGCCAATTCTTGCATGGAAATTATTAGCACTTTAGTCATTAAATTCTTCACTGGCCGCCTGCTATCTTTGTTGTTTGGTTGCCGCAGGTAAAAGACAGTCGGTTTATTAGAGATATTTCGCTGATCAGAGTGAACCGCAACACTGACGAAAACCAAAACAACGAGCTGAACGATGTAACATGTAGTCAGGAGGTGAATGGGATTTTATTTGTGATGTTCACAAAATCCAAAACCAGCATTTAACATTTCAACAACGGCAGCAGACGGCGTTCCTGTTTCTCTGGAAGACTTTGCTGTCAACAGTTTTTTTGTCCGGGGAACATTTCCTCTTTAGAAAGTAGCACCCTCCGACACGTGACTCCACAAATTGTCGTTTTTACATTTCTCTTTCCTCACACGGTAAACAAAGGAGATACAACATGTTAATCAGTCAAATTGTGTGACTGAAAGGTGCGTCTTTCACTTTGGACAGAGCCGGTCTAGCTGTCGGTCTCTGTGCCAGAAGAAAGATCGATCGATCCTCTAATCTCACTGTTAGAAAAAAAAACAAATAGAAGCGTTTCAAAAACACATTAAAAACACATTCCTTTAAGAATGGATGAGAAATCCCCTCCGGTGCTGCTTTAAAGAGAAAGCTGAACTCCATGTTTTGGTTTTCAAAGGTAATGAAGCGCAGAGTTATGTGTACATCAAGAACAACACGGAACCTCAATCCATGCTGTTGTGCCATTATTCTGGGCCGTCCAAAGGGCCTCTTACTGGAGGACAGTGTATCTGTGTGTGGGTCTGTGGGGTCGAGGCGTACCAACAGACGAGTTACCTTGGTGATTAAGCTCCTCTTTCAAGCCGAAGGTGGGCCTTCTCTTTGAAAACGGAGGATCTGGGCCTGTGTCAAGCCACCGCGAGGGTCTCAGCGCTCGTTCAAAAACCCGCCGATGACAGCTGCTGTTGGGAGATGAGACGAGCCGTCCCGCCACAGAGGACATCGACCTGCGAGGCCCGGCGCTCCCATGGGAACCTGTGAGAGCTCCCCGTGGCCCCCATGTGGCCCCCTCTCCTTCAAACTGGTGTTTCTTCCATCGCCCTTCCTGAGCTTTCAGATGAACCCTCTGATGTCCTGGGATCTGGGAATGCACTGACATGGAGGACTGTCCGAAGCATGTTGGACATTAGACAGTGGTGTCTGGCTGATCTGAGGCATCCATATTTGTTTTATTTCAGGAACTTACATATAATTCAATGCTAAGTCAGATATATAGAAAATTTCAGAAAAATCTATGTTTTACTTGAAACTTGAGTGTCGACGTGACAAGTTAGAAACCCATTATTACGGTAACGGATTTCGTCGAGACACGTGTTCCAGTTCTTCAGCCATTCTAGCTCCATGGCTATGTGGATGGAACGACTTTGACTGAAGTACACAAAAACAAAGGTGATGTTTGCTCTGGCGCCATCATGAGGTTGAAATATTTTGGTTTTCAGTGAAATGTCTCAACATTCATAACTTTGGTGCAAAAATTCATGTGTCCTGCAGAATAAACTATCATAGCTTTATGGTGATTAGGTCAAAATTGGACTGATAATTGGTCCAATACTTTGTTTTATGACCAAATACCTGCAAAACAAAATGACATTCCCATCAGCCTCAGCTGTATCTTTGTACTTCATACTGATAAACAAATGTTACCATGCCAACATGCAAAACTCAGATGGTTGACGAGCTAGAAAATTATACTTCCTAAAAATAAGAATGTTGGAACTGTCATCGTGAGCGGGTTTACTATGGTGAGGTGGGTGTGTAGTTCAAGGTACAGCTGAGATGTGATTTTCTCTGATTTCCGATCCTCTCAACTGCTTCGTGTTTGTCGCAAGTTTGTCTCAACATCCACCAAACATGGCATGAATCAGCGTATTTCTGATGTAAACTGTTTTTTTTCTTGATTATCATTTAGCTCATTTGAATTTTCTCAAACTTTTAACATGTCAAGGTTTGCAAGGACTTGTTTTGGTTCTACGCTCCCATTTCTGTATGTTGAATGTTTTAGGCTGAAATGCACAGAGGGACCATCTGGGAAAAAAAGATTCAGACACAATAACAGACACAGAAATGGACATACTCCACAGGGAGACACAGTGATGGGAGCCAGATGGAGACAAACAGCGAGAGAATATCAAAGGTCCCACCGGTCTGACCTGTTACATGGTTGAGACACAGGGAAAAGGACGCTGTTTGTTCATTAATCCGCTCTCTCATACCGAGTTACCGCGGCCATCGTGGGAATGAGGCAGACTGCAAGATCTGACACACAACTGGATCACACAGCTGCAAGCACGGGAGTGAATGTCAGCTTCTAGGAATGAGTTTCCAGTTTCAGGGAAACCGCTCCAAGACGGCTGTGCAATTTTTTGCATGCGAAGATTAATGGCCGGAGCAGGTAGAATGTGCTTTCATTTGAGCTCCAGCATCAGTCCTGTGGTTTCTGCTGTTTATGGAGATGCACCGTCTTCGTTTTCATCCATCACTTACGAAACACAGGTGTGCCCCCTTGTGACAAAAGTGTAGAGCTGATACGCACACAATGCCGAAGTCACTGCAAATATTGATTATTGGGAAACGAAAAGGTTTTCAATTTCTCACAAATTGATTTTATTGAGAAAACAACTCCACATAAAGATAAAAAAAGGAATATTATTAGTTTCAATTTGGAAATTGGAAGGCCACTGTCATGTAGTGAGATGCAAGTCAAATAGTGTTGCATTGAAGTGCCTCCATACAAAATTATGATTAAGTACAGAAATTATGGCAGGAATACAAGTAGAGTGACCTGCCTCAGGAAAAAGTTTATATCTGCCACTGTTGATACAGATATTATACAGCTTATACAGTATTATTTCTTTCCTATTTTTTTGCTTCCCTGCACAAAAGCCAAATGAATATTACAGAACTGTTTGCAATAAAAGACCAAAATTCAATACAGTAAATTGCTTTTGAAGCTTAGAAAATAGAGGCCCCATTATGAAATGTCACAGATTTAAAAACAGTCCTAAGATAAAAGTGCCAATGGTGGTACTTGCTTTGTTGTATTGTGCGTTTTATGTCTGGTGAGTGTCTTTCACCCTCTAGTGATAATAAACTGTTACTGTAGGAGCAGCAGGGAACACTTCTACGGACTGGTCACATCACATGTGCTCCGGGTGGTTCTGCAGACAGATGATAAACTCTTTCACCTCTTTACCCTCGAAGCAGATCTGGTAGACCGCTGCAAACAGTGGAAACCTACGGGGCAGAGTAGATTACTCGGGCTACATTCACACAAACTCTTGACTATTCGAATGATATTTGCATTAAATATGCAGTATCCATCTGGCTTGTCTGCACAGCCACACGGGTGTTCACACTTTTGGCTGATCAGACCTCTGCTTGCTCAGGCTGAATGAAGGCAGATTTTTGCTGGGAATCACATTACATCCAGATAGTATACGCAACTGTACGAACAAATAAGGTGTAATTGTTATTCAACCCTCACATATTTAGATTCTAATATACTTTCTTGTCTCCTCTTGCCTTCATTTTACTGTTGTTCAACACTAATAATAAAAACTCACACAAGACGACCAACAAGAGAGTGTGAGGATGTCAGTCAAGCCTCATCATCCTCATCCAGTCTTGAGAAAAGGTATAAATCAGGCAACGCAAGTGAATGTATCATTACAAAATATCATAAGCGCAGATTAATTTATTTGTAATAATTGCGTTTCTGATGTATGGTCTTGTTTAAATTAATGTTCAAATGTAAAGAAAACGATTAAATAGCCTTTTTTAATTGTGGTTAATAATAAGATCAACATTACTACTAAGGACTTTTCATGCAAAACGAAACTGTATCCTCTTTATTAGGAAAACCTATAGTCTAATTCAGTGATGCCTGTAATGTTCAGTTTCTGTTGATGCTGTTATAAATGTAGTTTGCATTATACTGGTGTTCTTTTTTTTCATATTCTGCCAGGCTCATGGGCTCAGCTGTTTTGTTTATTTTAAAGTAGACTCACTTGTTGACCATGTCTTTCTTCTGCAGGATCTTGTAGACCTCAGCTGAGGTCTGTGGACCCTGGAGCTTCTGGCCGTTGAGCATCTCTACCTCCAGTTCAGCGATGGACTGAAGATCCAAACGTACAGAAACAATTAAATGTTGTTTAATGACATATTCTGTATATCACCATTTACGTATTGTTCAACGATTAGATTGTTCAGTAAAAAATAGACAAATACTACCATCCAACATATTAAACCTTTAAAAAAGTATCAATAAAACCATCAATGACTTCTACTATCTGATCCACCTTGGAAGTTTTGACAAAGGCCTCGGCAACTTTCCGGTTTCGTCCTCCATAGCAGGTGGTGATGAGGTCGGCCACGCCACAGCTCTCCAAGAAGGTGGAGGAGCTCACTTGGCCTTTGCAGAACAGTTTTGCGAAGGCGACCATTTCCATCAGACCCAGCCTGATCACCGCCGCTTTAGTGTTGTCGCCGGAACCAAGGC
The DNA here is from genome assembly GCA_016859345.1 of Istiophorus platypterus. NCBI lineage: Eukaryota > Metazoa > Chordata > Actinopteri > Istiophoriformes > Istiophoridae > Istiophorus > Istiophorus platypterus. The sequence continues at coordinate 10,680,344 of CM029131.1, read as the reverse complement.
CGTCACAGAACCCAGCACCTACCGCCACAATATTCTGGCAGGGGAATATTTTAGAGAACATTTTGCATTATTTTTACTGTTTTGATCCAAAAGAAATAGTAAATAGTCCCTATATGTGGCTGTCTTTACCTTTAGTGCTCCACACAGCTCCACTATATCACTCTCATGTACAACAGTGATGCGAAAGTTGGGCGTCTGAAGCAGCTCTTTGAAGATATGGCCGTTTACCTCGTTTTTTGCCCCTGTATTAAATGCAGTTTATTGAAAAGAGAAAAAAGACACAAGCGTGACGTCACTCAACACTGGTGAAAGAGGGAAGCGACCACCGCACTCTGCAGTGTCAGGAAAAATTTTCTGCCGCAGATACTAAAATATCTCTGAGAGAATGATGACGGACAAAAAAAACAAAACACTGTGTCTGACCAATGGTGGTTTCACAGAACTTCTCATCCGCCACCTCGCTGGCGATGTTGGCCCCCATCAGGACGCTGACCTCAATCTCGAGTTTTTCTCTGATGATGTCTGAGATGAGCTTCAGTCCATCTGGTCCTTCATCTATACCCTGGATGACAGTAACCAAATAAAAGAGATAGTCTGAGTCTCTGCACCATACTTAGCGCCAACCTGTGGCCCGGTAGTGGGACTGAAAATAGACGTGTCAGGGTGAAGATTTTGTCTGCGTTGCTCAACGGCGACAGCCTGAGACGCTGTTGCCACAAACAAATATGAAGCAAAGGTCAGGCAACAGCTTCCCTTTTTTTTTTGTGCTAAGAGGAAAGCTGGTTTAAAGAACAACGCTAGGCTCTTACCTTGATGAGCGAAATCCCGATGGTTCCCTCTGTGACGTGAGGCTTCATCTGATCACAGAGCTTGCCAATGAACTGGTGTGGGATTACAAAGACCAGGATCTTTGCTCCTTTGACGGCCTCTGTGATGTCTGGGACAGCGATCTGCAGATGCATCAAAGCAGGAGACGATTCACAGGGGGAAAAAACTGTCTCTTTTTTTAAGCAATTTGTCAATTACACTACATAACATTTCCTGCCGTTACATGATTCTTTTCTGTAGCAATTGATTGTTGTGTTGTCGAAGTTAGGACACAATCTATAGTACAATTAATTCAACCCTTTTTTCGTGCACCGGCAAAGGCAGATAAAGGAGATGACACACGAGATATATGGGTCAAAGTTAAGTTGTCTTATCAGTACAAAAGGCTTACTGTACGATCATAGAATGTCTCAAGATTGCAGTGAATTGCATAACCTGTTCACACACAAGACGGGCTGTGTAAATAAAAAGATAAATCCTCCTTATGAAAACGCCCCTTAACCCCTTAGATGGAGCACTCACCACATTACTGGGTATCTTGTGGCCTGGCAGGTATTTGACGTTTTCGTGCTCTGTGTTAATGATCTCAGTGAGCTTCCTCCCGTCGATCATTTCCTCATACACCCACATGTTAACCACCGGGTCGAAGCGGTTGGACGCCTTGACATTGCGGCCGATGATTTTGGCGATGGCAGAGCCCCTTTTGGAGGGAGAGAGTAGACGGGGACACGATTAGACAAGAAGCGTTGAGGTTAAAAATCACAAGAATCCCAGAAAAAATTTTAAAAAACCCACCAACCTCCTAAAACTCTACAGATCTATAACCATGGGGAACTAAAAATCAAGCTTATTTTGTATTTCAAAGTACCTATAATACTCAGTAGGACCTGAAGGCACCGTAGTGCGAACAGGGATCAAGTGGGTTTTTTTTTTTTAATCTGAGCCCAAATCCTCAGGTTGCTATAAAACGTAGCTGAGGAAGGCGGGCTAGAGAGGAACAACAACAACAATAACAACAACAACAACAATAACAACAACAACAATAACAACATCAGCAGCAGCAGCTGGATGGATTCTTGTTTTTTCGACGTGATGAGAAATTTCTTAAAGATATCGCGAGGATTTGATGTTGCCGGTATGTGTGTGTGTGTGTGTGTGTGTGTGTACTCTGCTAAGTAACAAGTTACACGTTGGGTTAAATCCAAATGCACAAACTCAGAAAAGATATTAGTCCTGAAATACACGTGAAAAGTTACCAGTTTCCGGATCCGACGATGCAGACTTTCTTCCCGGGCATTTCGGCAGTGGTTTGATCCCGCGGCTCGGCACCAGAGAAGATCCTGTTCTCTCCGTTTTTTCGCCCCTTTCTACAATAACTTCCTCATACGCCCTTTAAAAATGCAGCTAGTTCAGCCCTCCCCTCGCTCAGCACGGGTACACCCCTCGCCTCCAGGGGAAAGTGGACAACGCATGAAAAAGACGAAACGCACCGATGCACAAAAACGCACAAAAACGCACAAGCGTCTCGACACTTTTCCCCTTTTTTCCCTTCGTCCCCTCTTCACTTTCACACGCGTTTTAAACGGTCCACGCCTCAACCGCTGCGCCCGTTAGCTAAACGCCTGCGGTGCGTGTAAGAAAAAACAAAAGAAAAACAAAACAAAACAACGAAGAATGGAGAGAAAGGCCCTCTAATGTACTGCTGGTTAATTATTCAGAGGCCATTTATTATTAAATGTTGTCTGGGAATGCGGGGAACCCGCCAGTCTCCGTTTATCTCGACCAACCGACGTCCAGACCGGCGGGATGTTTACCGACACTTCCGGCCGGGACGGTGTTTTCAAAACAAGGGTCAGAGTTTAAAAAAGGAACAAACAAGCAAATACTTCAACGCGTCGATAAATAAACATGTGCGTTGTTTTTATTATTATTATTATTATTATTTACTTGTTTCACTGTTCCACCCTATGAAGATACAAGTGTTAAAAAGTTTCTTAAAAAGTGCAAGAAAAAAAAAATCTCTTGCGCTCGCTTGATGAAATTTCAAGTCAATTTTTTTCTTTTTCTTTTCAAAAGTTTGTTCATTTTGACGAGTGCGATAAAGGAGACAAATTCGCTCCCGTCTACCACATATGTTACCGACAGAATATGTGAAGTTAACTTACCTATATTTGCAACAGGGAGTGGAAAGTTAAAAAAATATATATAAATATTAGGTTGTATATTCGTTTGCGTATTTCTTTATTAATTTACTAAAACATTACGTGTGACCTATAAAGTTACTTTTTTCTTTTAAAAAAAATGTTATTTTAGCCACATACATTATGAACAGATTCATATTTGCAGTTATATTACTATACTACTATACTATTACTATACCCAAAATATGTGAGAGGGTTTATTAGACCTTTATTTTAGATACTAATTCGTATATGTGTGTCCTTCTTTTTGTTCTCGATATCAAAAATATCACCAAGGGTCAATTGGAAAATAACAATAATAATAATAATAATAATAATAATAATAATAATAATAATAATAATAATAATAAAGAAATACTATTTAAAAAGTAGCTCAACTTGCAGGTAGTTGGGACGAGTCTTTACTTTTCCAGGAGGCGCTGGAAGCAGCTTTTCCAGATTTATCTGACTATTTCTACTTTGGTTTTTATTCTTAGGCGACCGCGGAAGCCTGCGCTTTAAGTCACGTGACCGTTTTCCTGCCAGAGCAGTAAATATCACGCGAGCTAGCAGGCACGGGCTAGCTAGCTAGCTGCTCCCAGGTATCAGCGGGGAAAACCATGTTTTATCACCCTTTATTCACTTAGCCAGTCGACGGTCCGGCCTCTGCGGGCAGCGTGGTGCGCTTCGGGGAGCGATGAACCGACAATCTCTCCCTGTATTTTAAAGGCGGCTCTTAACACTAGGATCAAATCTGTGGTGACCTAGCCCAGCTAGCGTCCCGGGTTAGCCTAACGCTAGCAAGCCCGAGTTAGCGTCTGAGGCGGTGGGGGCTCTCGTTGCTAGTGACTATGCAAGCGGAAACCGCGGCTATAAGAATCACGGAGAACGAAGGGAAGCTGGATGTTTTTCCCCAGAACAGGACCCCAAGCTCGGGGAGAGCAAGTGCCAAAAGCTGGCAATATAGGTGGGTGGCTGTTTGACTTTCCTACGCTCAAACATTTACGCTAGTGTGCCCATTAAAGGCGTATTTTGTTTATCCACAGTGAGTCACAAGCAATATAGATGGGATGTAGATTTCGATATACCTATCTCTATGTCTTTATTAGTGGTGTTTTATCACTTGTGTGGATTTGCTCATAGGTTTCTGATTAAATTACCTTTCTAATCATGCAGGTAAGAGTTGCATCATGTTGCCCTTTGGGCCAATTTGTCATCAGGCAATGCTCCATGGTTGAGTTGTGCATGTAACTTTGTGTATGGGTGTGTACTCATTCCTAGTATTTAACAAATGCTCTTTGTTTCGTTTTGTATCATGCCAGTGATCACATGGAGAATATTGATGGCTACCTGATGAAATACACCAACCTGGTGACAGGGTGGCAGTATAGGTGAGTCTTAAAACCTGTTTGATATAATGTCAACCTAAGATGTAGGGTGGTAAGAGGGGGGGGGATATCAGCACTGTCCCAGCCAAGTTCATTAATGTTATCCAGACTAACCCACTTCATGTAATGCCACGGCAGTTCATACAGTAGCCAAACACTGTCACGGCGGCCGTTTTGTTTTCAGGTTCTTTGTCTTAAACAATGAGGCGGGCTTGCTGGAGTACTTTGTCAATGAGCAGTCGCGGCCCCAGAAGCCCCGCGGCATGCTCCCCCTGGCAGGGGCTGTCATCTCCCCCAGTGACGAGGACTCGCATACCTTCACTGTCAACGCCATCAGCGGGGAGCAGTACAAGCTCAGGGGTGGGTACCTGTCCTAAATACTTGGGTCAACTTCTTGACGTTTATTTATAGTTTATACTTACTTTTCCCCACGTAAGTATCTCTCAAACCACAGTGCTTATTGTAAGCTTCTTGTTTAAGTCCTTCACGGTGAAGTTTATATGCTCTTCTTTGAGCTTCTTTGCCTCCAGGCCCACTCTCATCACCATCCATCAGGTTCATACAGTATTGATCCGGATGTTTTCCATTATCTGCTGCTGGTGAGGCAGAGTCACACAGGAACTAATGCAGAGTAAGATCATCCTAGAATGACTGTAACGAGATTTTGTGTTTTTGTTATTGTGTGTGTGTTTCCCAGCCACTGATGCCAAAGAGAGGCAGCACTGGGTGAGCAGGCTGCAGATCTGCACACAACACCACACAGAGGCCATGGGGAAGGTAAGACAGTTAGTATGTTTGGTGTACGCATGAGCGCACATCGGCAGAGCTATATATACGCTGCTGCTGTGTTTTTCTTTGATTTTTAATACTGTGTTTTTAAACAATGTGTTATGATCCAACTAAAACATGTGACTCTTGCATAGAGCAGATGTGAGCTGGACAGTTTTTACTTTCCTTCTTTACTTCCTTAAAGGCTAAAGGAGCAATTAAACAAAGCAAGCTGTAGTGCAGAAATCTAGGCAGCTGTGAAATATTAATGTTTATGTAAAAAAATATCAGGTTTTACCATGTGCGTAATTACAGTAATCACTGGTATTGATCTGGACATTGATCTACATACTAATAGACAGTCTAACCTCTTTTAATGGTCTTGAGATACATGAGAACTCCCCAAGGTTCTTTCTGTAGCAGAGGCTTGAAATCAGTAGCTCAATTTAAAATTTGTTAAAAAAAAAAAAAAAAAAAAAATTACTGAAAAAGTTGTTCTCTTGACAGATGAATGGAATGTAACTGTAACTAACTGTGCTCCTCTGAAAATTGCATTACGGCTCTTTCTTGCACTTTCTGCCTTATTTCTTAATGGTGCAGTTGTCTTTGAATCTTCCTATTCTTAAAGTAATAACATGTCACCTAAGAAGACTGAGCTAAACCAATAACACAGCCTAACAGCATATAACTGTTTGTTTGTTTATTTTTAATGTTGTTCCACATTGTTCAGAGCAATCCCCCACCCAAGTCCCGCAGCTACTCCATGGCGTCCCAAGGCAGCGGCAGCTCGCCGATGTCCCTGCGCCGGCCCAGCCAAAACCCCACCTCCTTATTCGGCTGGTCGCAGGTCCACAAGGGCTCGTCGCTCTACTCCAGCAAAAGGTCCCTGCTGCCAGACCACCTCATGGACGCTAGAGAGGTACAGCAAGCGCAGGATCCACTGTTAGCATGCTAGGCTGACTCACAGATTTGTTGATGTCGCTGACAGGAACAATTATTTTTTCTCAGTATTTGTGTTTATATATCTGTTATGCAACCAAGCTGTTGGCAGAAGAATCTTCAAAACCTCTTCCATGGTGCCTGTTGCCATAGATATGGAAGATAATGAATTCTACAAAAGATAAGACAAATGAGTTAATAAATATATGTCCAGTCATCATAATGTGTGGAGAGGAATTAGACAAGCGGGAAAAAATAAGGCTGCCTCGCTACACAATGTTTCATTAATGTTTAAATTTGACAATCCCACAATGAAATTCTGATCTCCTAAACGGCCTCATACAAGTACAAGCAACAGTATGACATGCAGTTGCAAAGGTAAAATATTTAGTACTTGTTTGATATAGGGGCTTTAGTTGATTTAAATTTCTTTAGTCATGAATTCTCATATTCACTTTGACCAATTTGGGTCATGGAGGTCGGCCACAAGAGAGCGCCATTGTCTTTCTATTTACATCAATACCTATTTATTTTTTTAGTAGGATGAAAAAAAAAAAATTCTAAGGGGGCAACGTGCTATTGTTTATATTAATGTAATTGCCTCAAAACATGGATGTTGTTCCTGCATAGAAATAGAAGCTAAGTTAAGTGATCTCAATTAATTAAGCAGAATCCACAGCTGTACCTGCACAAATAAAGTTACAGTCCAAAGAGACGTGGCAGCCTTGACACTTTTCCTCCCCCCATCATCCTCATGATCCAATCACCCACCCAGATGATGAGCCAGGCCCAGGGCCAGCACAGAGACCTGATCCAGAGTATTGAGGGCTTGCCCGCAGCCCCGGGCCTCTCCCCTCTGGACCAGGATCTGTTGATGCTCAAGGCTACTTCCATGGCGACCATGAACTGCCTCAACGAGTGCCTGCACATCCTACACCTGCAGCAGGTGGCCCGACAGAGGGGCTCCCTGGGAGGTGAGTGGAAGGCTGCTCCTGCGTAGATTGTCCGTCTGGATATGGTGCTTATTGCCTCGTCTTGTGTCGTGTGTACATTTGCTGGTTAGTCCAACAACTAAGTAAAAGTGTTCCTAACCAATTATTTTTCAGGAATATTTCTGCTAGTGGACAGTGCAGATTATATGTCTTTGTCCTCTGAATAAGCTGTTTCTGGGCTGTGAAATGAAAACAGTCCTTAGGACAAATGCACCCAATCTGGATGAACGGTTTGCATTGGCTGGACAGTGGAATTATTTTGCATTATTGATAGGGAACCGTACCCATTCTTACCACCTGTCTCGAAAGGTAATTAGATCGCAGATGGTTAAAATATCCATTCGTAACACTCTGAGGACAGCTGCACGTGGACCAACATGGAGTAGCATCATGAAGAGTGCCCAAAGTGCAGCAACTGACTAGCCGATACCCGGACGCTCTCTCTTGGGGTTGATTTTGAAATGGGACAATGTCCAGGTAATGTCCCACTTTTTCAAAGCAGATCTCATTACTCAATGTATATTTCATTAGGCCAGACTCGTCGCAGCAGCCAATCAGATTAAGTTGTTCGGCGACGCACAAGGTGAATTTGAATGAGATCTGCCCACCTCTAAACATACATAAAAAAAAAATGCACCAGGCCATATGGAGAGGCTTTAGCCAATCAGAGGACGGGGATGTTTCCTGTCAGTGGGGCCGAAGTATCCTGATACTCAGCGCATCGGACGGGTTCGGTTTCACTCTTGGTCCAGGGCAGCTGTCTGAGGAGTATTCATCTGTCCAGTCAGCAGCCAGGCGTTTGTGCGTAGTTGTGTGGCGACTGGTAGGCAGAGTGTAGAACTACATGTGTGTATATGCATGTGTGTTAGTGTGTGTAAGGGAGAGAGAGAGTCTGAAGCTGTGAGTGTCGGACAGCCTTGGGAGGGAGGGGGTGGGGGTAGTACCATGAGCACCACTGAACCTGCCACTGTGCACTCCCCGTCCTCGGCAGGACCCACCATCGAGTGGCTGGAGCCCAAGCTGCCCGACATCCTGAAGAACGGCAGCGGCTCCCTGGGCAGCTTCACCACAGGGGAGGGCGCGTTGGAGGGGAGCCGACTGGAGCTTAGCAGCCCTGAGTCCTGCAGCTTCTCTGGGGTAAGGCCAATGAAATGACACCCTCTCTCCCCCAGGAGGCAGCTCAGATCTCCAACAGAGACAGCTGTACTAGCCTGTTGCTTTGACATAATTTCTTTACACTAATATAACTATAAACCCTTCAGTTTTCCTGATTCCATCTTTTTTAAAAAAATTGTATAAGTGTTGTGCAGTGTCCCAGAAACAAACAATCATGTACTCTAAACATCTATGGAGTCATTCAGGCAGGTCCTTGAATAAATCCCTTTCCACTCCCTTCCCTCTCTCAGGAACAGGAAGACATAGATGCGGAGGATGAGGCGGAGGACTCCTTCACAGACAAGGAGGAGGATCTGGGTGCCGTGGAGGAGGAGCGCAGCGTCATCCTACACCTACTGTCCCAGCTGAAGCTGGGCATGGACCTCACGCGGGTAGGTCAGGTTCCAAATGAGTCCCCTTCACCACCCACACCTCACACAGTTTGTCTAAATGGGTCTTTGAGAGGATGTGGTGGAGATTTTTGGATCAGCAATCCTGAATTGAAAGATGTTAAAGGTTTTCCCAGGTGTAGCGGATTAAATTGACTGCTGTAATTTGCCAACCTGAGGTATCAAGTTGAAACCAAAATTGACAAACAGTAGATCTTAAATAAAACATCATCATACAAAATACTTAACACAGTCTCCTTATTGGAGAGCAGCTGCTGCAGTATAAAAGGTATAATGTGTGATTACATGATTGGTTTGTCTTGAGCCATGTTTTAAAGATACCGAAGCATCCTCTGATATCGATGGGACTCGAGTTCTATTTTCCCTCCCGTTTAGACTGAAATTGCTGATTGTCCGAAAGCAGTTTTCCTATATTTAGCGGAGCAGTCTCCTCAGACTGATGCCCTGGTCCCTCCGGCACTGTCCCTGGGGAGTTTTTGAATTTTGAATTTTTTTTCTATCAGGATAGTGAAAAAATAATAGAAAAAAGAGCCCCCCCCATAACAATAGTTACATCTTCCATATATAATTTTTTTCTAATTTTCTCTCAACTATTTTTTTTTAATGTTTTCTTCATTTTTGTCAACAGATTCAGAGGAAAGGCAAAACATGGGTTTTGATTTAGTTTTACAATCAGTTTAAATAATATTTTCTTTATTACACAAATTAGCACAGTGCATTTAATCAAAACTCACTGTGTTGGATCAAGTGTGTCAATGTCAGCTGAGCAATGTTATAGTCACCTCCCTCAAACTGAAATAAGGCTCTTTACTCTGGTGTCACAATGTAAATCAACATTAAGATGCTGAGTGATTCTTACTAGAAAAACGCTCTTCAACAAAACTTTCCTATACACATGCATTAGTTGTGTGTTGATCAAGGCACCTGTATCAACATGCATCTCCAGAGCCAAACAGTGGTATGATGTAGTTGACAGCTACTAGGTTGACTTTCAACCTAATATTTGTGCTTCCCTCCCAGGTGGTGCTCCCTACCTTCATCCTAGAGAAGCGGTCTCTGCTGGAGATGTACGCCGACTTCATGTCG